>OY282451.1:2548620-3148620 GCA_958295655.1 Palloptera scutellata
GGAATATCTTATCAACATTCAACGTTAAAGAGTATGTGACCACATCTTATAGAATAACAGAAATAAAGTATTCTTTAGTACATTAGCGGCAAGTTGTGTGTAATTTAAATACAACGGCTGGTGATTGAGGTAAGAGTGCTGCTGTTCCTCAAAGTGGAGCTCTGTTCATGGAAATATTTATTTGTATACTAACTGGGAATGGCATTAAACTTGCCAGCGCTGTGTTTGAAAGTAACACACAAATATAAAAAATGCATAGAATACTTATGGAAAGTGAGCTTAATGGGCATGTATTTGATACTGCGATTTAGGGCAACGCTATCAATCCTTAACTGATTTTAGAGGCAGAGTTTGAGAAATTTGAGTAAAGAAGAAAGGAAATTTGTTTGTAAGTAGAAATCTACTATACATTTTACTATCCACTTATGTGTATGGGAGATACCAGGTCCACTTAACCCATTTTGCTAACACCAGAACTTTTAAGAACTCTATTTTTGCTATGGTTATAAGTTTGGTGGAGATTGCTCAATTGTAGGTTCAAGTTCAAGAGCACCAATAATTAAGTACATATTATGTATGTATGTAGTACATGGGCATAGGTACATTATATAGTACACATTTAAGTAGTATGTTCATACCTACGATGCTTAATTAGCGGATCGATCTAAGCGGATCCACTGTACACAGAGTGTAAAGGTATACAAGAAACATAAGTCATGGATCAAATCTCTTCAAATCTTATATTTCTAGGTCTAATCATTCCGACTAGGTCAGTCAGTTATCGACTAGTTAGCCAGTAATCAATCAGTTAGATCGAGTGCTTTATGGGTATATGAGTTGCTCGACTTGGCACCATCTCTTGGCTGGCAATGGATATCCTTCAAAAAGGAGAATTACCCGAGACAACATTTTCACTTTGCGATTCGGTTACAAATATAGTAATTTCGAAAGTTGGAGTTAGTCGCTTTGGCTTGTGAACAGCTCATATTAAAATAATTCAACTGTAATCAAGTTAACGGCTTTTGGAAATGCTAAAAATATTATAACTGTGCGCTTAAAACTTAAGTCAAAAATTCTAAAGTAGATCATTTAAAATTTATAGATAAATATTATTGTATTTAGAAGTTTTGCCGTGACAAAGTTTGCATGTGAAAACTATATGCATTTGTATTTACAATGGTGAAAATATTGAATGCAAGTTTTAGTATGGACGGCAGATTGTTGTTGGTTGCATACAAGGACGAAACCACGAAATATTCCGTATGTTTCGATTTCGAAGTATACTATTTAAGAGAAATTTATCCAGAATTTGAAAGGCTGGGTCCTCCTCAGAAAACTGGAGAAGTTCGTTTGAGCTCTTGCTATTGGGATGATCCCACCAAGAAAAAGTATTTTGTTTTGGTATTCGAAGACACTCCAAACGCGTTCTATGCGTACAAGTGGCCATATGAGGCTGAATTCACTTGTCATAGGTGTAGTTCTCGCATCTTGGCGGTGAAGATGTTTTTAAGTAATATCATGGTTTTAACAGTCAACCAAATCAGCATTCACAACATTAACCATCGCGCCTCAAAATTCGTCATACAAGTAATACCACCCAATCCCAGAGGCGTTTACGGCTTTGGAGCGATGAGCATGGACCAGTTAAGGCCAGTGATAGCTTACCCAGGTAAAAAAAGAGGTATGCTAGTGGTAGCGCACTATAATTCATTTAAGGGAAAGTTCTATAAAACTAAAATTAAAGCGCACGCCACTGATATTGAGGCGATTGCCATCTGTTCCTCGTATAATCTGGTAGCTACGACTAGCGATACGGGTCAAAAGATTCGTGTCTACTTCATTGAGACTGGTGTTAAATTATATGATTTGATTCGGGGCCATCATCCACTTATATTCTTCTACAACACACTATCGTTCAGCCCAGATGGAAAGTACTTAGTTGCAGATGCAAACAACATGTTTTTAGTGCATGTATATAACTTTGAAGCATATCATATGAAATGTCCAAAACAAAAGTACATTAAATTAAATCCATATAAAACGTTACAAATTGCTTATGAATCGTTTGGAACTCGCTTTTGTTCAGTGTCTGCATATGAGTATTTAATTGTAGCCTGTGCAACTGGTTACCTCTATGCGTATTACCTGCCAACTGCTTCGGGTCGAAATGATTGTATAAAAATTCCAATGAGATTCGGTTATGATCCAGTCCGAACTCGTAGTGCTGCGTCTTCGGTACTTTCTCTTCCAGAAAGAAGTTCTGTTAATGATGATGATGATGATGGTGATAAAGCTCTTAATTATGCAGAACTTGATTTTTCAAATTATGTACCACAATCTCCACGACCTTCTTCTTTGGCTATTGTCACAGCAATACCACCAGCAAGTGAGGTTACGTATGCGGAAATTGATTATGCAAAGTTAATACCAATATATGATGCATATAAAACTCCTGTGCGTCATGGTGATGACGCTGCGTCTTCGTTTGTCGGTACGGCTTCGTCTGGTACTGCTTCAGCAAGAGATCCTCATGATGCAGCTTCGCCAGTTGTCGTTTCCACAAGAACTAATGGTACTGAAATTGCTCCGTCTTCGTCAGTTGCTATGTTTTCAGAAAATGTTTCAAAAGAAGTTCGTTACATTGATGGGGTTCTGTGTTCGTTAGATGCTATTCCAAAAAGAAAACCTTGTGCTGTTGATGATACTGAGTTTTCGTTAACTGTTGCTCCGGAAAAAGTTCGTTTTGTTGATGATTTTGTTTTTTCGTCAGCTGAAGTTCTGTCACGAGCTAGTCATATGGATGATACTGCACCTTCGTCTGTTGCTATTCCAGCAAGAGTTCGTACTGATAATTTTCCTGCGTCTTTGCCAGATACTGCTGCAGATATTGCAGCGACTTCGCCAGTTCCCTTTATTGATGTTGTTGTGTTTTCGCCAATTGCTCGTAATCTTGATGTTGATGCGGCTTCCATAATTGCTGTTGGAGCTAAAGCTAAAGGCGTAGAATTAACTGCTCCTTCATCAGATGGTATTCTAGCAGAAGCTCAAGATACTAATGTTGTGTCTTGGTCGGGTGCTGTTGTATCAGAAACTCGTAACGCTGATGTTTATGCATCTTCGACACGTGATGTGGTTGAGTCGTCGGCGAGTGTGGTTTCAACAAAAGCTCGCAATGCTGATGTTGATTCGTCTTCATCCGATCCTGTTCCAACAAGATCTCATGATTGTGATATTGATGATTCTTCGCCAGGTGCTAATCCAGTAACAGTTAGTGATCCAGATGCTGCTGTGCCTTCCTCGGATACTGTATCAGCAAAAGCTTGCGATGTTAATATTGACACACCTTCGTCAGGTACTGAGCATGCTGCGTCCTTGCCAGGTACTGGTCCAGAAGAAGCTCGTGGTAGTAACGACGATGACTCTAATGATGGCTGTGGTATTGATGTTTCTCCATCTCATTCGGTTACTCTTTCTGCAAGAAATTTTACTATTGGTGAAGGTGGTTCTATTGTGGGTGAACCACGTGTTAATGTATATGTTAATGCAGATGACACCAGAGATTGCAAAAGAGATGCAGAATAAAATTTTAGCTGGAGTCGATTTTCGATATTCTATCCTGTTCTTTCTCTTGCAATTTTTTTTTAAATAAATTTTACATTACACGGAACTAATTCTTATAATTCTCATTCCTTTTATATCGGTAGGAATTTAAGAACTTTTATGAGAAAAAATATTAAAAAACTAACCAACACCCAAAGTTGGGAACCGAACCCGCAATCTCCCGGGTGCGAGTCCAAAGCACTATTCGCTAGATTGTCGTGCTCGTCTGTACTAATTAATAAAAAGAAAACATCAAGTGCATTTATTCTGGCAATGGTTATTAGGCGAAATGAATGAATGTGTTCATTAAAGATTAACGAACGATTTCATTTAAATTTATTAGAACCATTTGCTTAAGTTTGTAATGGCACAATATTAATGAACGTTTTCATGAGCGTTCGTAAAATTTAATGTGCAAATTCATTAACTCAATGAGAGCTTCTTTGATTTAATGAAGTTTTTCATTAACTTGCTTATTAATTATATGGTTGACCTCTGGAGAACAAGGGTATTACGTGGAGGAGGGGAAATGAAACATGTGATTGCTATAACTAAATATACGAGTATGTAAAAACGTTTACGGTGGTTGATTGATATAAGAAATAAAGCTTATCTTATAAAAATTTGTTTAGTTCTACCACAAACAAAATTGCTAGCAAAATGTGAGAAATTAGTTCTATTCACATAATTCGAATAAGTTGCACGTCATTAGAATACGGCCAAGCATTTTCGGTTTGACTTCAAGGCATTCCCGTTTTTGTTGTTGTAGTTAAGCAACAGTGTAGGTAGTCCACTTTGTAAGGTGTTTTAGAAATTGTGTAACCTTTCAAAATGGCAAGCGTTTTTACAAAACAATTTTTTAAGATCGTGTTTTGAGCCAATACAGGATGTGAAAACTAAACAAAACTTCTAGCCAAACAACCTTTTGGAAAACGACTTAAAATATAAATGTAATATTAAGACTTCTGTGTATGGGACCAATCATAAAGCTTGGAGAAGGTAATTCCTCTAATAAATGGGGAAATATAATTTTTTACAGCTTACAGCAAATGTATTGCAAACATTTTCGAATCGTGCATTGATGCAAATGTGGCACCGTAAAAACTTTCGCAATTTCACAGTTTGAAGATATTTTAGAAAATTAGAGTTAGCCGCTTTGGCTTCTAATGTGCTTACATACAATTTCTGAAATCTGAACTGTATAATAAAATCAACGGTACTTGGAAAATAAAAAGTAAACATACACGTGCGCTAAAAACTTGAAGAAAAAATTAATCCCAAAACAAATTCCGTGTGGCGAAATGACGAAAATATTGAGTGTGAGTTTCAGCATGGACGGAACTTTACTGATGGTTTCATTCATGGAGGGAACTATGCACTATGATTTCGAAGTATACTACTTAAAGCGAATAGTTGGAGTATTTGAAAGGATGGGCGATCCTAGGCAAACTAGAAAAATTCGTTTGTCTAGCTGTTTTTACTCAGAACTCGAGAGGCAAACGCGTTTTGTTCTGGTTTACGAAGATGCTCCAACCATGTTCGAAGTATGGGAATGGCCACATAGCAGTGCAACGAGCAGCCTAAACCGTTTTCATCCTATTTTGGCGGTGAAAATGTACTTATGTAATATCATGGTTTTAACTTGCAATGAAATCAGTATTCACTGCGTTCACGGGCACCTTTCAGTCATACAAGTAATACCACCCAATCCGAGAGGCATATACGGGTTTGGAGTGATGAGCAGGGACTATGCAAGGCCTGTGATAGCGTATCCAGGTAAAAAAGAAGGTCAATTCGTGGTAGCGCAATATAAACAAGAGAAAGATAAGTTTAGTAAAATCAAAATTAAATCGCATGACTACGATATTGAGGCGATTGCCATATGTTCCAAGTATAATCTGGTAGCTTCTACGTGCGTTGTGGGTAGAAAGATTCGTATCTATTCCACTGAGAGTGGCAATAAAATATATGATTTGTTGCGCGGCAAGTCTCCAGAAAACTATATAAACAACACAATATCGTTCAGCCCAGATGGAAAGTACTTAGTTGCAGATGCAAGTAACGGGAATTTGGTTCATGTGTTCAGCTTTGAACCATATCATATTAAAAAACAAAAACTAAAGTATGTAAAACTTCGTCCATATAAAACGTTTAACCTTCCCAGTGAGGTGTTTGGAACTCGATTTTGTTCAATTTCTGCGTTTGAGTTTTTACATTTAGCGTGTACAAATGGTACCCTCTATTCGTATTTCCTACCCATTGCTCTGGACAATACTGATCTTCTTAAGGTCCCTTTGAGATTCTACCGTTCTTGTTATAATCCAGTTAGAACTCGCAATATTATTCCATCTTCAGCAGCTGTTCCAGTAATGGGCTTTGACGGTAATGATGATGCGGTTGATTGTGGTCTTTATGCTGCTCGTGCGCGGGCATTTGCTGACGGTACATTTTCCCTGAATCCCAATCTTGAGCTTCAAACTGATCCTGATGCTGGTACGTCTTCTTCATTTACTGTTCCTGGTATGTCTTCTACAATTACTGTTCCTGGTACGTATTCTTCAATTACTATTATAGAAGAAGACAGTAGTAATGCTAGTAATGAAGATAATACTGCTGTACCATCGCCAATACCTATTACTATTGGTGAAGGTGGTCCACTTGATCATCCAGGTGTTACTGTGTATATTGATGCTAATGACGACATTGACTGGCAAAGATGAACTTTTTAGTTTGAGTTCATTTTTGATATTCTGTCCACAAGAGCTTTCTCTAGTAACTTTGTTATACATTTTACATTAGTTTCAATATAGTTTTCAATATAGATGTACATTGTAAATGCATGAATATGTCTCGAATGAATAATTACTTATAAACTATAATTATCCCAGTGAAATTATGCATTTTTCATCAACAATAGAACACAATAGAAGGGAAAGTTAACTTCTAGAACGCAAGGGTATCGCGGGGAGGAGGGGAAATGAAGCTTTTTCGATGCTTAATTTCGTCGGCCACTTAACTTGTGTTTAACTTAGAATTCCATTGGACACAGGAAGAGCACTTCCGAGCAAGGACATTGAGTTAAGTTTGCTTTTTTTGTCCTACTCCCTGTTCAATATACATATCAAAAATTTGTACATTCTGGTTTTGTAGAGATTAGAAAATAAAATATATATCATAAAATACTCGTACACTGTCAAAACTTTAGTCGCCTTTAGGCAGTACTGTCCTAGGTTATCTTGACCCTGGTTTTACTTTTTAGATTAGAGCACTCTCTTATGTAGGCATACTACTTCATATTGGTAGGAATGTTATGAATGAATGAGACCAAGACGGTAATTGATCTCTAAACATTAGACAATTGAGGTCGTTGGTCGAACGATAATGAAAAACGCAACGGATTTTGGCTTAATATATACCCATCAACAATAAGGTGAATCATCTACAAGTCCTACAGTTGGACATCTCTAATATTCCATTTAATCAGTGGAACTAATTTTGTGGTTTTCTGTTTTCATGTTTTCATGTTTTCATTATTCTTAGTTGTTGCTACTACCTCTATTTTGCGTTGCACTATACTACTATTTATTTTCCTAATAAATAATGTACTACATATAATCAAAGTTTATTGAACTATAACGCAAATAATTTTTCGAATTTTCTACACTCACAAACTGCACGTCACTGTTGCTAACACTGAACAATCGCTGCAATTATTTCGATTCATTCGGTAAAATGATGTCTAAGTGGTATTCAACTATTTCTAGTTTAAAATATCACATACAAACATTCATACAACAAATAATAAGGGATTATATTTAATTGAATTTTTTAGAAAATTGAATGGCCGCCTCAAATAACATTGTAAGTTTACACTGATTAAGTAAAAGATTAAAAGTGTTTCAATAATTTAACGATCAAGAAGAGAACGCAACTGAGCTTTGAAGACGTAAAATTGTTTTTCCAAAGTAAAATAGTTTATGTACTCAACAAATAAGTGAAAAATCAGTCATAAAAAATCTGAATTAATTTTTGAAATCAACATAGCCACTATTCATTTAGAAACCAAATTTCGTTCAATTCTGATCCTTCTTCTACTTTTTTTTCTTTTTTTTCTATGGACGCAACGTATTTTGGTGTGCCACGAATTGTATTTGAATTGAATAAATGCTATATGGTATAAGGTGTACTCGTACATTTATAGGATTATTGTGCAGCGGATAAAATTTCAGATATAAAATTCTGTAAAATATATCACAGCAAGTGCAAATGTGTCTCAGTTAATATTTTGTTGAGACATGTGCATATACTATGTACCATATATACATACTCGTATAATTAGGTGGTAGTTATACGGGATTATTTTTTACACGGCGATGAACTAGGAAAAATGTTCTGTTATCAGTTATTATTTACATTATTTGGTAATATAAAAAATCGTGTCGGAATATAAGAAAACCGAAACCATACATTTCTATAAATGAATATTTCTGTTAGAAAAGTAAAAATTCCTACAAGGAGGAGCTAAAGGTATAATACGCCGTAAAAGGTGTATTTATTTAATAAGCTTTGTAATGTTTAATTTGCTAAGAAATATATATACTAATATTTTTGTTTTGTTTTGAAAATACTTTTAGAGACACATTTCACTTGTCGTAAGCAAAAAACAATTGAGTTAAGTATACTGAAATAATCGTTATTTCTGTTGTTATTGTTATTATATTACAGTCAACACCCCCTACGAATGCAGAGCATTGTGTTGATTGGAAGGAAGATTGATAGGTGGGAGGAAGAAGGAGGGAGAATGAGAATGAGAAATGAGGGAGTGCTTTATCTGATGTTTATAATAATCATATCTGTATCTCAAGAACTCTTTAAGTGAGAAAAGAATATATACCTACTAATTTCTTCTTCTTTTAATGGCACGTTCCCTTGGAGGGTCTGAGCCGAGCTTTTCGCATCCATTCATGTTGTGCGTGTTATATTTGTATCGAATCAGAACGGCAAAGTGAAAAGCTTATATCATGGAATTTTTACTATTGTAAGTTGGCCCTTGCCTGCCAAGAGGTGATGCTGTGTAGAGAAATAGTTTTTTTTTACTTTTAAATTTTGCCTGTGCTGAGATTTGAACCCCGGACACTCTGCGTAACAGGCCAACGCACTACCAACTATCAAATGGCGTGACAGGTAAATTGAAAAGTTAAAATGCGATTTGCTTAACATTTATGTTTTTTGAGCTATGACAGTCTAGCAACAAACGAGCGACTGCGTATAAGAGTTAGATATTTAAAATATTTTTGAAATTCAAGTTTATTTTTTACTAAAACCATATTTCTTGAGTTTTGTTGTTCGGTGACCAATATTAAAATTTTGTGAGCAAGATATTTCTAGAGTTTATTAATTCGCTACCAACAACCCTCATAATGGGTAGAAAACGTGATATCTTCTGAAAAGGGCAGAAAATATCCATATGGAGCGAATCTAATGGATTCGGCGAAAATATTCTACGAAAAATTTTAATTTAAATTGCTGAACATACAAGCAACCTCAGATGCAAAATTAACAAGCTGTCTTAAGGTTCATTATATGTAATTAATTTGTTTAAAATGGGTAAACCTTAGGCACGCGTAAAACACAAATTAGAAGTAAACTTTTGAAACGCCGAGAGACGTACAATTTTTTCCGGGGTTCTATTAGATCCACTTTCAACTATGTTATTTTTGAAAAAATTAATTTTTGTTGAACAGTGTTATTTATTCGACTGTTGTTACATTTACTTACATACATATTTTCCCCTCTGAGATGTTGAGGTTACTCTATTACAAATATTCAATATTGGTATCTATCATATAATTTATTAATAATGTAAATGTCAAAGTGTATTTCACTTTCTGTTTTTCATTATTGTTATTGTGTTATTGTATTGAATTGTTGCTGTTTCAACTTTTTCAATCTAATAACAAATTCAATAGCAGTAATTAATAATTTTCAAAGATTTTTCAAAAGAAAAACACATTATTATTTATTACATGCAAAACTAATACAAGAAATCATTTTAAAAATAAATATTTCATGTACGAGTACATTACTTCTTACCCGATATATGTATGGTATCTTAATTATAATTGTAATTTTAGTATTATTTGATAAAAAAAAAGAATTCCAAGAACTTTGTATTGCGTCAATTCCTTATCCCTTGTTTCATATTTTCTGAGCTGTCCTAATCAAGTTTACATAGGTGGAATATTTTCTTCTCATTAACATACATAAGTATCACACCATAAGTATTCTAATAAAACTTTACATGTTATGTATCATTTTCTTAAGAAAAGTTTTCTCAAGAACACTATTCGAGGAAAACTTTTATTGATCGTAGATACATTAGATACTCGTACTCGTTCTCGTATTCGTATTTCCGTATAATGAAAGTGTTTCCTTTTAAGAAAACAATTTAAGTATTTATATTTATTTCCTCGGAAGTGCTGCTCTTCAATAAGCAATTTGTTGTTGCTAATGTAAATAAAAACCTAATTTATTAGTTGATAAATAAACAACAAGTATGTATGTATTTGCAGTAGTAATGACGCGCTATTTAATTAAAACCTACGGTAAAAGTTTTCGTAATAATTTGACTACATGTATACAGGTATTTTGAATATACGAGTACATACGAGTACATACGAGTACTTGTATCCCATTAGTATACATAATACTTATTATCAGATTTTAATTCGTTTCGGAGAACAAATATAAGCCCAACTACGAACAACTGCCAAATAAGAAACTCTTAATATTTATCAGAAGTTTTTGAGAATCAGTGCTTCACAATTCCCCAGGACAATGTACGTACTCGATTTAGTTACAAGTGATTATCTAAGAGACAAGAGAGCTGGTTTTTCGAGGGAGCTGGTTCTAAAAACCAAAAGAGATATAAAGAAATTAGTTTTTAAACATTATTACATAGTGTTTCAGTAGTGAAGAGCGAGTGCAGAAACCAACATTCATAGGTGGTGCTATAATATATTTCTATTACTAGGAATTATTAAACCAATCGCTTCACGCCAGGCTTCTCCATTTCTGAAATCTCGCGTTTACCACAACAAAGCACGAACCTTGCAAGTCTTGAAAGAAGAAGTCAGATGTTTTGCGAGCAATAATTCAAAATACCGTAAAACGATCAGAAATGTGCATCAACTCAGGAGGTGGTCATTTGCCATATATAATTTTTCAACTTTATTCATCAATTTTACACCTTCAAATAAACTTTCCGTGCCAATTTTTTTCATTTCTAACAAAAAGGGCAGCAAATTTACATTATGACATTAATTTTGCCCCACCTTGTATATGTAAAAAAAACTTGGGGAATTTACATTACATTAAATACAAGTTAGCACGCTAAATTGAAATTCCAGTAGAAACAAAAGAAAACTAACAATATAAGGAAAGAGTAAGTTCAACAGCAGAGCTACCACAATGATGAGTGGAGGTGTATTTTTCATGGAGTAAAGTAAGCTTCAAGCTTTCTAGCTTCGGAATAAAGTGTTTTTTCTTTTGATTTCGGAAAAAACGAATTAAATCATATAAATTTATTAGTTTATGCGAGTCCTTTCAAAGGCCTCTCACTGCGGTCAGCCGGTGTACAAGCCTCATAATGTCTTGTTAGGGTGGGGTAGGGTAAGTGCTCGAGGTTTTGTTTGCTGATAATGGTGTTTTTGTTGGTATAATTTATGCAAGGAAAATGGCGAACACGCAATCAATGCGCAACTAACACACGGATTTTTATTATTTTTTTTTACAAAGAGTGAAAAAAGAAAAACTAAGGAGTTGATATATTTATAAACAAAGCTAGCAGGAGGACGACGCTAAGCGCCTAGGATATGGGGGAATGGTCGCGTCAACAGCAAATCCAAGTAGTTGTATGTACTCTTAGTACAAAGAGTGGAAGGTAAAGTATTTGCTTGAAATATTTATATTTTTAGCCAAATGTGTCAAGCATCAAGTTCAAGGAAAATCACTTTGAGGAAGGTTAAATATAAATATGTATACAGAAAATACACGAAGGAAAATATGTAACTTCTTCATCATAAATATACCACCCCAAATTATAACATGACTATGGATATTGTTATTAATTGACTTTGAATATTTTCATTCTCCTTTACAGAATTGGCAGCGCTGACACTTTAGAAGTAGTCGCTTCTAAGTCGACCGGCAGTGAACCTTCGACACCTGAGGATAATATAAACGTCGTGGTACGCGTGCGTCCGCTGAATGACAAGGAGAAACGTGATCCGAATAGTATGATATTACAATTTCCCGGAAATGGACAAGTTATTGTTAGTATTCAAATTATCGGACTACCATTCAAAATATAATACATACACAAAAAAATTAATAGCTGTATTCACGATCTGATGTAAATGATCTTGCATCATTGCAAATGCCTAATATTTCTACTACTACAACAACATTTATATGTAATACATTATATGTAAACATTTGCATTTGCAATGAATCAATGCCATTTACACCACATCATGATTACCGGGCTAATAAATAATTATATATGAAAAATTAAATACAAATTTTTATATGAATTTCTGAGAAGTAGAATTATGAAAATGATATAAACTTATTCTAAAATAAAATTTATACCGCATTTTAGATTGAGGGTAACGATCTCACAAATCGTCGTTCGCATAATCGTGAAAGTGTGCACGTCTTCACCTATAACGTTGTCTTCGAGCCGGGTGCTACGCAGGATGATATATTGGATTATTCCGGCATTAAGCGTATTATCGAAATGGCCATTGAGGGTTTCAGTTGCACAGCATTTTGTTATGGACAAACGGGATCTGGTAAAACACACACACTAACTGGACCACCGGATTTGGTATACAAGAAATTCACTATTTCGGTGGTAAAAAGGAACAACTGTTTAAAAGTCTTTTGTTTGTTTCTTTTCAAAAATTTACAACAATTTATAAAATTTCTTTAAAAATTTGAACCAGTTTACTTTCTATGGTCAAAAATATTTGATAAAATATTTTCTTAAGTCGACTCAAGCTGTTCTCCTTCTTACCACACAGTTGCTTAAAAAACTTTAAAGCAATATAAAACATTAGTTAAAGGTAAAAAGGCAAAACCATATAATCCAAAAACAAAAACCAAATAAAAATCATAATACAGCTGAGCTTAAAAAATGATCGTTTTTCAGTGAGGCAGCCCAAAAAAAAATTCCTCATTAAATGCGGCGACAACTCGCAATTGAACTGATGGATTCTGCCTGGAAAGGGTGGATTGATAAATAAAAACAATCAATTCAATGAACACAACATTAAAAATATTTTTGTATTTTATTTTATTGATTTATTTAATTATTTGTTATTCTTAATCTTAGTACGTGATTGCCATGGCGTAGTAGGTAGGTAGTGATCTGGCCTGCTACGTAGAATTTCCGGTGTTCAAATTTCGGCACAGGCAATGGCAAATCTCTAGAGTAAATACTGCCTAAAAAAGCTTTCACTTTTGTACGCCTCTTCCATACATGTCCATGGGCTTTTGTGCCATTTAAGAATCCAGTACAAGAATAAATTCTTATTCTTATAATTTGGTGAATAAAATTTGAATTATATTCGTCAGCGACATTCTTTTATATTGCTGTAATATTAAAAGTTTTGTTAGAGGATTTTTAATTGTAAATGATTTGAAAATTAATTTAAATACATATGCACATATAAAGAGCTTGAAATGGTTTCAGTACTTTGATTACCTCCAGTCAAAAGTAAGACCTCATGCCAAGGGCTCCGTTGTACAATAAATACAGAAAGCTAAAGGAAACAAATTGGATTGGGTCTTTTAACCGAATATTTTTTCAGATTCATTAATGTACTAATATTATTTAAAATATCTCCTTCTTCTTTATAGTTTATTGGGAAACCAAATTTAAATGATCAACGACATGGCCTCATCTTCCGATCGTTTGTGTACCTCTTCCAGTTAATCAAAAATCGAAAAGATATTAACTTTGTGTTAAAAGCGTCATTTTTGGAAATATACAATGAGCGGGTAAGTTCAATTAAGGGTTTTCGGGAACGGTTAAACAGAATTAATGAAATGTACAGATGCCTGGCGAAAACAGAAAATTACAAATATAATTCAAATTGCAACAACCAGAAAGTATGAACATACGATTACATGTTTAACCCACTTGTATATGTATGTACATATGTTTGGAACGTTGTACGACAATATTATTTGATGAGGAAATTAATTTTCTAACTGTAGGTAATTTAATTTAATTTTACTATTAAATATTAGAAACTAAAGGTAGCACCACGAGTTCGCACATTAAATATGTTCTTCCATTACCATTCTCAATCCTTTTTGCCGTGCATATCCCTCAAGGCCATAATGAACGTGATGTTGAAGACAAACACTATAAAAATTCATTTATTTGACATAGCGGCGTAGATGGGATTTTGGAATGGGGAGCAGATTACTTTTAGATCCACAAATACCCTTTATCCCTCTTTGCTACACCTACGCCACTGATTTAACTTCTTCACTTGTTGACATAACAAACTTCAGTGCTTTTGCTATTTGCGCAAAAAATACGAAAATGTAAACAACGTGGATTAAAACGAGCCAATAGTGTCGACGTCCATCCTACATACATACTGTACTTTTCATTTGTTGGTAGTATGTAATTATTGTAATGTATTTCCGCCACCGTTTTTGAATTTAATTTAAACGCAAATGTATTTGATTTGAGTATTGTATATAAACTATTCTTGTACATAAATAAACAGATTTTGAATAATAATAAGTTAATAAATAAACAAATCGAAGATTCAGAAATTTCATATGTATCTATGTAGGTACCATAACATTTGTAGGTACCATAATGTTAGTATTAAGGATTTCCTCCCTTAAGCTAAAAAACACATAAATATTTTTGATGAGGTCCCGTGAGTTTAAAATAAACAGGGCTAAAATCGATTTCGGGGTTTTATTCTAGATAAATTATGTGTTGTAATCTAAATCGTGTCAGATTTTAATTTCTAAAATGGAGGGTCGGCGTCTTTCACATGGAAGTATATAGCCGACTTTCGATGTATTGATTATTATTTTTTAATTGACAATTTTTTGACAATTAATTTTAAAATATTTCCAATAAAAAACCAATGTTTCTCTTTGAAGCTTCAATATTTAATAAAAAAAAAAACTTTCACTACCCCTTAACTTCTAATTTTTTCATGTCCTCTTTTTCTCAATCCACTAGACCTCCACAAAAATAGTCCCTTTTTATGCTCTAGACTGTCATAAGCCCTTAAGTGCCACCAACTGTACGAATAAATATCGCTGATATATACGTACAACAATTACAGAAAACATCGGGCAATGAAAAACTTCAGATTCGGTTTAATACTGTAGATACTGTCTCAACACGAATGTTTGTATGCGGTAAACGCGGCCTAGGGCAACTTAGAAACTACTATTGACCATTTTAATTTGTAATAATAAATGTTAACTCCTAACTTTTCAAAGCAAGAAATTGACAATTCCTGTTATATCATATTATACAACAGGTAACAAAATTGTTATACATTATAAAACTTGCGTGGAGTTTGTGCACTATAATTTTACTAATAACAATTTACTTTAGGTGTACCATAACACACAATTGCTACAAATCTACTCAAGTAAATTACTTGTTTTACTCCTTCTGCTTCACCTTGCTACCTCTCCCACCACTTGGTACCTATGCTTGTGACTGACAATTTTTGCGTGGAATTTTAAATGTTTTGTTTACATTTGGCAATTGTGCATTCGCATGTGCATTTGCATTTGCATGTGCATGTGCATGTGCATGTGCCTGTCAATGTAAATATATTTAGCAGGCAAAAGCTAGAAAGGTGAAATCTTTTTAAACAAATCGGATACGGAAATGAAGCGCAAATGGAAATATGTACATGTGACTATATCTGAATGGACTAACATTAAGAGACAATAAAATCAAACAAGCAAACTGTCATTGTGACGATGTTTTCAATTAAATTTTGTGTCGTTTTTGGTTTTGCATTAAAGTATTAAAATACAATTATAATTTGTGTGGTGTTTAACCAATGCAGGTCATCGATTTACTGAATCCTGGCTCAGCGCGTAAGCCACTTGCAGTTCGCTGGTCAAAGAAATCGGGTGGTTTCTTTGTGGAGAACCTTTTCACCGTCGATTGTGAGGAGCTGGATGATTTGCTGGCGGTTTTGGAAGAGGGTGAGTAAATTGCAAGTGAGGCGTAGACTGTTGAAATATTAATTAGGTTTTGTTTTATAATTTGTGTTTGCTTATAGCAAATTGCTTTGATGTGCATTTGACTTTGGCTTTTAAAGTAATTGAAGTCTGTGACTGTATTTGCACTTTCATTTAAAATTAAAATCGATTTTCACATGTAGTACGATTTCAACGTAACTATTTAACAAATTTAAAAAACCTGCAATTTCTTTTAATAACAAAAACTAAAACGAGTAGAAAAAATATAAGTTATTGATTTTATTTAATGTGCTCGCAAAATGAAGGTCAAATGCATTTAGCAGTCAGTCGCCAGTGTAACTAAAAATTTGAGGGGTAGCCTTTAGTGCTTTAAATTTTTTTTATAATCTATATATATACATACAAGCATACCTATGTAAAAATGCATTCATATTTTTGAAAATTAGTTCATAGGCATGTGTAACTTCACTTCGATGCGTTTGACATGATAATCGTGTTGCAGTTGTTACTGTATGACATTATGAAAAAGTTTTCAAAATGATTGCGCAGCGCTGCGCTGCATGCGGCTCGTGACAGGTATACAAACATACACACAAATGTTAGAAATGTCGCTTAAGGAATTTACCTAATACTCGTATTCTGAAATGTGAAATGAAAATTAAATATTTCAAATCATTGCGTGAATGTCATTTTGTCACATTTTATAAATTGTTAATGAGACACTTTCTAAAGAAGAAGTACTAATAGATTTTAGTGATATTATTTTTGCAGTGTAAGGTAGGCAATACATTGGAAATTGATTAATTATTTTTACATACATAGTATGTACATATGTAAATTGCAATAGATGGATCAAATTTTGAGTTCGATTTTATGGTTTAATATTGAATATGCATAATAAAATTTACTTGGTTAAAGATCATGAATACATTGTTATATTTTTTTCACCACTACAAGTAGCAAATGACAAATGTTTGCCACAGAAATGATAGCTTTGCTTACATATCAAATAACATGAGTATTTATCGTATAACACTAGTGTCCCTCTTTTACTATGATTTCTATGAGAAAGGAGCATCTGTAACATAAACGCAACGAGAGTATTAAAGTCTTTTATATTATGTATTAGGGACCTATGGTATATCTAACATAATATCTATATCACTTCACTGGTATGAATATTCTGGCACCAGAATTTCCACATTTCCCATTACTTACGACAGCACCACATTTTTTTTAGAACACTTAGTCATAAAAGTTTGATTATGTGTCCGTAACGTACTTGTGTCATGACCATTTTGTCCAAGTCAGAGTTTCTATATCACGGGAAATACCGTTTACCTCGCATTTGGCTCGTAACTTGATAAAACTTAAAGGGCATTGCTATCTCATTTCTTTTTCTCTGCATAGGTATGCGCAATCGTGCTGTTGGCTCACATGCTATGAACGACCATTCCTCACGCTCACATACTATGTTGACGGTACACATAATTTCGGAACAGCAAACGGATGGCGGTGTTTTCCTTTCGAAACATGGAAAAATAAATTTTGTAGATTTAGCTGGAAGCGAGTTGACCAAGAAGACATTGAGTGAAGGCAAGACACTTGAAGAAGCGAATAACATCAATAAGAGTTTAATGGTTTTGGGTTAGTCGAATTAACATGGATGCATATGTGCATATATGTGAGACGTGGGCTCGAAATTTAATTTAAGCTGTGCACTTTTCAGGTTACTGCATCGCATCGCTAAGCGATGCCAAAAAACGTTTCGGACACATACCCTATCGCGATAGCCAACTGACCAAGCTGCTGGCTGATAGTTTAGCCGGCAATGGTGTCACGCTGATGATTGCCTGCGTTTCGCCAGCACAATTTAACCATGCAGAAACTTTAAATACGCTTCGTTATTCATCAAGAGCTAAACGTATACGCACTAAACCAGTGATTATGATGGATCCACGTGAGGCTCTCATTCTTAGTCTTAAACGTGATATAAACGCGCTACAAATGGAGAATGAACACTTGAAGGTAGCACTGAATTTGCATCATGAATCGATAAAGGGCGTTCAAAATGGCGGGGAATTGGTTGAAATGCATTTGGATCGTGCAGCATCTGGAAATGGGTCAAATACAGCAGCTGTACCCAAAGTCGATTTGGAGCGTTTAGCTGAACTGGATGGCAATGAATTGGCTGAATTAGTAAAGTTGTATATGCAAGAAAATGAAGCGTTGCGACAGGAGAACAATCATTTGTTTACTGTGCGTGAAACAATTCTCAGGGACCAGGAGATTGTGTGCCGCGAAAATGAGCGTCTGCTAAAGAAGTTGGAGGATGTTAACAAGTAAGGAACGTTATTATTTTCTAATTGAAGCAACTTTTAATTTATCTCGAACAAAATCAATCAATTATAAGGGAGAGAAAACCTGAAGCCATCAATTATCACCAATCGTTCTTTCTGATATTCATATAAAGCTACAAGCTTGCGACTGCAACTAAGAAATCGCAGAGCGCAATGAATAGTTGCCGAATAAAAGTGGAATCCATTAGCAAAGTCAAGCAGAGTTTACAAATATGGTAGTCTTCTTTATTTTAGATTCTCTTACTTATTCTTGTTTTCTGATTCGTCCAAATTAAAAATATATTCTTATTCGACTGCAACTTCAAATGTGGGGTTGAGCAGCTGTGCAGTCATGAAGTTGCCAATATGTTCAGTTTCATTAATTTTTGTCCTAATTTTGTAACTGAGACGGTACAGAATCGCGGCAGCTAAACAAATTTAAATCGACCTATTTCTATTTTTGAATTTGATGAAATTTTGAAAATTAAATGAATGTAAATTTTACGCGAATCGATCCTAAATTATCTCCATATACGTACTATATATATGTAGACGAGTACTACATTAATAGGCTAAGCAAAAACCAATTGCCTCTCTTTTTACCAGCATATATCAACGTCAACATATTCGCATGAAACTTATGTCGTTGGAAAGGTAAAGCGATGAAGCATCCTACAATATAAGTTTGAAGCGAATGTGTTAACGTTAATGCAGTTGAAAATAGGTAAGAAGTCGTGTGTGTGCAATACAACACCAATAACAGTAGAGTAGTTTCTTCATTTTAACATTCATACAGTACAGAATCATCCAACACGCGTCAAAAGTATAACGTTGTGAATGTAAATGAGCACTCTAATTCAAGCGACCATACGAACAAAGTGTTGAATTTTTCATTTCGTTTCACCCATTTGTTGTTAATCCATTCTATTCATCGTGCATCTCGAAAGTTCTGGAATCATTCTGTTTTGTGTATAGTAGTGTTGCTGTTACAAAGAAGCTACCAACACATTCAAATTAACTACTATTGTTTCGAGTGTTGTTTCATTAGAAAGTGTGTATTTTGCATTTTTTTTTATCATTAGAGGGTGATTGAATTTCGATTACTGCGATTTCCGACAAGTTTTAATAAATTAATAATTAATGATATGTCGTTTAAGTCTAAAAATTTAGTAAAATAATAATTGAAAGAAATGACAAAAGTGTGTTAAATTTAGGAACACTCATTTTGTAAGCTTTCAAAAGTGTTCTTTTGTCCTTAAATTTTGATTGCATAAAACTAGTTCCGTGGAAACCCAACTCGTTCCTGGTCAAGTTCTCTGGACACACCCACCATTTTCAATCGTTTACTTACTTCAAAGTAATCATTTACATTGAATACATCATTATGCCAACAATGATCTGCACTAGTTGGGAAATTCTTGAATTAGTTTAAAATATGTACGCTGACAAACAATAATTTTCAAAAATAAAAATAACACAGTGACAGTTGATTTTCGTCGTCGTGTTATAAGACGCAATTCTGTGCAGTCGAGCCGCAATTCTCATACCAATTCATACATTGGTGTCCTGTGTGATTGCATTCCCTCTCTCATTATTCCTCCCACCTATCAATCTTCCTTCCATTCAACACAATGTGTGTTGAATGAATAAAAAAAAAAGATTCTGATGTAACATTTCGGCAAAAATTTATTATTCCAAATAATCAATATTATGTGACGCTTTTACTATTTACCACATCTATTTTCTACGTCTGAGGTGTCAAACGAAAGGTGATTTCTGCGCGGAAATACGTTGCACTCCGAATTATAGTATCCATTGAGCAATAACTGCCCTTAGTACGTTCATTTGCTCTGGATAACAGGTGTTCCGTGCCTGTAAATGAGCAAGGAGTTACACCATGTTGGTTATATTGAATGATAAATTTTTCCCGGAATTTTTCATCGGGATCTCGTACTATTTTTAGATTCTTTGCTCCTCTCTCTTTTCATTCTTTTGCTTAATGACCTCATTGCTCTATCTCACTCTCTTCTCGTTCTAGATCGAGACTGGAGACGGCAAACAATGGGTCGTCAGAAGCGAATGTCGAAAAGCGAACGGAGTAAAAGCGATCCAACTCCCTATGAGAGGGGTTTGAGGATAGAAAACTAGCCGCACAATTGAAAATAAAAAACTTGTTTTTAGAATTAAGAAAAAATTAACTGTTGTTGTGATTCGAGTTAGCCCAAATAAGTATTAGTAACATACCTTGAAATTTTTTTAAGTTTTTGTAGCATTTAAATTTAAAATTAAAAGTTGTTTTTGAAACAAGAAAATATTTGTATTTTATTCAAGTTCTCTTATAATAAAAATGTCTTTTTTAAAGTGTATGCATACGTTCTCCGCTTATACCAGCTCGGTCAGCGTTATCAATGGATTCGGGAATGGGGACTGCTAGCTCAGAAATTTGGACAAATCCTCAAGATATTCAAATACATGAAGTAAAGTTGTTGTAAAGTTGTTAGAATTTAAGTTCTTATTACTATTCGTTTTCTTTTCAGCGCCCTGCGGGATTGGAAGGCCGCATCTCTGAGAATAAAGAGCAACGGTCTCATGAAGCTCAACGTAAAATCGATCAAAGTCGTATTGCCAAAAATGTTTTACGTATGGCAAATGCAGTTAGCGAGAAAACTGACGCACAGTTGATGGCTGAGTCGGCCGAAGTTTTCAAAGATGGAGATACACAAACCGAAAATTCAGGTTTTATGCCAGAGTAAGTTACGCTTCCCACTTAAGTTCCTTAAAAATTTACTTTTTTTATATCTAATAGCATGCTAACATAATTGTGGGTGTGGACCAAATGTAATACTAAACACATTAAACTAACTTGCTGGAAATTGTTTGTTAAAAGAATAAGAATATACTTATTTAATTTAAATATATTTACTTGCATTCGCACATACATATGTACATATACAAATATATATATATTTATTATAACAGTGTATACGAAACATTTACATAGAACATGCTATACAGCTTTTATTGCTAAATGAATCTAAAATATTAAACACAAATTTAATAATAAAAGAATTATAACCATCTCAAACTTTCGTTTTTACTTAATTTATAAACTACTATATTTCACCTGACCAAGTACTTACTTACTTAACTGGCACTACAACCGATGATCGGTCTTGGTCGCCTCTATAAAGCTTCGCCACTCGCCTCTGCTGTGCCAGTTGATAACGTCAAGTGCAGTCAGGTTGCCCTGCACCTGGTATTTCAAACGGAGATTAAAACGTCTTCTTCTGCGTGTTCCTCCACCGTGGTTCAAATAAAACACCCTTCTACCCGGAGCGCTTTCTTCCATTCGAACAACATGACCCATCAAGCGAAGCCGCTGGATTTTTATACGCTTTACTATGTCAGTGTCGGCGTACAGCTCATACAGCTCATCGTTCCATCTTATTCGATACACGTCGTCCACGCATACTGGACCGTAGATCTTACGGAGTATCTTCCTCTCGGTCGCTCCTAACAGCCCTCATCATTGATGGTTATTTTCGTCGGTCGAGAGAGAGTTCTACTTCTCAATTGCCTACTGAGCTCTTAGTAACACCTGTTGGCAAGAGTTAATCTCCGCTTGATGTTAAGGCTGACCAAGCTAATGTAAAAATTTCAAATTAATTTTTTTGTCAACTACAGTTTTCTTGATTATTAGATCAATGATACTTTTTCAAGGTGGTCAAGAATAGAACTCCTCGTTATCTTTACATATGACTTATTATCGCCTATGAGTACCCAAATTTTGATTCCAAGAATTTATAAATCTATCTTTAAGAATTTTATTGGGTACAGTGCGATTGTGAAACCCTTTGCCTGCGAAAGCAAGGTTATTCTCATGTACACAGTTACACAGCTTATTTATTCGTATTAAGTTACCTAGTTTTTTCACCTTACTAACAACTGATCACATCAAGCCATTCTTAGTACAGTAATGTGTTGTCGGTGTGGGGATGCTTGCTATCCCTGAGTTCTTTTCCTTTATTATTTTTCATTTCCTCATTTCTTTCTTTTTCATATCTACCTTTTACCTAGTTAAGGTCTACTTTCAACTAATTCTAAAAACTGATTGTTTATTCTTTCAATATGCTCTGGCTTGCCGATTATCATTAATAAATATTGTATCTAAATAAATAAATAAAATATCACTTTATTGTTTTTGAAACACACGATTAACATTTATTTTTTAATATTAAGGTTCACTGTCAACTTCTATTTGATAATTAAAAGTTAGATGCCATTGCTGTTTTACTAACGAAAGACCCTGGCTTTCTATCAGTTTGTTGTTACTTTCCCTGTGCTTTGTCTGGAATTTTTCATGTTTAATGATAATATTCTTACACCAAGTAATATAAATAAACCGAATGAAATGTATCTTATTGACAAACTGTTTACTTTAGATATTGAGCAAATCAGCTTTTACGTAAACAAGCTTAATAGAATCTTAGTTTTATTTTTAATCAGTGATAATATTGACTATAAGTTGACTGATTGTATTTTTCCCACAGCTGAATATATAAAATGTGATAAATTCATAAATTTATCCACTTCTCACAATAATAAAAAACTTTAATTTTAGTTTGTGTGACTGGGATGATCTAAATCGTATATATAATATGTAAGATGGATTGGGAAAATATGTTCAGCCAGCCAGATAGTTCCAACTGCTATAACCTTTTTATCTCAGCGGTCTCGGATATACATAATATGTATCTAAAGAAATTATTCCTCTCGAGACTTAGAAATTTCACAAGTTCACTAAAGGCCTTAAAAAGTTAAACAATTTCAGTACCAAGTTTTACAAGATCTATGCAACCACTAATAGTGCTGATGGGATGCTTACGCTAAGAATTTACACTACATGAAACAATTCACTTATCTCGCTAAATTTTTGTACAAACAGTATATTTTACAATGTTAAGGTGGCATAAAATGGAATCGAAAATCGTTTTGGAACTTCATACAATCAAAATGGGCTTGCTCTTTTACTCTAGCTTCAATGTTTTGACCAATGTTTAATTGCTAGACTCGCTAAAATTGGTTTTCATTCTAAATTTCTAAACTAGATTAAGTTCTACCCTAGAAATCGATATTCTTGTGTAATGGTGTACGATGTTCCATTATATTCTTTTACAGCATCATCCGGCTTGCCTTTTCAATGACTTCTCGTTTAATTTTACTGATTTTTTTCTATTTGCTGATAATTTAAACTTTCCTAAGTAAGAACCGTAGTAGATATTTATAGTGTGCAGAAAACCTACATTTTTAAGTTACCTAAATTACATTATTCCTAAAGCTTGTTCTCTTCTGGCTTTTGTACGACGTAATAGTAAAATGTTTACTGATCAGTATACGCTCTTGTGCTGCTACTTTTTCGTTCAATTCAAGGATTCAATGAAAAATCGAATAAGAAATAAGAAATTAAGTCAATATGTCAACCAGGGAAAATACAACTCTGATATTGGTTCTCTTTGTTCTTTTTACTCATCCGCAGTCAGACAAGAATCTTTAGTGTAAAAGTGTTTTCGGCGAATTTCGCAGTTAAAATTACGCAAAAATAGAAGAAAATTGCATTAGAAGGTGCTGTAAATAGAGTAGAAACTGGTAATATTGGGAGTTACTAAGAAAGTAATTGGAAATAAATAAAATTGTGCATATTTAAAGAATTGTAAAATGAGTGTATTGAATGCAATGGGAATAAGATGGTTTGAACGGTGTGTGTGTGTGTGTGAGTGTGTGTGATATGTTTTTGAAAGGGGCTGAGGGTTAGGAACGAAATACCGAATGACAGCGGCAGCAGACTACGGCAAGAAACGGCGTTTTCTGTGAAGTTTTTGGAAATGAAAAATCAAAAACGCATTTTTGCTAAATTGCGAAATAGTTATCTAAATACTTTTATTTATTGTGTTCTACTATTGACATACTAGATTGGAATTTAATAAAATAACTTTAAAATATTTCGTTGCAGTTGTTCTTATGAAACAGGAAGTTTCCGTTTAGCCAAAAAAGAAGAGAAAATAAACATATCGTAGCTCGCAAACAACTGTTCCTTCTTCCCGTCTGCCTATTGACTTGTGTGCCATTCAATCATCGCGATTTCATACATTTGCCAAGCTTAAAAGTCATATTGCTGCTCTCTATCTCTAATATATTGTGTTAAACATTTGAAGTTTTGTGGACAAACGCACGCCGACCAATGTCTTCTAGCCCACAGATGGTTGAGAAATCTTCTATCGAGTCAACACCAGCGAAGAAGCGTAAGCTACTTGCGTCGCCAACTGCCGGTGACGGCGCCGCCACTACCACCACTACAAATTCGAGTAGCTCCAGCAGTAACAGTAACAGCAACAACAAAAACGGGAATCGCAGTCAACACGAAAATAGCGGTGAAGTAATAAACGACGTTGACAAATCGAGCGAGATGGCAATAGCACCATCGACCGCTATATCATCTTGTTCACCTTCGTTAAGTAGTGGCAACGCTGCTGCTGCATCTGCTGCCGGTTCGTCGTCATTCGTATCTGAGAACAGCGATGTTAGTACTTCGTCGGCAGTGAGCAAAGAAAGCAGTCAAAGCGGTATTCCTGGAAAAGTTTGTTCGTGTACGGAATCGGCAACAACAACATCAACGGATACAAATTTAAGCATTAAAAAAGCCACAGTTTTCACCGCAACAACAACTTCATTGTCTGCCGCTGCAGCTACCAGCAATAATAACAAAGCAACTCCACCAACTACGGCAACAAGAGCAGTAAATCAAATGGCTAGCAACTCGTCGAGCGTTGCTCCTTGCAGTTCTTCCGGCAGCGGTTCTGGTGATATAGATGAATCGTTATACTCGCGCCAATTATATGTACTTGGTCACGATGCCATGCGGCGCATGGCAAACTCTGATATTTTGTTGTCGGGTCTTGGAGGTCTTGGCCTGGAGATTGCCAAAAACGTTATACTAGGTGGTGTAAAATCGATTACGTTGCACGACAAAGCAAAATGCACTGTGAGTTTTATGTTTAAATTTGTTTGATGTGTGAAAAGTAGCATTTGTTTTTACATGAAATGTGCATTGAAATCTTCATTGAGAAAATAATTGTGAAATCCCATATATTTTTTTGCTAGCTGGGGAAAAGAATGATGTACTTTTTTAGCGCTGAGCTGTGTTGTGCTTTCGATTGAAAAATCAATAATTGCTATTTCTTCTTCCTTGTGTGTTCTTAGCTTCACCACTATAATTGCTTTCTCATGCAAAGAAAAAATATCTGAATTTGCCGCCGTTTTTAGTTTTTCGCTTTACTGTTTTTTATTATGCTCTCATTAATTCTAGTTCATTCCGTAAAATATTTTATAAATCCATAAAATTTTTCATTTTCCCTTCTATATTTGCTACATTCTGTTGTGTCATTCTTTTTTCGAAATATCTTTTGTTCTACTTTTGCTGTTCTCGTTGCTTTTTTCGTTCGAAATGACGGTGTTGCCAGTTATAATTTTAGGGAATTACAATGTAACACGAAAAGTTTATACAATATTTAGTGTGTGCATATTTCTCTCTAAAATTTTCATATTTATAGCATTTTTATTTTGTTTGGGAAAATCCCTGATGATGTCACTTATGACTATTTATAACTATAGTCACCTATCTTTATTGAGAGATTATAACACTGGCGGGAAAACCAATGTATCCACAACTACAACGAATAGGGCGAATCTATACACATAAATATATCTATGTTATATCCACTTCAAAGTTGAAGATCTATTTACTTAACTAAATTTAAAGAAGAATTTCCATGCTATGATTCAAACTGTAACCTGAAATTCGAATGTTATGATTGTTACTACCACAGTAAATGAACTCTAACATAGTTTAATTTTTAAAAGTACTCTTTGGTGCTTTAAATTTTGTCAACAAAAATTATGAAAAACAATATCTTGAAACGAAATTTAATATAAAATAAAAACTCAAAAAGATTAACGCGAAAAAGCATGAGATGATTCATTGTTTTACCTTGAACGTTGTTAACTCTTGGCAAAAGGTGAAACAGAAAGAGTGCACATAATATACTAATGGTTCGAAGACTTTAATGCATGCATGTGGGAGCATGGGAGTGAGAAGTTGATGTGCTATTGAAAGCATTAGTTTCTAACGTGCTCTTCTCTTTCTCTCCTGAAAGGAATATTGTTGTCATTTTTAGAAATGCAAAGGGAAGAGGTAGGCTAATTTTTTTTTGTCACAAGATTTGAGGTTATGATATTTTTCATTTACATTTTCTGAAAGTATGTTTTGGTGGAGAATTATTATGAGATAAGGCAATAAATATAGAGAAATTCTATAAAAAGAGTTACCTATCGCTTTCTTTGTTTAAAGTTTCATTTCATTCATGGCGAAACTTAAATATTATTTATCATTAAATATTAATTTCTAATTATGTTCTACCAATTTCTGTAACTTAATTTATTGGTCAATGGCCTAATATCTGTTACTTGGAACATTAATACGCATTCAAAATATTTCTTTGTGTTTTTTTTTCCGGATTTGCGTAACTTTATTCCAAAATAAACCACAACAACAAGAATAATAATTAAGGTGCAAAATAGAAATATTTTGTTATTGATTTTTATTGTTCGAATTGAAATTACATATTCCTTTGCTATTAATTTGTTATTAGTTATTAGTTTGAATTGAATTCCATAAAATTTTCTAACCGTTTTGTTTACACAAACTTATTATTTATTTAGTTGAATTAAATTTTTATTGATTTTGTGTAGTGTTAACTTCATTCCCTTGTTCTTTGGATTCCAAATATTGAACTCCATTGCAGTCACTTTTATAAGCACTTATTTTTGTATATTTTATTTTCACTCAGATTAATCATCGTCCGTTCTTTGGCTCTTGTCTTCATTGTTGCTCTTGTTGTTGTTATGACTGAATCAAATAAAATGTAGACATTTTCGCAGTTGCGAAATTTTGTTAACAAGTGAATGAACTGTGTGTTTTTGTTTTTGGAAAATTTCCTCATTGAGTTCAGTTAATAATATACTTGTTTTTTCCTTCATGCGTGTAGACAGGGGTCAATGAATAGAATGAGTAGTACTAGTACTATCTATACATACATACTATTTATATGCTGTATTTTCAAAAACTAACATGAGTTCTTTATTTTCTTTCTTGCAAGGAATTCGGTAGATATTCCTAGCTTTAGATGTTGCAGTTCCCGTTTTGATTTAAAGTTAACTACTTTGGACTGTTAAAGCTTCGGGCATACATAAAAGAGAGTTTAGTTATTCTCTAATTTGAGAATAAAGATGATATGATCTTTATTAGTATTACGAATACTCTTACTTTTCAATAATGTACTATACTTAACATAAACAGTTTAACTCTTAAACATTGCACCCTCATAAAATATTTATAACATATTCCTCAAAATTTCTAAACATTTATCCTTAAACCAATTAACGTTTGTTCATTTTTTATCTCTGGTGGTAGCTTGTTGCATAGTTCTAGACCTTTATATGTAACTTAATTTTAGCCGGCAATTCTACTTTGGACCTACAGTCTGAAATTACAACATTTCTGAGATTTTATGGTTGTGTCTCTACCACATACATGAACTTGTCTATTACATATTTTGGTCCTTTTTTTTATTTTTTTATCAATATACTATATATTTTGTAATTATTCCCAGCTTTAGATATAGCACCGATCGGTTTGGTTTGTTTTGTCATTCGATTGTTTTTGACCTTTTTTAATGAGGAATGCTTTTATTGAGATAACTCAAAGTTATGCCTAGTAACAAGAAAGATTGGGACAGAAAAATGTTCGAAACCCATGCTATGCGTGTTATATTTGTACATGAACGGCGAAGTGAAAAGCTTTTCATAGCAATTTTTACTCTTGTAGGTTTGCCTTTGTCTGCCAAGAGGTGGTTGCCGTGTAGAAAAATTATTTTTTCTACTTTTTTGTTTTGTTTTGATTTTGTCTGTTCCGAGATTCGAACCCCGCATACTCTGCGCAGCAGTCCAACGCACTACCACTACGCCACAGCGACCACTACTCTTTGCTTACATTGTATAAAATCTGATAAGAATCTAGATGGTAATAAGCACTCAGCGAGATTGTATAAAAATCAAACCTTTTAGTGCCTCGTTCTTCCACTTGAAATTGAATTTATCAAAAGATATTTAGTTTTTTTTTCTTTAAAATTTAAATTTTGACGATGGTTGATCTCCGATTAAGAGTCGGTAAATGTCGAAAACTGTTAAGAAATATTCTAGTAAATCCATTATATTTATTTTACATGTTCTCTAGTTTTATGGGAAACCATCGAGGCATAAGCCTGAACACATTTTAGTAGCTGAAATAATCTTAATATTTTTTAATTTATTCGTATTTACACCTATTTTACAACTGTTCCTTTCTATAGATTCGCGATTTATCTTCTCAGTTTTACGTAACTGAAGCTGATATTGGTAAAAATCGCGCAGAGGCATCATGCGATCAACTAGCCGAATTGAATAATTATGTTCGCACTAAGTCATACACTGGTGAATTGACTGATGACTTTTTGGCTCAATTTCGTGTGATTGTGCTCACCGCTTCGGACGATGCTGAACAGCATCGCATTGCGAAATTCGCACATGATAATGGAATTGCGTTAATTATCTCGGAAACGCGTGGTCTCTTTGCTAAAGTTTTCTGTGACTTTGGAGAGAATTTCACTATCTACGACCAAGATGGTGCCCAACCGATATCGACAATGATTGCAAGCATTACACACGATGCACAGGGTGTTATAACATGTTTGGATGAGACGCGTCATGGTTTGAATGATGATGACTACGTAACCTTCTCGGAGGTGCAGGGAATGACGGAGCTAAATGGATGTGCGCCCATCAAAATCAAAGTGCTCGGACCGTATACATTTAGCATTGGAGATACCAGTGCATTCGTTGAATATATATCGGGCGGTATAGCCACGCAAGTAAAGATGCCGAAGACAGTCAGTTTTAAGCCGCTGGAAGTGGCTGAGAAGGAACCAGAATTCCTGGTGTCCGACTTTGCCAAATTTGACCATCCGTCTTCTCTGCATGTTGCGTTCTCGGTATTGAATAGATATTTTGAACAAACATGCACTTTGCCCCGCCCCTGGAATGAGGAGGATGCGCAGAAGTTCTTGGAAATGTGTAAAGCGGAATGTGCAACTATAAATGACAAAGTTGTGTTACTCTTCGCGAAGACTTGCGCTGGCAATTTATCTCCCTTGGACGCCGCTATGGGCGGTTTTGTTGCACAGGAAGTGTTGAAGGCTTGCAGCGGCAAATTTACGCCAGTATATCAGTGGTTGTACTATGATGCTGTTGAGTGTCTGCCCGATGATGGTGTGATCGAAGCAGATGCTCAGCCAATTGGTTCTCGTTACGATGCACAAATTGCAATATTTGGCAAAAACTTCCAGGAGAAGTTGGGCGATGCCAAGTAAGTGCTGCATTTCACATGCCTCTAAATATTGCATCCTTTTCTGAACTAATATTTGTTTTTCTACAGATACTTCATTGTTGGTGCCGGTGCCATTGGTTGTGAGCTCTTGAAGAATTTCGCTATGATCGGTGTTGGTGCACGCAATGGTGAAATTGTTATTACCGATATGGATCTCATTGAGAAGTCGAATTTGAATCGTCAGTTTTTGTTCCGCCCGAAAGATGTGCAAAAACCAAAGGCACAAACTGCTGCCGTCGCAGTTAAGAAAATGAATCCCGATGTTAAGGTTACCGCGTACGAACTGCGTGTTGGCAGTGAAACAGAGAAAGTATTCTCTGAAGAATTCTTTGGCAAATTGAATGGTGTTGCTAATGCTTTAGATAATGTTGATGCCCGCATTTACATGGATCGCAAATGTGTGTTCAACCGTATACCACTCGTCGAGTCCGGCACTTTAGGCACCATGGGCAATGTACAAGTGATTGTGCCATTTGCTACTGAATCGTATAGTTCATCGCAAGATCCACCCGAGAAGAGTATCCCAATTTGCACATTGAAGAATTTCCCCAATGCCATTGAGCATACATTGCAATGGGCGCGTGACACTTTCGAGGGCGTATTCACACAAGCTGCCGAAAATGCGGCACAGTATGTCTCGGATTCCGGTTTCATCGAACGTACATTGAAATTGTCGGGTATACAACCATTAGAGATTTTAGAGTCGGTTAAGGTGAGAAAAATATATTTTATATCCTATATTACGAGTGTGTATTTGTTTGCCTTCGTTTTGTCTTCCTGCAGAAAGCTTTAATTGACGATAAGCCGAAAGATTTTACTGACTGCGTTAAATGGGCTCGCTTCTATTGGGAAGAGCAATATGCTAATCAAATTAAACAGCTGCTCTACAATTTCCCACCCGATCAGCTAACATCAAGCGGTCATCCCTTCTGGTCTGGCCCAAAACGTTGCCCACAGCCCCTCACATTCGATGTGAATGAGCCGCTGCATTTAGATTACATTTATGCGGGTGCAAATTTACGAGCTGAGGTTTATGGTGTACCACAAGTGCGCGATCGTCGAGCGGTTGCTGCGCTATTGCAACAAATTGAGGTGAGTGATGAGCGAAAAGCTCGGCCTAGGCCCTCCATCAGCTGTTGTGCCATTAAAATTAAAGTAAAAGATGAGCGGCTCATGCTAGAAGTTTGGTTTTGGCATTTGGTTAGAGTTTTTTTTTTGTTTCTGTCCCTAGGTTCCGGCGTTTAAACCGCGCTCTGGTGTCAAAATTGAGACAAATGAAAATGCGGCCGCTTCTGCTGCCAACAATTACGATGACTCTGAGGTTGATCAAGATCGCGTCAATAAAATTCTCACTGAATTGCAATCGCTTGGTAAATTAGATTTTAAGATTACTCCACTCGAATTTGAAAAGGACGATGACAACAATTTGCACATGGACTTCATTGTTGCCTCATCGAATTTGCGGGCAGCCAACTATAAAATACAACCTGCCGATCGCCACAAGTCGAAATTGATTGCTGGCAAAATTATACCTGCAATCGCAACGACAACATCCCTTGTTTCTGGTTTTGCTGTACTCGAAGTGATCAAATTGATTATGGGGTAAATTTACATAATTGTTGTGTAATATTTGTGAGAATTCAGTTACTAATGATGATTGCCCCTCTTTTATATAGCCACAAAGATTTGGCCAAATTCAAGAATGGTTTCGCAAATTTGGCCCTACCATTCATGGCCTTCTCAGAGCCGGTGCTCGCTGCAAAGAACTCATACTACGGCAAAGAGTGGACTCTGTGGGATCGCTTTGAAGTGCAGGGTGAACTGACACTGCAGGAATTCCTCGACTACTTTGATCAGAAGGAGAAACTCAAGATTACCATGTTGTCACAGGGCGTATCGATGTTATATTCATTCTTTATGCCGAAAACCAAGTGCGCTGAGCGTTTACCTTTGCCCATGACTGAGGTGGTGCGTCGCGTCTCAAAAAAACGCATTGAGCCGCATGAGCGCTCGCTGGTGTTTGAAATCTGCTGCAATGATGTGGAAGGTGAGGATGTCGAGGTGCCGTACGTGCGATATACAATACCCTAAGAGCAACGACATCATTATCAACGCCGTCGTCGTCCAAGAATTGCTACTTCTGCCGCTGTTGGTGAAGTGGGTGCAGCGGCGTGTGCTACCGTTCCAACAACGACCACAACAGAGGGTAGAAATAATAAGGAGACACTGAAGGAGAGCAATTTGATTTCAGTTTCTTAATTTACTACTACATACTATTATTTTATTATATTTGATTATTTTTATTATAATTTTTACTTTTTTTGTATTAGCAAGTAATATTTGCGGATAGTTGTTTTTCTTTCTTTTCGACCATGTACGTATCTCTATACTACACATTGTAAGACGAGAAGGAAACAAAAGAAAAACAAAAAAAACTAAAGAAAATTAATAAATTACAGTAGCTACACTAAATATATAGTATATAAAAAAAAAAACAATAAATAATGAAGAAAAAACTTAATGTTAAATTTAAGAAAATGCGGTTCCCATTTTAAAAATGCAAACATTAAACGTTTTTTCTAATGCATTTCATTTGTCGTTTCCCTCTAATTTCCACGCAATTTCTATGTTGTCCTTTAAATATAAATATAACTGATAAATGTAACAATATGAGAGCAATTGAACTGTTTGTCTGCTCAGCAACACATTAAATTTGTTAAACTCAAATTGAAAACGTAAAAACGCATAAGTAATCACGAAAAAAAAACAAATATTTATAATTTCAATTTGAAAATTATTTTAAAATCGAGATGATAAAACGAAATAAAAAATTCTTTTCTTTTCGCATTAACAATAAAAATTAATAGTATATATATTTATATATCTAAAACTGAATAAAAGTGTTACTTTCATTTGGAGAAATTAATATGTACATATGTACCGCGTATGTGGTTGTTTTTCGCGCTCTATAATATACAAACATACATACATACTTACTTGTGGGACCCACACATATGTATGGTCGAAAAGCATTAGCAAGTTATCTTAAGTTTTAGTGTCTATCACTTTGAATATTCTTCATATTATTTACAAAGGGAAAGTAAAATGTTCATTTTAAAGCTTGCAGAGGAAGGGAACAAATTTAAATAAAATATATACTTGTCGCTGAGGCTTCTTGAAGCTTCTTGATTGATTCAATATACATTTCATGGAAAACACGAGATATAATAAAGGTGAGCTTTCTATAGCCATTTTTAGAACCAACCGGCATCCGTTGGTATGACAGGAACACTTCGTTCGGATTCGGGAATATGTATGCATAACACGCACAACCGGAATCGATGTACAAAGCTCGGCCTTACGGATGGTGAAGAGGAAAGCTTTGGCTGGCCGCATTTTATATAAACAACTTAGCAAAGACACATTCGACAACAGTTTGATAGTCACTGATTTTTGATTAATAATCGTTTGACTGGCACCACATTTAGCAGACATTCTAAATGGGAAGAACTGAGCGCTAAATTGCGAAGAGCGAAGCTAAAGAGCAAATGGTGTGTGCTCGAAAGAATTCGCAATTCCGTCTTTACAGGATCAGCTCCAACTGAATTTTATGATTCACACCGAAAAAACCTAAATTTGTATATAAGATTCACGTGAGAAGACTATTTGTCGTTATCAATTATATGGAGTGAGAGGTAAATTGAAAAGTTTAAATGCGTTGTCCTGGAAATTTATGTTTTTTGAGTTATGACAGTCTTGCAGCAAACGAGCGACTGCAGTCGCGGTAGCCTAAAAGTATTTGGTAGGCTGCTATATAGAATCTCTGGCTTCTCCCCACCACCCAACCATTTAGCTTGGCATGGGCTACAGTAAAAATGTGCATTGGGATTAAGAATAAAACTTGTGGGATCCTGTTCAACCGGCTACAAGATACAAATATGACACACACTTTAGATTCGAAAACAAGTGCCTTGCCCTTCTCAACGAAGTAGTAGCTCCTACTCAACGAAGTAGTAGCTCCTACTCAGTACCTAGTAGTAGAGTATGGAACAAAAAATGCAGAAGAAATCCTTAAATGCGGGTCATAAACAAATACGTGGTGAGCATGCTTATTGCACATTTTGTATGGAATTTGTGCATATCTTAAGAGCTGGGAACTCGCCTGGACTTTGTAATATTTACAAATAAGAAAACAAAGCAATCTTGCGGCCCTGAGTTAATCTTTTTTATTGCTTTTATTAATATTAAATATTTGTTAACCCGCTCGAGCGCCAAAACTCAAAACTCAAAATAGTTCAAGAGTCGTCGAACACAATGACACAATACAAACTTTAATCGGACATCATGCAGCGTTGATCTTATCCACTAGTTTTCTTCTGTACATTTTCGGTTAAATAAAACATATTCGTTGTTGAAATTATGCTTACAAATGACTTTATTAAATTGCATACTTATTAAATAATTCACATTTTCACTTTACAATTGAAATGTGCTAGTGTAAAGTGGTGGTTTTTTTTTCTCTTGTTTAGTTTTATATTATCTTATTCAATTGCGTTAGCAACGTTTAGTTTGCGTTGATTTTTGCATGTTTGAGTTATTTGTTAAAATATGAAAACAAATAAGTTAAAAAAAGGAATAATGGGCACAAATATTGAATCCGCTTCGAATTGGTGTTAAATCAAAACTCATCTCGATTATGTTCTATTGACACTTTCTCCAATTGGCTACATTACATTCATTTCTATTTAAAAGGGATATTTGCCAATGAAATGAAACTGAATCCAAGTACGAACCTGTAAAGTTGTGGGCAGCTCGTTTTTGGACAAATTCAATAATTGGCCCCAATCATTAATTAAAAAAATAAACTAAAAATACAATTACTTTATTTATAAAGATATAATTACTTAAAACCTATTACTTTTAATATTTTTATTTATAAAATGTTAATTTATTTAACATAATATCACATTATATATTTTTAAATTTAACACAATTAAAGTAAAAGAAGTAAGTAGCACCGACATGTGTGTGAAAAGGGCAGAACAGCACAACTTGGGATGAGGTGCACTTGAAGCCGGTGAAAAGTCAATGCTGTGCTCTTCTACCACAGACATGAAGCCACTGAAATTAGTTGGAGAAGTTTCTCCCTGGTTTGAACTTAGTTCTAACCACGGATAGAGTTTTCCAGTGCGGGTTCTAACCTAGTTAAGCTATGGTAATAACAATCAAACGGTACTTGGCCGAACTTTGAGCACGAAAAAATGTCTATCAAAAATGCACAAGATGAGAAAATGTTAAAATTAAATAATTGTCTATCCCTTATCGGTGTCCTGTGTGATTGCACTTCCTCTCTGATTCTCCCTCCTTCTTTCTCCTACCTATCAATCTTCATTCCCTTCAACACAATGCTCTGCATTCATAGGGGTACACCCTGAGTGTTGAATGTATCAATAACCAAAAAAATAATTGCATTTAAATCAGTAATTTCCAAGACCCAACATGTTACATTTTTATCGGTCATTGAGTTATGGCCAATTTCACGATTTTCTGATGTTCATGAATGATTACTGTAAAAGGAGCAATTGTGGTAGTATTCTAAGTGCTCAAAAACGGTTTATTATAAAAACCACACATGTGTCTTACCAATCACTGAACATATGCCGATATTAAGGAGTGAACGTGATAAGTGTTTCTCCACTGAAGCTGTACTAAACATATTGAAAAAAGCCAATACGTTTACGTACTTGCAAAACACCAAATGTGCTGAATTTTCCAACTGAGTTTCCGTTCTCAATAGAGCCCAATCTTTCAAACAATTCGGGTGAGCATTTCTATATGCCTAATGTTTTTTGATTTGTCGGTCGTATGTTAAAAGAACAACTTACTTATCAACTATGCAGTTATTCTTTATGTACATAAGTACATAAATATCCCATACAGTACAATTCAGTATGTGTACATACGAGTAGTTATGTACCATATTTTATTGATAGGATGATTTAAAATGTTCCGTTTGGAAGTTACAATCACACTTACGTACATGCCTCACTCACCTTCGTTTGTCGGCGGGAGCTGCTAGAGCTCCTTGTCGAAGTGACTATAATTTTGTAAATAAAAAATCAATAATTGAAATGCATGGCACCCATTGCAGCATACAGTTTCGATATACTAGTCAGTACTACATACTTGCAGTACTTTTCATTTGAAACGCACTTCAACGAAGTGGTCAAGAGCCAATAATGTATGTTTTGTTAACATGTACTATATAATAAAATTATGCAAGTCTGAATGAATGGCAACAAAACATGTTGGCTTAGTAAAAAACCGCATAACCAATCATTTCATATTTTTCTCAGTTGGACATAAGAAATCATCGCTTCCTCACTAAACGATATCGTTTACTGTCGAATAGAAATCAGCTATTACATATACTCGTATATGTACATTAGAGAGGGTCGCAAAAAAACAAAACCCAAAAAACCACCCCCTATCTGAAAGCTTATGTTGAAAGTATTTCAAAGTATTTTCGTTTTTTTTGGACCTCCCTAAAAACCGCCAAATGGACTTTGGCAGTTGATGTCCGATTTTTATAAATGATATATTGTTGTAAAAGGCTCAACGATTGCTACATTTTCATTAATACATTTAGGTATTATTCATCTCCGAAGTCATTTGTAATAGTTAGATTGCGTTCTCAGAGTTGTACCCTCCTAAAGGGAATTTATTTTTTTAAATTGGTTTCCCTCACAAAATAATTAAGTTCTTGCCCAAGAAGTGTTCCATTAGATTATTAAACGAAAAATTTATAGCTGCTTAAATTTTGGTGCAATTCTTATTTTAAGTACTTATATAATTTCGATTTTTTGTTGTAGCTCAAACCAAAAACCAATATATTCAATAATTATTGTTATTTAAAAAATTATACATTAACAGTTACAAAAAACAAAAACGTAAACTAACGCCATAACGCCCATTGAAATAGGTTACAAATCTAATTCAACCTGAAAAATATGTAAATAGATACATTACATTTTATTGACAAAGATTATAGCCAGGAAAAAACTTACTGGATACTTTTCGCAAGCCAACATTTCCGACCCTAAGCCACCTGGCCAAATTCCAGGACCCTTTTGCTTGCCAATGTAATGCATAGGCAACGCTCTGAGAGGCAACTCATTAAAGTGAATGCAGATGTCGTTCTATGCACGCATTTACTCCCGTTTTATACCCAGTATTAATAGCAGTGCCGTCGCAACTGATTGCCACCAAGTGGTCTAAGGAATAATCTTTAGCATTCAGAAAGTTTACTATTGCTTTCTGAATTGCTTCTCCGGTGCCATCGGTTGGAGTTACTTAGGCAATAAATTGCGATTCAGGCTCCTTCAGTATAGTTTTTGTGTTCTTTTCTCTCCCTCATTAATCTTACTGTGCTTTGAACTATTTTTTTCTTCAACGTGACATCCTTTTTGCCATCGTATGAGATGCATTGCAAGAGCGTATTATTTGCAACACTCACTTGAAAACTTGTACTTATTAAATCTCACAATTTTGATGAGCTTTGCACAGACACTGACCAAAAACTATAAGCTTTTAGGCGAAAGTGTTTACTAAAATTTTTACAAACATATTTTACTGTACTAAATAATGGAATATTTGTATTTTTAGTAAGTTGTACTAAAAATTTCTAATATTACAATAAAAAATGTATGAAAGTACTTAAAATAAGAATAGCACCAAAACGACAGATGAACGAACTTTCTCTGTAATGCGGTGCGTTGAAACACAGCGTCTACGTGGAAGAACATCGTGGAAGAACATCTCAGAAGAACATCTACCGTTAAAGTAACGATAGAACAGTGAGACGCATGTTCCACGTTTGTTCCAAGGAGTCAATAGAGCTGGAAACTCTACTGTCTCCTATTAGCTTTATCGCTCGATGTTGGATGCGGTCCAGGAGCTCCAGTTGCGTTCGTGAAACTCCTGCCCATAGGTGCGAATTAAACTCCAATTTAGGACGTATGACGTATATAGGTGGTGTAGATCATGCGGAGATCAGTCGAAGTAAAATATTTTTTACACCGCCTAAGAAAGCCGAGGGACTTTTGCTGCTTCTTTGGACACGTCAAAAATGTGTTTATTCCAACGAACATGCCCAGAACATCAAGAGTCGCTGTCTCTGCAATACCTACCCCACTCATATCTAGGGGGTTAACGAGGGGTTGGGAGACTCGTTTGTGAGATAACAGACAACATTGGGTCTTACGTGCATTGAACTCAACTCTATTCGTAAGACCCCACTCGGAGATTGACTGGAGATCTTTATTGAGTGAGTCAATCATAACGTGCCTTTTCCTCTTGATCTGCAAAGAGTTAGGGCGTTTTAAACAGGCATATGAATAAGAAATGGTGATGTCATCTGCAAACGAGTAAATAGAATATTTCGTTAATGACAGAAGGTCATTAATGAAGATAAGGAAAAGTGTAGGGGGGAGGGCAAGAATTTAATGATTTTCTGAGAGCTTAAAATTTTTGAAAAAAAATTGCCCTTAGGGGGGGTACAACTCTGAATACGCGACCTAACTATTACAAATGACTTCGGAGATGAATAATACCTAATATCATTTATAAAAATCGGACATCAACTGCCAAAGTTATAAACCACAATTCATTTTGACGGTTTTTAGGGTGGTCCAAAAAAAAAATAATTGATTTGAAATACTCTCAACATAAGCTTTCAGATAGGGGGTGGTTTTTTCAACCTTTTTTGTTTGTATGGTGACCGACCCGCTCTAATATACATACATACATATGTACATACTCGTATACTATATTGTGTTTTGTGTTTTTATTCATTGAGCGATCAGAAATCAAAAATTGCAGAATTTGTTGAGGAACCGAAGGAATTACGGTGCCGTGATAATGATTGGCATAAGATGTTTGAATATTTACGCGTACTTCTTACAATTAGTAATATTTGATATGAGTAGTGCTCAGCAGCGCTTTCAGCATCTCTTCTTCTTTCGAACTCCTTTAATTTTTCATCTTTCTAGAGAGTTAAACTTTGTCTAAACCTTTACATTTTTATATATATATGCAATTACAAATGTGTATACTTAATAAATGTTATAAATCGCGTAACGCAAAGTTAAGGCCATAAAAATATTGTGCGTGTGTGTGTGGTTATCAAGCATCGAGCTAATTTCATATTTCTTGCAAAGAAAATCGGATATCACCTGTAACCAACCGGTCTGGGTTATACTTGCACTAGTATTATACTAGACCACGGAGACCACAACTGGTTACATGTCTAGTCCAGAACAGACTAGTTTTTTGTACAGGCTTGTCACTGGACAGGACCAGTACTGCTCCTGCTTACTGTTATTATATACTAGACCAAAAACTAGTTACATTGGACCATTTCGTGGTACAAGAAAAAATAAAAAGTATTTTTGTTTACCTTTTATTTTATTATTATTTTTTAAATAATTTATTTATTAATAAATTTTATGAATGACTGTGAATTATGACACAAAGGTCTTAATCCATAATCTACATGAGCATTGTACGTACGATCATTTTAAAAGCATTATGTAGTGTAGGGTAGCGAACGAAGCAAAGCGAAAGGAACTACTGTTCGCTGTTTTACCGCTGCTTGAATGAGCTCACATGACTAACGTGTGCGCACGCTAGTATGTATGTATGTATGTCAAGCTAAGCAATCAAGTAGGTCGTATGTTAAATTTTTTGTGGCGGTATCATTATTATTATCTTTTTTCGAAAAGAATACAGAATATATGACATAAATATGGAATATATATACATATATGGAAACATTCGGCCAGCTACTTGTACTGCCAAAGGGCAATCGGTTTTGTTTGGTGTCAACAAGAACGACGTTTACTACATCGATCTGGTCATGTACTGGTCATGTACTTTGTACTAACTAGACTTTGTACAAGTAAGCATGGGATAGAAATATTTTTATTCTGTTTGACTAGAAACATGCGCGAAGTGGTATGCTGTTGGTTGCAGGGACATAACCTCAAATACACATACACAATAGCATTTTACTTTAAATTCAATTGATATCAGGCAATTTCGTGGTATAAGTGGGTGTGTATAATATTACTTCATGGGAGTAGAGCAACAGCACATTCAGCTGTGCCTGTAGTTCTCTCTCTCTCCCTCTCTCTCTCTCTCTCTCTCTCTCTCTCTCTCTCTCTATCTCTCTCTCCCTCTCTCTCTCTCGCTTACTTAATTCTAAGTATTGATAGTTGTAAGTAATTAGTATAAAACTTAGTAAAAGTAGATTCATCTTCTTAAAACTAAATACGACTGCGCGATCAGCGCTGTTGCCAACACCGCCACCAACAGGATAGACCCTCGCGTTAAGACTTTCACGCCTCCGCCATTCACGCCGTCCCCATCCATTTCCTCTGTTTCATTACGTTCTGATATCAATGGCGCTGTCCATGTTTGCTCCTCGTCCACTTCATTAACTCGACGTGGGCAATTCATCCATTTACGAGACGAGAACTTGGGTCGTGGATATGCTACCATCATGCGATCATCGTTGAATTCCCAATAGCCCAAACCCTTGAAGAAATATGTCTTGCGGTTTGTATACTGGAATGCCGCGTCAATATTATAACCAATACCAGACCATATCGACATATCACGTGGATAATCCAATTCCACTTTGCCAATATCCTCATCTAGTCGCCAGTAGAGGGTGCCACTGAAGAGATATGTGCGATTATTGTGCCCCCAGACGAATGCCGAATCGATGTGTGTCAACGATGCAGGCAAGCCGAGAGTAGTGAGTGGTTGCGGGTAGCCACGTTCGAGGGTCACCGAGTCGAAAAGGTAGTAGTAACGTCCTGCAAAGAGGGGAAAATGTGCAAAAAACTCAAATTAATCTTTGTTATGTTCAGCAAGTGATGCACGTAAAGAATAGTAACAAGCGTTACGCGGTCTTACCAATAAAGAAAACGATTTTACGATCGCGATTTTCATAGACAGCATCAATTTTCGTATAGTTCTCTGGTAACGCAGTCCACAGACGTCGTGTCTCAGTGGGATAGCCTGGATAGAGACCACGATCACCAATGCGCCAGAGAAACTGTAAAGAAAAGAGGTGGTGCATTTGGTGAGTACTAAAACTGATGTTGCCAGCTTTGGAATAAGTAATGGAAGAAAGGAACTAATTAAGTGGTTCTACGCGAGTAATTGAGACGCGAAGCCCGAAACATTTCATATATTTCTAACAACTCTGGGGTCCTCAATTCCATTCCCTTCAAAGGCATGGCGTTCTTCCATAATCAAGACAATATGATTAGTTTTTGCAGTGTTTTTGGAGTGATCTGCGCTCTGCTTCACTATTGCAGAAGCCAGTGCCGGTTACCAACCGATATCCTATACTGAACACTTGCAGAAGCAGTCGTCTGCCGATGCATTGTGGTGTAGACCACAAACGGCCTAGTTGCAAAACTAACAATCAAAATTAGACTGAGCTAGCCTCTCTCTTCAACCTACCTGTCCTCTGAAGATGAAAAGTTCACGACGTATCATCGAGATGGCATCATATGTGGTTAAGCAAGTGTCCGGCTTCAGTTTTCTCGGCTTCGTTGGATGATGGTATGTACGATGTTGCCAGTTTTTCGTGGGATGATGTTTTGGTGGTGCATTTGTGCGTACTGGAGGTCGGTGTGTTGTCGTTGTTGTGGTAGTAGTGAGTGGTTCACGCTCATGATAACGATAGTGTGGATTGTGTGGTTGTTGTGGGTTATTACGATGATGGTGCTGATGATTACGACGCGGATCTTGTGGATCTGCTGGATAAGGACGTGGATTATATGCGGGCCGATAATCGGGATATCTGCCCTCAGGATAATAGACCAATGGTCGCATTGTTGTAGTGGTGGTGGTCGTCGTAGGAGTTGTTTTAGGTCGTTGTTGAGGCTTAAAAGGTCCCCATGTTTTCTCTTTGGAACCGTAGAGCGCCTGTATCGCCAAACGATCATCATCGGGTAAATTGTCATTGGCATCGTAGCCATGATACCACGGATACATAATAGCGTTCTGATCCGACGAATGCCCCAAACCGAGGGAGTGACCGAACTCGTGAACGGCTACACCTAGGAAATTCGTAGCTGAAATGGAAAAAGACGGGAGAAGAGAGATTGTGAGAAAAGTTTGGTTTCGATTTCTATTAGCTTATAAAGTACATACTTAAGTACGTAAATCATAACGCTTATCGTCATTACGCTTATCTAATTTCAATCAATCAGTTTTACTAGGGCTCATAGTGATGTTCATACTCGTAATCACAGTTTTCACAATAATAATTTAAAAATATCTAAATCTACTCCGAACACTTTCTCTCTCTTACATATTGTCCAGCATACTTTTGTTGTATGTGTGGGCAGACATGCATACAGCTCTAATTGGCCAATTTTATCTGCGAGACTTTGCCACTTCGGTGTTAGTTTGATGTCGAAGGCGTTGTGCATATTCACAATCTAACTAGAGGCAAGTGTGTAGCATGAAATGATGCGAACTGCGCATTCTACTAAAATACAATCCAACTGCATAGTATGTATATCTCTTCTGCCATTCATTCAAATTTGACCAATCAATCAATCAATCAATCGATCGATCCCTCATTAAAATGTCAGTTGTCAGCTGCCAGAAGTTTTTACTTGCCATCTAGCCATATGGTCATAAGCAGAGAGTCCTGGCAGCGAGCCGGCCATACAGCCGGCTTCACTTCTATTGTGCTCGTTCGCATAAATTTGAATGGCTTTGATATGATGCCTAATTAACCGTTTTCAACATTTGTGAATCATGAAAATTAGCTGGCCATCACGGTGATGGTGTAAGCGAAGTGGTAGCATTTATGCTACAGTTCTAAAAGCTTTAGAGCTAAGCACCACACTTCAAAAACAAATTTTGCATAACTATTTCAAAAACATTTACATACTAATGCATATATTTTCAGAGGCGCGTCTTTTGGCTGGCTGCAGATACTTATTCGTTTTTTGCAGTCGAGCAGGTAGTAGGTATCGGAAATTGTAAAGTCGATGTTCTATGGTTAGGAAAATGTGATGTTAATTAACAATTGGCTTTAACTCGTCAATTAGCACAGCGCCTAATTCGCCGGCAATTGATCTAAGGCCAACAACAAGGAGACCGGACCCGAAGCCCAGATTGAAGAAAATCTATGTTTTCTGCGCGAAGGTCATGTACTCGAGACAGTATTTTTCTTTCCTCTGTCATTTATTAATTGTAACTAAAATATACCAATGTACCTACTTTTCCATCACTGGCATATACAGTATTCAAAAATAATTACAAAAGAAAAGAAATTAGGCAGATCAGCAAAAAGGAGTGGATTTTATCAAATATTCATTTTTCAATGGATGAGTGTAAGCTGAAAATGTTACAACTCATTCCACAACTAGGCCGATGTGGCATTGGCAAGGCAATGGTAAGCAAGCTATTTTTATACCCCCAGGGTATATTGGTTTTGATCGAGTATTGGTTATTTGTAACGACCACAATTAGCCGTCCTAGGTATGAACATATCTGCAGGCATAGCAAAGTCGATTTAGCCATGTCCGTCATTGGGCCTATTTCCCATACAAGTGAAATATCAAAAGAAATACTTAGTAAAGCAAATGATGCAAACTAATGCAAAATTATCATCATTGGCAATGGTGTGGTTACGTACTTACTTTACTTTACTTTTAATGGCGCAACAGCCCGTGGAGGGCCTAGGCCGAGCTTTTCGCATCCACTCATGTTGTGCGTGTTATATTTCTACATGAAAGGAATGGAAGGGACCTACAGTTTAATGCCGAATCCGAACGGCGAAGTGAAAAGCTTTTCATAGCAATTTTGACTCTTGTAGGTTTGTCATTGCCTGCCAAGAGGTGATGGTGGTGCCGTGTTGAAAAATTATTATATTTTTTTTTTTTTTTTGATTTTGCCTGGGCCGAGATTTGAACCATGGTCACTCTCTCTGCGCAGCATTCCAACGCATTACCACTACACCACAGCGACCACACACCACACGTACTTCCTATACAAAAAATACCTAAATACTTGAAGCAAAAACTATAAAAATTTAAGCCACCCTTGACAGCAAAATGGTGTTTTATTTCAGAACGTGTGTAGGGTATATAAAGTTCGACAGCAACGATAATTAATAAAAAGCAATAGTAACAAAAAAAAAAAAGAAAAAAAAAAAGACACACATACAAAAAATGCGGCTGAATATTTAAATTTATTACATTTCATTATAAAAGCCAACGCGAAAGCCGTGAGTGCGAGAAGCCGTGCATATTGCAATGATTTATATGGTGCAATTATTGAAAATGTATTTATTCGTACAATGGTAGGAAGACTTTAAGAATTTCTGATGTGGTGGTATCTCTGTACGTATTTATGCTCGTATTATCCAGATACAGCCAGACGCGCACACAATTGCTCTCTAACATTTTCACACCCTATCATCAACAAAACGATGTTTATTTTTGGGTCAATAATTGCAGGCGATTTTTTCTTGTTGCATTTTTGGTTGATCACATGCGAATATGCCACAATGTTAAATGCAATTCAATTGTATTGCGGGGGGAGATGCTGGTAAACAACACATATGTACACACAATTTATCAACACGAGTGCATGAATTGGAATCTAAGCGTTTAATGCCGCGCAACATATGCTGTTGCGCCCCAAAAATATGCTACATGCCTGTATTTTGGGCAACAACGGCGACATTCGTGTTGCACAAATCATAAATTATTTTAATAATAATGTGCGATATATGCGTAAATGTTATGCGAGAAGCGAGCGCTCAGCGCTCACACACACAGTTGAAATGTGGTTTCGTCCCTGCACGAGTGTGTGTGTCCGTGTGAGTGGTTTGTTGCCTATTGGCGTGAGTACTGCGCCAGCTACTTGCACATGTGTGCATGCAACTGTTTGCCTAAAGCTCTAAATGCACATGCGTTTATATTTAATTATAGTCAAACAAATTGCATTTGGCTAGTGTTCGATGCAATAAGCGAGCCGCGTGTATGTGTTCACATGCTGCAGCCGCAGTTTGCATATATGTACATGCATACATATGTGTGTGTGAGGCAGCGAGTGTGTGTTGCATTTATGCGTTCCGTATGCTGCAACCACCTTCACTTCCGCCTTCATCTATACAACCGCGTGGTTGGCGCCGCTCCCGCTGTGCCATCGCCGTCAAACCGCTGTACAGTGTTGTTACTAATGTAATTAATTTACGAAAATGGTTAATTTACTTGATAAATGTGGAAAAAGTATAAATGCTGCCTATGTATGTGTGCATTTGAATGCATTTGTATGTGCTTTGTGGATTAGTATTGGCTCGGCGCTGCTGCTCTGTTTTTCATTCCTGTGTTTATGTAATTGATGCACTTGTTAAGTGAATTTGTTAGGAGAATTTCGCAAATGCGTGCAATTGTTTTAACATCATTTTATTAGCACAACTTAATATATTTTTTGTTTGCATGAATACAAAAAATCTAAATCTTTTATATCTATAACAAACAAATACATTGATCCCTAATTTGTAAAGTTTCAATTATAATTATTATACAATTACTGGCATTATAATTAAAATCACATAAATAAAACTAATGCATTATTGTGTAAGTAGTTATTATATTGTAATTGTATGTGTTCATTACCAAATCGTGACCAAATCAAGTTATCGAGAGAGTCTGTTCCATAGATCACATGTGATGCGGAATGTATTCATATACGAGAGGGGAGCATGAAAGGTTCGATATGAGGAAGAGCTAGAAAGTAAGGTACATTCATGTACAAATATAACACGCACAACATGAGTGGATGCGAAAAGCTTGGTCTTTGGCGCAACATGCCGTCATAGTCGACACTGATAAACTGAAGTTCATTGTGGTAAAGGTATAACACTTGCCACAATGGCTGCCTATCTCTTTATCGGTGTCCTGTGTGATCACGTTCACTCTCTCATTATCCCTCCTTCTTCCTCTCACCTATCAATCTTCCTTCCATTCAACACAATGCTCTGCATTCATAGGGGTACACCCTGTGTGTTAAATGTTCGTTTTAGTTGCCCTGCCCTCTTTAGCTTCTTAAAATATTTTGGATATGTCCCAGACATTTCCTGTTATCATTGGCCCCGAGATTTTTTTTGAAATCTTTTTTTTGTATTCTTATCTTGATTCAACTCCAATCCAATTATGATTATTTTTTTCAAAGTTTGTTTTACACAATATTTTTCATGAACATGAACATAAAATAAAAATAGTTCAAAGAAGCACACTAAAAATATTAATTTATTTCTTGTGACAACAGGGCGTATGAGTGTCATATAATTCCGTAGAGTAAGAGGATAATATCAATATTACTATACTATAATTTCTAAATATGTATGCCTTAATTTGGTAAAGTTCTAACACACATTTTTCAAACAAAAAGCATTTTCAATCTTTAATTGTTCAGTATTGTTTTCAAAATAGTGTAATTTGAAATTAAAAAAAAAGACGTAAGTTGTGTATGCTTAATCATAATCTATTAAAAACTCGGTTTGGAAAAAGTTTAAGTTAGGGCAGCGAGCACTCACACACACACACAGACGCAATCGCAAATTCGGATAAAATGCGTTCAAATGTGTAAATGTATTGAGTGTTACTTTGACGATGTTTTTTTTTTTTAGGTACTGACGTATCATTATTTAAATACTGAATGCGTAACCATAGGTTACGATTGGTTACGCAATCGAAAACGGGCGAAAAGAGATGAAAGAAATTATCTTTACCTCTGATATGTAAGGGTGTAATTTCAACGAACAGCGCATTTCATAAATATTTAATTTGAAGACGGCAACGACAATGATACCGACAACGACGAGTAAGACGGACGGGAATCAGAATTACGACGGAGACATTACGTCAGTAGAGCACAACCACACGCAGTAGTCTCCTTCACATTTTAAACTTTTTGCGTTTAAGTACATTTCTTCGACCGTTTTTATAACTCTTTTTTTCCAAGCGCTATAAAATATAAACTTGCACGCATACACATAAATGCACACAAACATTCACCAACACAATGCCAACGTTAAATGAAATTGACTTTATTATACTTAAACTTGATGCAGTTGCTAGCAGCTGCAGCAGCAACGTGCCGATGTTGCTACTGCTGTAAATATTGTTGTTGCTACATATTCATTTCGAAAGCTTAATAATGAAATCGCTACGCAAGATAATTTAGTAACGTGTTTGCGAACAGAGCGAGCGGGTGAGACAACAGCGGGAAGCGAATAGGAGATAGAGAGAGTGAAAGAAATAGAGATAGTTTCGTAATTTTATCGGCTTAAAGGAAAGCGAATAAGCAACACACACACACACATGCACGCCAAATACTACAACTGCTGCACAGTTAAATCTCAAGCCAGTAAAAGAAGCAACAAAGAAGCAGCGAATGAAGACGATGACGATGACGTCGAACGACGAACGACGAAGCGACGACGACGATGGAACAAAAACTCCTACGGAAAATGGCGTCAGTGATGACAATTTTATTGGCATTAATAAAATGTCAAAAGTTGCACAATGCTACGCAAAAACAACGCAATTGCGATGAAATTCAATGCAATGTAAGAGTTTGCTGGAATGCCACTGCACACCCACACCACCTACGCGGCGACGCGCCACCTTCGCATACGTACTCCGTGCAACACTCGCGTACAATGTTAAGCCAATACAAAATTGCAATGGTGTGTGTGTGTAAGTGTGCTTCTGCGTTCATGTTGTTGTTTCTATTTCACTTTATTATATTTTATTAGATTCTTCCAGCTCCAGCTCTCTTTCTTTCCTTAAGCGCTTTAAAGCCAATCATTAAATTCATGATAATTGTATAAATGTGAAATGAGAATGTGTGCGTGCGAGCTTGTTGTGACAATCAGATTACAAAAAATCCGCTTATTAGGGAGCGATTATTTTCATTACAAATTGCATACCTTAAGGCGTAATGCATTAATGTTTACAAGTGCATATTTATGAGTACGAGTACAATTATTTTTTTTAGGAATATTTGTTTGAGAAATTAATATCACAGTTGAGGTGCAAACATTCAAAATATTTTGAATTTATTTGATTTTGCTTGAAGCATTTGGAGATATATATATATATACATTTGGTACATCTGACGTGCTCTGTGTGATCGAAAGAGGGTTTTAAATATAAAACATTTATGTTTATCGAAATAGTTTTAAGTCATTCATTATAAAATGATTTTAATTCAAAGGTTGATATTTTGATCATGTAAATTAATTCATTATTATTAGTTAACATGGGCTGCTATGACGACCTCGACAGTATAGTGGGTGGGTGTAGATCACTAGATCACTCACTCAGGAGTTTGGGGATTCGATTCCACTCTTGGTCTGGTGGTTAATTCTCATAAACACCTCTTATATTTCTACCGTTATGAAGTGTATGAGAATTACAAGAATTGCCCTTGGCAGGCAATGGCAAAACAACCAAGTGATAACAAATTGCCACTCGCCATTGGGAGCCGGCGTTTAACTGTAGGTGGAATCACAAAGGGCCGTTCTGGTCTGAGTGTGTTTTCTGGACAGTTTTCTGGTTGGATACCAAATGCGAGAATGTCGGCCTAGGCCTTCCATGGCAGGTTGTGTCTTCAACGGAATCTACAAGAAAACCGCTGTTGCCATAATACATCGGGTCCAATTTTTTGAATAGGGCATATAGTAGAGCATCAAAGAAAAATATCAAATATGCTCCAGTAATATTTACAGCAGTAAGAAAGAGCATAGAATAAGTATATCTCACTTGTAACTAATCTTCTTTTTATTTTCCGACTAAAGACAGTTTTTAATGGTACTGAAATTTTCAACTTGAGGTTTTGATTAAAATCATTCTTGCTGATATAACTAACCATGACAATATTTGATGATGCAGATGATGAAGACGATAAAAGAAATTGAAAAGGCAAAAAAATTATACAAATACTGTGGTGAAACCGCAAAGAAAACTACAAATAAACAAGCAAAGAACTAAAATTAATTAATATTGATTTAACAGGCGTCTGAGCAAACATAAGAATGCAAAAAGCAGAAATCGAAACCAAAAACAAAACCAAAGAAGCCATAGACATGTGCAAGAAAAAAACAAAACCTAATAAAAAGAAGAAAAACATAAAGCCAAAGAAATTGAGGTATATTTTTGGGGGCCGAGCAGCAAAAGCTAAGCTGCAGCTTTAGTGATTCGCTTTTATTTGTTTGATATCAACTAAGTATTACCAAATAGATGTAGGTAGCCAAAAGAAACAGAAAAGAAAAAATCGCTGTTGACAAGTTCCCTCAAATATTTATAACGTTTTTTTCTTCTTTTATTTCATCAACATGTACGCTTTCTGGGCTTGTTAAGCTTACAAATAATGCATGTCATTTTTAGCGCGTAAAATAAAAAAAGCACACGCACGCACACACTTATCCAGCAGAGAGCAATCATCATTCATTTTTATTTTTGTATAGAACAAAAACAAAAAGAATGTCTTCATCATAGTGTTTGTTAATTTGTTGATGTTATGTTGCTGCTGCTTCTTCTGGTTCTTGTTGCTGCTGCTGTTTTGCTGTTTGATGATAATAATCACACACATTCGTATATATTTTTACTTTATGCTATTGTAATCAATCATTTTCACACATTTCCCCCAGTTTTATTGAGTGACGCGCTGATAATGCTGCGAAGGAATTATTTGTGTGAGTAAGCGTTAGTGGAATACCCTACATTAGACCCAATTCGATTATACAGAAACTGGTTGTATGCATGGCAGCAATTAGACTAAGGCTGTCAATTTCGAACTCTACACATCGGGATTTTGAAACCTTTTCAGTTCGGGCCTCTGCTAACTCAACCTTAAGCAATCGCCAGAGATATTTACATCACAATCATTGATTATCCACTTATTCTTAAATTTTAACATGACCGATTGTAGGTGTGTGTGTGCTTTTCCCAATCCTATCGACACATTAGTGACTACTCGCGCGTTGTTTGTTATATTGTTATAATGATGGTGCCATTATATCTTTACTAATTGATTGCTAAAATATTGTGTGCATTATTTATGTATTATGTATTTCTGCTGCTGTTACTGTTCGTTTATATGGCACTATATCACTAATCACTATGCTATTTATATATGTACTTACTATCTGCAGTTTCATCTTCGGTAAATTGCCACTTTTCATCGGCATCGAAATGTGCATCACCACCACGCCCAACACCAGGATAAAAAGCATGTGCCAGCACTTGGCCTGGACCATCAAATTTATAACCGTCACCATGATCACCTCTGAAAGAAAACAAAAAAAAAGGGCAAATTATTTAGATGCTCGCATCTTGATAAATGACCTGAAGCCTAAACATAGGATTTTAAATTTTCACCGTTTTTCCATCATCGTAACGAGCTTTGGATCGGGTGAATATTAAGTGGCAATTCCCGAGTTACGATACACACTTACTTGATTTCAAGCTCTGCTGATCCAGATGAGACTTTAGTGTCTGATCGTAGCAGCCCGAAATCCATTTTCGAGCCATTAGTATTTTACTGCTGCTGTTATCTTCCCAACCGCAGTCAAGTACCTACTATGTTCGTGCTCAAAATTTTATGGACTTTTTCTTATTTTACATTTATACATACAAGTGCATATCATGAAATCGCTTCATCGATTTGAACCTTAGAACTATGAAAATGAAGTAGAAAAACAGGGAAGCATAAAAAAGCATCAGCACCGCTGCGCACATATAAAAATAGTATAAGTAGTGGGCGACATCGTGGGCGAACGTTGACGATAATAAAACTGTTGAAATAATTTTGAAATTTAAGTGCGCTGCCGCGCGTAACCTGGCAAGATACACGGAAAGAATCGGACACCAATTTTCCGGGGCACCATGTTGTTCTTCTTGCATTCAGTGTGTGCGTTTTGGGTATTCTAAACATGTAAGTATGTGTATGTAATCACATGCACTCACTGCACTCACACAAACATCAGTTCTGGAAGTCAGAATCGAACATTATCCATACATATGAACATACACACACACATACTATACATACATGATACACTCATAAACCGGAAGTGGAAGTGAGCGCTGCTTTTTTATGAGATTATATACGCAGCGTTTGTTTTCTTTATCACCGCCATAATTTTGTTGTTTTCTCTTCTTTATGTATGAATTTATATGTATAAGTACACACACACACACACACACAAACACACACACGTACACGCAGGTATGCACGTATTTGTGAAAACGTACATACATATATCATTAAAATCCCTTTTGCAATGTGACTTGAAAATGCTCGGTTTTTCATCTCATTCTATTCTTCTTTTCACTTGCATTCCGTAGATTTAAGTTTTCTTTTATTTTTTTTTTTTGTGTGTTTTGGGGACGACGTTGCACATTCACTTTCTTCATTTATCGTTTATATTTATCGCATTGGTTTAAGTGAGATTTTATGGGGTTTCTTTCATTTTCATGTTTATTTTTTCATTTATTTTTATTATTATTATCGTTCGGTTTTAAATCGCTGCGCTTTCAGAATTTTTATTATTGTTCTTTTCTTTTCTTTTCATTTTTTTTTTGCTATTTAATGCTCCTAGTGCAATTTGACTGCAGATATTAAGATTAGGTACTACGGCGTTAACACAATTTCTTTTGGAGCTTACCTGGCGAAGAGCACTTGTATATCTGCTTGATTGCTTAGCACTTCACGGAATGTCAATTTCGAGCTACGCTCCCAAACGCTTAACGCTTGCGTTAGTACGCGTCGTATTTGTCCAGAATCGGGCATTGTTTGATTCACCAAACTGTAAGAAAGCAAAAAGTATGAATATTAAAATAAATGTTAATTGATAAAATTATGATTTATACTGTGGAAAAAACTCTAAGCATGTGTAGAATGCAGCAGCAACTGCATAAAAGCTTAATGCTTATGCGTCTAGGCTTTAAGTTGAAAATCCAATTGGAAAAATACTCGTAGCGAAAGGGCAAAGCTAATCACAGATTTATAAGTAAATACTGAAATACGTAGTTTTTAAAAGAGAAGAAAGCAGAAAATTACAACTTACTTCCCTCGTTTGCATTAGTAATTTAGCACTAACAACCACCGACAACTCGCAATAGCACCAACAACAAATAAGCAGTAATTGTAAAGAAAATTTCATTTCCAGTTAGTTTCCATGGCAGCAAAGCAAAGAGTTACATATGCACGAGTATATGTTGAAATTATAATTGCAATGGTGTTTTGTCAACAACAACAATAGAGTGCAACAGAGTAGAAAGTAAAGGGCAACAGCGAAGCAGCTCTTCTCATGTAGCATCAAACAAACAAGCAAAACGAACAGGCAAACCAAGAAACATGAATGCATACACACATTAATTTGTGCTTTGCATTTAGTGGAAATATCATTTGAGACATCATTGTCGTTGTCAACGGCCTCGGCCTCTACCTCCGCCTGTCTCATTCTCGTTCTCGTTCTCGTTCTGTCGTCATCATCGTTAGTTGGTAGTGTTAACGTTAACAGCATCGTACTCATTAGCAACAGTTGCTGTGATATTGGCAAATGGGATGGATGCAGTAGTATGTAATCTGTAACATTTCTCGAGCAGAGAATTGCAGTTGCTCAAAATAGTGGGTACCTGCTCTGTTTGACTTATTTTCGAATGTGTGTGGGTGTGACTGTGTGAGTATTCGATTGTTTGCCTGTTTTGCTTGTTTGTTTACTCGTTCACTTGCCTACTATTTGTATACATTTGTATTAGTGTTTGAGGTGTGAAGCACAGAGGTTAAACATATTCCAGCAACATGGCCTCGATTATGTCACTCCATGACAGCCCTGGCTGGTTGCTGGTTGCTGCTACTGCTGCTGCTGTTACACTGCAGTTCATTTCATTTCATTTGAACGTGCTCAATTGCAACGTTATTTGTTTGCTTGTTTGCACAATTCATTCACTCATTCATTCATTTGGTTCTGTTGTAGTATTTACGTTGTACCAGCTGCTTGCTGCTGGCTGCTACCCACCAACCAATAGCCGCCTGCCCACTTGCCGCCCACTTATCCTTGGCAACCTTTTGCCATTTCTTCAATCACAAATTAACTGCTTCTGCTGCATCCTTTTTTCAAATATCCTTAATTTTTGTTCTTGCATTTCGCTTTTGCTTCGTATGTTCATTGGTCATTGGTAGAGAGTTTGTGTGTGTGTGTGTGTGTGTACTATGTGACAACTTCATTTCATTTCGTGATGCAAGGATTTAATTTTGAATCCCTCTGAGATCCTTTGACGTCAGTGCGGAGGCACGTAGTAGTAGCAGCGGCAGCAGTAGCAACTACCCCCACCATACCACCTTAAGTTGATATCCTATGAATGCGCATTTGTTTGTACATGCTCGGGTGAAATTCACAACTTGAATGTACATACTCGTACATATGTAATTGTGTACCAACAGTACAAACATACATAGTATATATTTGTGCATGTGTACACAGCATTTAAATTATTATGAACCCGTGCCTCTACTCAAGAATTTTGGATGCTGAGTTCGTATTTCGGCAATTGCAATTTCATGTATTTTTCTTTTTCTACGTAAATATTTTTGGCACCGCTTCACTGCACAAATGCAGTTACAAATGCTAGTTCTTCACTTCTTTTTGATTTTCCTGCAGCTAACTGCTTTGCGTTTGCCTTTAGTTCATGTGATTTTAAGTTCATTTTGATTTAATGCTAACAGGCGGAAACCTGCTCACTCCCTGCTTTCTTTTCTTCCTTAAACTTTCCGTCTTGTTTACTCTACAATCTGATAATTTCAAGTATAAACTGTTTGTGACAGCAAATTACAACGTGATATAGCAAATCAAAGGCAAAATGAGACATCTGAAATGTGGAGAATGGCATTTAAAATTACCTAAAACTAGCTCAATTATTTATGTACTAATGTACTACGAGTACGAGTGTGTATATCCTTTCGACAGTATGGATGAGGGCCATTGGAATTGACATTGAAAAGAAATTGAAAATATTTTCACTTAATACACAAAAGTTTCATTGAGGTGTAGGAACTCGTCGTATTGAAGCAGGCGTTTCTGCTTTGCATTACTTATTATTACTAGTGAAATTGTAAGGCAAGAATCACATTTAATTGTCAGAAAAATGCGTATTGGAAATACGATGTTGAAAACGCTGCTCGATTATAAATAAATGTGCATATGTGTTTAGGTATAACATAATGATTTATGTGAATGGTTAGGGTTGGCTAAAACTGGTTTTTGTCGCTTTGTCCATGCCAGGTAGGGCTTAAACCACCGGAATAAAAATTCACTATCTGATAAAGGACAAACACATGATTCCCGCAGTAAGGAATATAATTATTATGTTTCTTTGCGAGTTCTGATCCAGTCACAATAGAAGCTATAATTTTGTCAGCATTTATCCCGTGATTTTTATATTATGAAGTAGTTGCAATTTATTTCGCCATTTCGCTTTGGTCATATTTAAATGACGAGTCGTCTACTGCAGGGATCTATGAAGATCGACTCTACATATATATTCAAGACAATAAGACTGGAATAAGTTTGTTTGTCAGGAACACCATATAAGTACATAGCCACATAATGTTGCCTCAAAGAATACTTTTTATTTACAGAGTTGCCACTCCATTTACTTGCTAATACGGTCTTGATAATTACGTTAAGCCTCTGTATGAACAATGTACGCATACATAAGTATGTAGAAACTAGAAAATACTTTTAATTAAAACTTTTCCATCTGATAATGACACACTGAGTACCAAAGGCCCAAACAAAGCAAAGAGGAAAAGTGAACCATAAAGTTGAGAAATGAAATATTTAAATGTGGATACATTTTAATAACTACAAGTATCCCATTTTCCAACCAACCTGAAATTGACTAGTTTTGTCAAAAATTTCATTTCAATTCACTTAAATTGAAAATGAAACCGACAAAAATTTAACCCGTTTTTGATGCTGCTGCAAACCACACGCACACGCACACATACACACACACACACACACACATATATATATATATATATATATATATATATATATATATTTATACAAGGACACATAAGCACAAAACTGTTGAAGGTGAAAAATTATAACCAAAATGGGAAGGAGTAATAAAAGAAGGTAAAAATGTTACCAGAAATGAGCTACTGAAATGAGCCAAAAGCAGCAACTGACCACAAAAACGAAATGGAATACAGGAAAATACGAGTAACAATAGCAGCAGAGTGAAGAAGCTACACAAAGAAGAGAAAGAGAAACTAAGTTTTTCAATTTGAAACAGAAACAAAACAAAAAATGTGACAGTAAAAATGAAAAGCACACATATACATGCACAACCATTGAAGTAGAATGACCGACACATCGACCACCAATGCCTGGCCACAAGTGGATAACGCTTCAAATGAAATACAAAAAGCATTCAAAACAAAATTGAGAAGTGTACGTAAATTTTAGGAAGTGTAAGTTGGAATTAGTAGTAGCAGTATCTGAGCGCTTCAAAAAATGAGAGTTTTGAAAAGGACACCGGGCAAACTACTGCCAAACTATTGTGCAATAAACAAAATAAACAAAACAAGCTGTCGTTGCTAGGAAAAACGATGTAAGCATTAGGGCGAATGAAAGTAAAAATTGAAAAACAAAAAAGTATAGTTAAACCACAAAAAGGAAAGTTTCGAAAACCATTGAGAATCCACACAAAATGTAACTAATTTGCATAATATGTTGAACACAAAATACAAGTTTGTTGTTGCTTTCAGCTAAGAAACACAACCAAAAATATTGTAAAGAAAAAAAAAATAAATAAAAAAAGTAATGGTTAAAAAATAAAGAAAACTGTTGTTTTTCCTTTTTAGATTCCTACGGTTAATGCAGAGTAGGCATTAATGTGCTCCAGTCACACATTCACCATATGCACAGGCATTAGATTGCAGCACAAAATTCTCCGAAGAAAATAAGAACCCTATTTTGTTCTTCTTTTCTTCTTTTAATAGCACAGAGGCCCATGGAGGGCCTAGGCCGAGCTGTTCGCATCCACTCTTGTTGTACGTATTATAGCTATATTTGTACATGAATGGAAGGCTTTTATGCCGAATCCGAATGGCGAAGTACCTGTCAAGAGGTGGTGACGTGCAGAAAAATTGCCATTTTGATTTTGCCTGTGGCGAGATTTGAACACCGGATACTTTGTAACAGTCCAACGCACTACCACTACGCCACAGCTACCACTCTATCTTATGCCATAGATCATTCCCAGACTTTTCATTTTATTTTTCTTTAATATCATTAGCTTTGGAAATTATTCGGCCTTAATTTCAGTATTATACCATAATTCTGTTAATTATCGTTTGAGAAGGTGACGCAAACTACTTATTATCCATAACTGTTAAGCAGGTTTTTAATACAGTTAGTAGAATAGTTTAATGAACTGATCTATCCTAATGTCTCTGTTGTATAAATAGGAAATGTTTAATTTTTAAGGGAAGCCATCTGTTTTTTAGAGACTATGCTATGGCTGACATTTCACGCGCGGCTTTTTCTATTACAGAAAACTATAGTTTTTGGTATAACCAAATATTGGTTTTAGTAATTCATTTTAACATATTGTTAGAATATTGAACGGCTTTTATATTAATAATTGAGTTCTAGGCCATTCAGTAAAAAATTCATCTATTTCATTTTACTTTCAAATATGCAAACAATAACCCACATGTAATATATTAACTAAACAAATCAGGAATTTTGATTTATGTAAGAAAATTTTGCGTTCTTTGAGTACATACGAGTAATATGAAAACCATATCAAACTTTTTAGTTTACAATTTTAATATAAGATGAGTGAGTTAACTGTACAGTACCTAAGTATTAAAATGCCATATTCGTTACCGACACACATCACCGTAGATAGTATCTATGTAAGTATTCGTACATATATGTATGTATTTGCATAGAATAAACTTTTGGTATACAAGTATTTAGCATGACAAAGTGAAAGTCACATCATGGTAACTCAGGTTGCTGAAAGGTTAAAGGAGAGCAGCAGAGCATACGAAGTCTAGTACGTGTTTGTGTTTATGTCTATCTACAAAAGAGAGTAAACGAAGGAGAAAAGGAATGGAAGGAAATAAGGAACTGGAGTTAAGTTGGTGGTTGATATGACAAAGGCAAAATATAATCTTGTTGTAATTCAATTCTGATAACAAACTTAGAAGATTAGTTTTTCTAAATTAAAATAAGATGCACCTTGTTTTTTGCTAGTTGTTGTTCTTCTACTTTTACTGTACTTCAACCAACACTCTTCCACACCACATTCCATTTTCTCACTCTCTCCATTTCTCCTGTATACTTCAACTTATACCTCTGCTTTTACAGTTAACTGGCATATATTTCATATTGTTTTTGTTGTTTGTGCATGCTGTTGCTGTTGCTGATATTATTCCATTTAAGTTTTTGAGAAGCATAAGAAGAAGGGAGAAGAAGAGATAGACAAGGTGGTTTCACTCGACACGAGTTTTGTTTTTTATTCTCATTCAGTTATTCCTCTCGTTTGTTCTTCTTATTTAAGAGACTCTCATGCGTATTACAAATTTATGCGAATCACACCTTTTTGCAATACCTAACCTTAGCTTTCCTTACATAGTACGAACTATACATACTTGCATTGTTGCCGTTGCGAAAGAGAAGAAGGAAACTAGCAGTACTAGTAGTTGTGGGTAAAAAGGTGTAAAAAGACACGTAGATAACACATAAAAGAAACCATATTGTTAAGAAAAGAGCGTAGCAGTGTACTAAATACATATATGTACGCATGTGCATATGTATGTATGTACATATGTATGTATGAGGAGAAGGTACTCACAGTCCAACTTCTTCATACTCGCAGAAATACCAATGAAAGTTTTATGTAAATGTTAAATAGGAATCAAGTGTGAAGCATGTGATTGTATTAAAGGTTAAATGCATAACAACAAAAGAACAACAAAAAGTAGCACGAGAGAAAACATATAAATTTTATTGAGAAAATATTTGAAGTTCACTCCGTTGGCTTTGGTTTTAATTAAGAGTCATGAATTTAATTTGGAATTTTAATCTTTAGTGGTTTTAATGATATAGGTGAGAGAAACGTGTCAAATGTGTGTAAGGGTTAAAAGGAAAAGTTTTGTGCTTAAATATTTATGAAGCCGTAGAAAATGTTAGGGTGTAAAGGTTACGCATATACATACATTTCTTCGAACATATGTACAATACAAAATCAAGCCTTGATAAATGTTTGGCCACAATAGGCTCCTACATTTCTCAACGGATTTTATAAAATTTTGCATTCTTTGGACATTTATTGAGGTTGTTGCGAAGTTTTCAGTTTTTAGTACTTATTAGCATTTTCTTCAATATAAACCAATAATTTGATTAAAGTCGGTTTTTAAATATAATTTAGACACTAACACTTTGACACTTCTATACTTAAAATGATGTATGAAAAGACAGTAGGTCTCATTGTTTTCTAAAACAAAAAAGTCAGCGGGGTCGTGTATGTAAACTCAAAACTCTGCCCGTAAAATGCGTTTTTATATTGTACATATTAAAAAGGAAATAAATATTTTAAATACAAATTTTAAACTTTTGTTTTATAAATACCATATTTTTTTTGATTTGCTAACGTGTTTTACGTTTATGAAGCCAAAACAAAGAATAGAGGAATATGTCAACAAAGTAGTTTGCCAGTGTCGGACAGCGAAACTAATTTTCATTTATAAATTTATGTATTTTGCTCAAAAACGATTGCATATGACAAGCAAAAAATATTTCTGTTATTTTATTCTTGAAGAAAATTGCAACAAATAACAAGAAAAGTTTGCCCTTCTAAATATAACTAAAAACAACCAACAGAAAAACGGGTAACTTTTGCAATGAGAAGAAAATCTTTGAAATAAAATGAAACTAAAAAGTGTTAAAGGCAGCGGGCGAAATCTCAGAGATCGTACAGGTAGGAGCCAATTGTAAAGGCAACATGGTAAGAACACAGCAAGGAAACAACAAGTAGCGCAAAGTCAGCAGTGCATCGCAACGCAAGCCCAACTTCCAACTTAAATAATAGCGGTTCTAGTTTTTCTAGAGCCGCGAATTCCTCAACTCATTTTCATTCATGCATATAGCAGGGAGAAATAGTGAAGAGCGATACCAAAAGGAAATGTAAACTTTTAAAAGTAATAAAAATGAGCAATCCGTAATTTCCTTCCAGTTTCTAGTTTTGTGGAGAAAAAATGTCTTCCTTTTTCCTACGATTGCAGTTGAGTTGATTTCGCATTTATCTCTCATTATTTGTTGGGTGACAATATTTTTGTTGTCGTGATGTTTGTGATGAATAGAATATGACGATTAAGTTGAGTTGAGTTGCGTATGGTGATGGTATAGATGGTGAAGGCAGCGTAGTGAAAATTGTGTTAGCCATTGGAAACTTTAAATCTTTTGCTAAACTCTTCAGGAGTAAGAGCACAAAAAATTTAAGAAATCATGACAATATCAAAATATATTATATTTTTATTCCACTTGATTTTGTAATTATGTAAATCAAGCGTTCATAATAAATTGAACAAAAATACGCAAAAAAAAAATAAATATTTGTGTATCTGAACAAGTTTGAAATTATTTACGAGTATAAAGTTCCTTTTACGTTCTTTAGATATTTCCATTTTATATGCGATAAAAAGTGAAAAGTTGACGCTAGCAATATAAATCTTTGAATTAGAAAAACATTTCTTGCCAATTTTTAAAGGCATAACACCAACAACACCAAAGTGAGTTGCCTTGCCTTTCAATTTACATCGCCACCTAGAAAGAAAATAAACTAAAGAAATTTTCCATTTTGTGTATTTTCCCAATATGATTGGGAAAACACCAAATATTTTCGTACTTTATCAAGTAGATACTTAAAGTGCTTACACAGAAGAAGCGTTCTTTGCTTTACTTTATTCTGATTTCCTTACCGATATTTTGTATTATTGTATTTCATAAAATAAATTTTGGAAACTGCATAAGATTTTGATTGTATTTGATTGGCACTTGAGTGTGAAAATGGATAGTATTGCAAAAGAAAGGATACAGGAAACCAAAGAAAAAAAAATTATAGAAAAATTACATAAAAAATATAGAATAATCCACTTGACCCAACTTATTTTGCTTTTCCTTTTTTTGATTTGTTTGCTCTGTTAGGCAGAAACATACAACGTGAAATATTTCTAGAAAATTTCGGCTGAGCTCAGCCTCAGAAGCTCTCTCTGGATATATTTTAAGCATACACCAGTGGGGTCTACTCCGTAGCATGCGCGCGAGTTACAGCACACGCTACAACAACAACCCAACAAGCACCCACCAAACCACCAAGGGCAGCACAATAATGGCCGTTGACACCTTAAGTCAACGGAAATGCACCGATAGCAATTTGCACAACAATAGCCAGCGAAATTCATAGGAAATTCAACAAGCCACAGCCAGCCGAAATTAATAAGAATTCAATTATGAAGTACCTACATAAAAACTAAAGCAGAAGATATTTATATTAAGCTAACATAAGTCGTTTCTATTAAACGCTCTCGTTGTTGGAGCTAGTTCCTTTTTTTTTGAGGTATTTTTCGGAGGCGTAACTCGCGAGAGACTTTTCATGAAACAAGTGGATGGCCTCGACTGCTCTACACTTATAATAATGTGCAATATGTTCTTTACCGATTCTCAATTCTTAATTAAAATTCTAAATCTCAAGCATCTACTAACCACTTTTTAGGAGCATATCATTTTACATACATTCTTATGAAAATTTCAATACTGTACATTGTACTGTACATGAGTTTGTTCCAAAAGAAAGAACAAGTAAAAAATAAGGGGCACAAAGACATATTAAATATTATCATATACTCACATATATTCTATACATACAGATACAAATATAAATAGGTAGGTACTTATAAAATGTTGATAATATCTTTCTGTTTTTGCTATTTTTGCTTTCAAATATTGTATATGTTCAAATATTGGGAGTATAAAATACAGTAAAAGAAGAATCTATAATAATAATAATAAAATTTTATGTAAATGCAACATGCTGCCTTGGATAATAATTAAGTGAATGTATGCACACATACACACTCATAGAAACACTCGTACCTACATTTATGAATGTATTTGAATTTATGTGCTCCGAGTATGTATGAAAAAAATTATATATGAAAATGCCGCGTTTTGATAATAAAAAAGAGAATAGAATGAACAATAAATTCAGACATAATAGGCACATATAAATTGTTGTCACAACAATGACATAATATAATAGACACAAATACACACATACATAGAAACATGTATGTATGGAACCTCACACAATTTAACCAAATGTGTAAATACTTACATAACAGTTTAGGCTGTAAAGCAGCATATTTATACAAGTTTTACTTGTATACATGTATATATAAAAAAAATATCTCCAAGGGTACAGGGAAGCTAAGGAGCCGTGGGGGAAACAAAGTTAGAACCATTCCTTTTTTATTGTTAATAAATAATCAGGAAAATGTGAAACCACATGAGTAAACAAAACAACGTCCTCCCACAAAATGAAACCATCAGCATTATACAATCGTCATGATTATTACATATCATAAAAATCATTATGTAGAACATAATCCTATACAAAACATGAAAGAGCAAAAAAATTACACGAAATAACACCAACAATGAAAATTGTAAATTCCAATGAATTTTCTGGCGTTTTGCAGCGAGCAAATGTAATTTTCCAAAAAATACACACGCTTACATGCACTAACACAAAAAAAAACACGCCCACACTTATACATGCGCGTAGTTCGGCATACAATAATAGTTCCTCATCCATATATAAAGCTGTTTTCAATGAATGGCCCTCTACAAATTTCCATGAATCCATGAACGAGACGTTATACGAAGGCTTACCATATCTATTTACAAAAACATTGAAATTTTTGGCAACATAGCTTTAGGCGCTTTTATACTGCAACGACGCATACTTGGTCTGTGTGCATGTTTCTGTTGCGCGCAAATTTGCACACATACGCGCTCCCAGTCTTATTCAACGATTTTCACATTTAAGCATTATTAAATTAGAATTAGCTATTTCATTAGGCTTATCAACACACTTGAGAAGAGATATTATGCAGCAGCGGCGACCGATAGAGGAGGGGAGAAGGGTGATTGTGATGACGATGAAAAGTAGTAGCAGGTGGGGGAAACGCATTTATGGAGAGGTGGTGTTAGCAACATTAAAGCAACATGCATTACAAACAATTTGCAAAAGTCGGATCGCAGCGCTGGCAGAAGCACAACATCAACACCATAAATGAGCATGTCAGTCTTGTTATGGAGAAAGTTTTGATGAAAATATTTGCTTGCTTACTTCCTGACTTCTTTTTGTTTGTATGTACATATATTTTTTGTCCTCTTAAGAGCATCGTTATATTTTATGAGTTGCCAACGTGTTGAAAGTTTCTTTTTCATAAAAAAGAGGAAAAGTAATTCTCGAAAATGCTGTTTAGGTAGATTTTGTGTGTTTCTCAAAAACTTGTTAATGCGATAATCAATTTGCGAAAACGTACATATGCTTGCATGTACACAGCGAAGAAGTGCTTGAATTTAAAGTTTGAAGTAAAAAATACGTGCAAGAAAATGTTCTATGCAGATCCAAGCATTTAAAACATATTTGTTAATTTATTAATTGATACGATATTCTTGAATATCCTTTGAGTTTATTTCATCAAATATTTCATCCATAATAGTTTTACCAGCAGAAAAACATGCATCAACGAAGAACGAAAAAACAAAGGAGGATACAACTAAGTTAGCTAGTGAGTTGCATAAGTATTTTGTTGACAGTACTGCATTATTTTATTACAAAATTGCATTGAAATTTAATTAGCGCGAACAATTTCTATGTTCATAACTTTTGCTTCTATGCCGGTAGGTTGAGTATAAGATTATTTATGTATGTTCTATAAAACAGACGTACAAGAAAATTAACTTACTTTACTTACTTTTAATGGCACAACAGCCCATGGAGGGCCTAGGCCGAGCTTTTTCGCATCCACTCATGTTGTGCGTGTTAGATTTTTACATGAATGGAAGGGACCTACAGTTTAATGCCGAATCCGAACGGCGAAGTGAAAAGCTTTACATAGCAATTTTTACTCTTGTAGGTTTGCCATTGCCTGCCAAGAGGTGGTGCCGTGTAGAAAAATTATTTTTTCTATTTTTGATTTTGCCTGTGCCGAGATTCGAACCGCGGACACTCTGCGTAGCAGTCCAACGCACTACCACTACACCACAGCGACAAGAAAATTAACTACTTGTTTATAATTGAGTTTCTGACACGATATCTACGTCTTTTACAAATCAAGTCTCTACAAATCTTAACAAATGTAAATTTATTAAAAATATTGATGACTTAGGAACACAAAAATGTTTTGAATACATTATGTATTCACTTAAAGAATTTTAATCATCTTACTAACAGTTTTTGCACAGTTATCTGTTATGCTCTATTTTTGACATTTCGTCATCTCTATACACACACATGTATATATCCAAAAGCATCGTTATCACCGTTAATAAAATTCGGAAAACTAAACTTTCAAGTCAAAAAATTATAAATAATTTACATAACAGAATTTTCTATACAACATTTTGTTTACTTCTACTGTATGGTATTCTATATACTCGTATATACATATATAAATATATAGTGTACATTTTAGAAGTACTCGTACACTACTAGGTTGCATACATACTATCTAACTACTAACTTATGCACCAACTTAACAAACCTTTGACTTTGACAAACATGTTCTTTAACTTTGTTAGCATATACCCATGCAAATCTGTAGCACGGGCACACATACACACATAAACATGGTCATACATATGTAGATAAATGTCTACAAAGTATGTACATATGTATGTACCTATGGACACATCTGCATGACTTTCTTCTTCTCTTATATATACATATACCTATACATACATAAAGTTTTTGTCAAGCACAAAAAATAGAAGCAGCATTAAAAACAGCAGCATATGTCGGAAAACACTAAAGTCGTAGCATTTGGAATGGAACAATGTTTTTACTCAGCAACTTGTTCTTGTCCGCAACTTCACTTCCTTAACACTTTTGTAACGAAAATTAATTTTTTTTTCTTGAGGAAATTCTACCCTGCTATCGCTCACTCAAGGAGGTTGTGATGGATACCAGATCAAAAACATCACACCCAGGTTGAGTGAGTCAAAGCAAGACAAAATATATATACACGAACATTTTTGGTTTACTCACTCTTTTTGTTCTTCTTGGTTTGCACATTATTTAACTACAATGTATGCAGATTTTATACTTTACCTTTTTTACACTTTCGACTTTACTTCGGCCCATGCAAAACTACCAAAGGTTTTGGCAAATAATATGAATTTTATAGTTTTCTACGTGTGTGTAAGGTAAGGGATAACTCACGTCGATAACTCGATGCGATATAGAAAAATCGAGAAAACTAAATAGTTAATTGAAGCAATTGTAGTAAACGTAAAATAATGTGTAGATAACATAAGTAGGTAGTTGATTATAAAACTTGAAAGTTGACATGCAAAACGAATAAGTTTACTGAATTCGATGAGTTATAAATGGTAAATATGCAAATGGCTCAACTCAATCTTTCATAGAAAAAGTTGTGGCCGAAAGTTGGAAAGGGAAAAGTCTGAAATATACATACAGGCATATTACATATACACACACATATACACATGTAAGATGGATAAATAGGTGGCATCCATCTTATACCCAAATGACAGATACATGAAATGAAATTTTGTAATATCTCATGGCATTGTTGCCAGCCTATGCTATCACTACTCCCCCTATCCCTCGGTTTTGCGAATAGATTAAAAGTCTTGTGCATAAATAAGGAATAAAGTTAAAATTTAATAATACTTTTTTTTACCTTTGAAAAGTTTACATTTAAAAAGTTTTAAAATTTTCGTAGGAAAGATTTGACAGTTGATTGAATGAAAATACAAAAATTCAATTAGCAATGTCAAAATGCATAATTGAGGTTGATAAGGAGTTTTTGTGAGCAAGAGTAGATTTATAAGCTCGTCGTTGGGGGAGCAGGAAGAAGGGGAAAGTCCAGACGCGGTAGAGTGGGAAATTTATGTATACCTCTGGTCATGTTCTATGGTGGTGGTAACGCAATTACTATTAAATTCAGATAAAATTGAATAAATTTTTGAAAATATTTAGTAAATAACAAATATGCAAATTTATCATACTTTTTGGCTTAAATATTTAATTTATGCAATTTGGAGGCACACAAGTATTTAATGAGCATTAAATTGGCTTACATATTTTAATTGTAAATACATACATACATACATAGTTTTTTATTACAATAATCAAAAAATGTTTAATAACTCAATAAACAAAGCACGTTCTAACATTTTAATTAACTTTGATATTTGACTTCATCAGCGCCTAACGTTAGGCAACAAAAACAAATATTCAAAAACTATTAGTGAATAATGAATGCTTAAAATATGAATTAAATAAAATCAAAACAAAAAATCCTCCAATTCAGGCACGAAAAAGTTATTAATCATGGCTCTATAGCATTTAGCGTTCCCCATTGACTGTAACATTATGACCGGCTTCATCTTTAAAGAAATAAGGACCTATGATTCCCTCTGCCCATAGGGCACACCAAACAGTGACTTTTGGAGGATGTAACGGCATCTCAACAATGTCAACAATCCAAATGCGACAATTTTGCTTATTAACGTACCCATTCAACCAAAAGTGAGCTTCATCGCTGAACAAAATGCGTCGCGTGAACCGAACCATTATTTTGGTAAAAATTTGCAGATTTGCAAACGTTGTTCAGGAGTAAGTATTATTCATTAAGAAATGTCAAACCAAACTGAGCATAAATCAAGGGACAGCTGTCAAAAAGACGAACTCCGAAAAAAGTATTGCCAGATTGAAAACCGCACTTCTACAAAAAAACACCTTTTATTTTCAAATTTCAAAAAATGTTTCATTATTGAAACTTTTGCATTAACAGTATTACTTAATTGGGGTTAAATAAAAGCAATTTTAATGTATACTTTCAGGCTTCGTATAAAATTCATATACATACTAAATCGCTTAGAGTAAAAGAGATAAATAACATTGGATTTAAACATATGGAATGAAATTTATATCTAAAAACTTCTAAAAAAAAAAAATTAAATATAAATAGAAAAATAGTTAACCAAGACAAAAAAAAAAAAAAATTAACAAAACAAAAATTTCAAAGCATTTGTGTGATATAAATAAAAATAAAAGAACTATGAATATTTAAAATATATTTGCGATTTTTAACTTTTGGCTCAGTATAATTATAATGTTCCTTTTTGAATGCTTTTTGTTATTGTATGGTTTTTTTTTTTTGGTTTCGAACAGCAGTTTCGACTATTTGCTACTGCTATTAATAAAGTATGTGAAAAATATGAATGGCGTTCTATGGTATGTAAATAAAAATGTTTCTATATATACATATATATATATATGCTTTGCACACAGCTACACAAACATGTACAAAATTTTGTTTTCATGTGGTCTTTAGCACAAAGCAAAACAGAAAATGCAAAGAGAAAAACGTATTAAATTTAAATATATTTGGTCAAAATAAAACTGTAGAGATTCTGCAAATTATATTTCCCCTTTCTCCTCTCCTCATCAAAAAGAAAAAGACTGTCAAAAGAATCCATGAACAGATGCATCACGAAGAACTGTAGCATCGACTACAAAGTACAATATTTCAATTTGCAAATCACTAAAAGTGTCAATTTCATACAGACAGACACACAGCCACACGCAGTCCCACACAAACACACACACCCAGAGGTATATATTTGTATGAGTATCTGCAGGTATATGCATAGCTGGCTGTACAGATGTATGCTTGAGCTTGTGCGGAGTGAGTGTGTGTGTATGTGTCTCACACTTAACAATTTCTCAATAACTGTCAAATTGTAATTTTCACATTTCACAAAACGTGTATGTGCATGTGATGTGTGTGTGAAATGTTTAATATATGTACGTGTGTGTGTGAGGGAAGCCGGAGGGAAGAAGGCGGTTAGAGAGGGCAAGCGAAATCAATGAAATTTTCGAGTGCCTCACTAGCATCATCCTTGAAGTTTTCATACAAAAGACACTGATATGGGAAAATATATTTTGCATATCCAGCAGGGAATACTTGATGACTTTGCCATCGACCAGATCTGGGAAGGTATTTTCAAATCGGTTCTTACCTGGTCTCGTGGGATTTTTAGATTGCTTATGACATGATTAAATATGGCTATTTTATTGGTTTTGTACAATATTTTCCCAAAAATCACCGAAAATAACTTTTAAAAGAAAGCCAATTATAATTTAGGGAGGGATCGAACACGTCACTAGGATAAGTATGTTCGAAAAAGCTTCGGGCGGATTTAAGGCCAAAAAATTGCCTGTTTTGACTTCCAAAGCATTCTTATTTACATTTTGTAAAGCTCGGCCTAGCATTGTAAATTTGGCATTGAAGCAAATTTTTCCAACTGGGTACTCTTCGGTATCATATCATATACACACGTACTTATTTGCGTATACAGTTACAAAATCGTAACGTAATAAATCATAAATAACGCAAATCGTTTCATTTTCGAAAAACCCAAACATGTCAATTCTTTTCAATCACAATAAATTTTCAACAAATAAGCGACCGCCTTATTGTTGCAATAAAAGAAGAAAAGGGTAGTAGATACTATATAGGTAGGTAGTAGATATATACTACATATTGCATACTTCTTAAACGTAATACTGACTTTGTATGAATTTTTTGTACTGAATGGCACAGCAGCCATTCAAATCCAAATGACAAGCGGAAAACTGGCTGAGAAAAAGAAACCCTTTTCATATATTTCTCTTCCGAAATATCCCACTCAAGTCCCTTGAGCATCTGAAGTACACACACAATCGCGTATTTCAAATACGAGATTTGCTACACAATAAATTAAACACAGCAAAAAAGAGTGAAAAAGCGTAGGAAAAAACTAAAACTAAAATGTAGTAAATCAGTAAAGAAAATCGACAAAGCAGCAACACTTTCCATTTTTTTTTACTCTCAATCAAATTCCAATTTACACGATATTTTTCAAGTGTGAAAATTTAACACGTTTCCGTCAAACGTGCAAAGGATGTAAAATAGACAGACACGGTGCAAAAATAAAGAGAAGAGAGAGACAGACGCACATACAGGAACACAGACACACAGGCACACAGGCACACAGGCATACACACAATCAAACATACACAAAGAGCGGAACGCATGAAAACTTGAATGTATCGGGAAGCGGAAAATAAGTTGGAAAATGTGAAGAAACGAATATGAAAAAAATAACACCAAACAACTGACAAGGAAAATCTACACTTTTAGCTTCTGCTAAAAAGAAAAACTCTAAAGAAGTCGACAACAAAAAAGCAAGAAGCGGCAGCATTGTTAGAGGACCTCTCTGCGTTTCCGTTACAAAGAAATAGTAGTACTTGGGTGGTAGAAGGTACTAGTTGCAAAGTATTTTACATCCTTTTTTAGTTGCATATCGCATGAGAATCTATCAATGGCAGCTAGCATAGAGTTTGGTTGCTTTGTATGTAGTGAAGTGTAACCCATTGTTAGTTGCTTGCTTTCGTTTTGATAAACGCTTACGTGTTCGGCTTACAACGACGTAATGACGTAAGGAATTGTGGTGGTAATAATAATGACATGACGACAATGATGATAACAATATAACGACGACCATCTTGACTGACTGACGGACCGGCTGACTGACTATGAATGTGATTATGTGAGATTCTTTTCTTCAAATACCGACACACATACTTCAAATTGTTAAAATTCTTTTGTATTTTTTTTAGCTTTTGAAAGATAGATGTAAAAATAAGTGAAATATTTTATTGTTCAAATAAATTTGCATGCAATTTAACATATTCAGACATATGTAAATAACTGTTTAATATAAAAATTATGCAAACCGTCAATTCAAAATGATTGAATTACCAATATATTGAATTTAACAACTTTCCAAAGTGCTCGCCCACGAGTTTTTTTTTCAATATCGACAAACATATTGCACTCGTCACTGTCACTCATTGATTTCTTCATTTTGTAAATTAATTCAATCTTGTTCGTGTTTTTCGGACTCATTCTCACTCATTGATTTCTTCATTTTGTAAATTAATTCAATCTTGTTCGTGTTTTTCAGGCTCATTCTATTCAATTATGTCCATAAATATGGTATTGACCTTAGATACGTATCAAAGAAAAAGATGGTAGGTCGAGGGGGAGTACATAGGATTTAAAATAAAAATATTACATTTGTCTTACATATTCCAAAATTATGTAATTCATTTCTCTACACCGGAAGTATAAGTACAGACATACCCTGCGAAAGAAGTGAGGATGAGTTGCAACTAAGTTGTCGCAGCAGCATGCATATGGAAATATTGCTAATCGCAATTAAATGCACAAGAGGTTTTTGTAAATTACCTAAATAAGTGCCGTATTAAACATAAACAAAACAAGAGATAATACACACACACACTTGCACACAAGAATACACCATAGTTGAGATTTCCACAGGAGGAGCGTCTCCTAAGAAAATGTGCTCTAAAATATTTACGTAGCACCAACAAACACAAACATATCATTGTAATGATACTTGACTGTGTGTGTTTAGGTATGTTTGTGTATTCGAATTTGCCTCACATAGAACATATAATTTCAGTAATCGAATTGAGTATGTGTCGCGTGTGCCACAGCCATGCGTTGCGATAACATATCACGCACACAAACACACACACAGCACAGTACGTGCGATGACTTCCGTTTCCGTCTGTTTATTCTATGGAATGTGTGCTGCATTTGCTTTGATTTCTCAAAATAAAGCAACCACAAGCAAAAAAGATTGAGGAAATGAGTGAAAGAAGGAAAAAGCTTTAAATTGCGATTCACTGACTTTGAATATAGAACATATAAACAAGTTCTTGTATGTACATCCACACAAATACATATTTCAATTTGTTGTTGTTGTTGCATCACCATCTAGTGCGTTTGTGCATGTTTCTTTTGTTGCAATTGCACATTTGAGCGCGTTCACCTGAACACAAATCGAATAATAGTGTTCACCACGCAAGTGAGTAAAGGAATGAGGGATGCATGTTTAGCGTTTTTTGCCCTCCTAAACTTTCATTTGTTTTTCCCTTCTTCCCCAAATATTTTTCAACTTCACTCTCTGCATTTTTTCCCTACTATTTAAGCTTCGCACTAAACTCGATTCGTTTTTCTCTCCCCAATTTTGCGCTTTCTAGCTTTTGTAGTGGTAAAATTTGCAGCTGAAAATCATAGAATTCCTAAATCGAACATTTGTGTTGCATACTTTACGGAGTTCCGTTTATACACTGCAGCCGCAAAGAGTTGATATTGAAGTGACCATAAATCTCCTTTTCTCAACAGAGTTTATAATTCTATTGAGTTTACCGTTTTATAAATTCATCTCTCAGAGGTTGTGAGTTAATGACCAATGACCTTTATCTACCACCCTAGATATGATTGCTATCACAGTAAATGGAACTGAACTCATATTTGTCTAAATCAGTCAGATCAGTTACTTAAGATGTGTACTCACTAGTATTCACATATTTAGTATGTATTCATATGTAGGTACATAGCTACTATACATACATACGAATACTTACATATATGGTATATGTAGTATTCAGGGAAGGCCAAATGTAGGGTACCTAAAATATCCCTGCTAGGTTTTCTGTTTCTGCATTTAAAGTATTTGAGCGTATTACGAACACAAAGCAAATCGCTTTCTCTTCTCCCTCTCAGATTCTGTGTGTAAGCATTTTTACTTAAGTATGCAAGTTTCCTCGATCTACGTTGTTCATGTTTTTATTCTGTTTTATTTTTTATGTGGCTTTTTAGTAAGCTAAGAGGTAAGGGAAACAGGTAAAATATTGATTTTTTTTTTGGTTTTGAATTCTTCTACAATGCTTTAAATTTAAGCTTGTTTACAAATATTTCACTAACACATTTAAATGAATCCTGTAACAACGTTCGACTGAATACCTTCTAACTGACTACCTGTTATTTAAACTGTTATTTTGCGTAAAGTAAAGGAACTAAATATTTGCATGTTATTATTTTGTAACATTTTCTACTAAAATTTTCTATTTGTTTGGTTGCTGCATAATGTGATTGAATTCTGAAGCTGTTGCATATGTGCATTTGGTACCGTTTGCTTTTAGGTGAGTACCTATGTCTGGTTTCTGAAATTGTCAAGCTTTCGCAGTCCAGTGCTTTCAGCTCATTCCTCCTTCCTCCTTTCACCTTCAAATACATTCACATTCATGTTCATTTCTTTATGCGCTTTCAGCTCAAGTTTCGCTGAACACACACACATACACACACACACACGCTGATTTGCTTAAATAAATAACATTCATTTGGCACAAAACAATTTCATGCTTTTGTATGCATGTTTGTTATCCCTTTCTATTATATTTACGCTCCCCGTGCATTTGTGCATGTGTTCATTGCACACGGTACAGAAATAAATTGCACAACACATTTGCTTGTACCATTTTTAGCTGGTTCCATCAGCGTTCACTCCAAAAGCTTATAATACTGAGTGAAATTTGAAAGTTTAACAGGAAATTTCCATTTTGCTTTAAGCGTTGCAGCACACCAAACCCCAATGCAACTGTCGGGTGCTGGTTGCATAGTTTGATTCAGTTAAGTTGAAAAGCGTAAAAATTGCATTCACTTTTCCAAACAGCACATAATTTGCATTTATGCAGTCAAAGAGGGAGTAAGGTTAAAGAGGGAGGAAGGTTATCGAACAAAGCCAGTTTATTGAGTTTTCAACTGGAAAATTGCTGTAAGTTCATGCCAGAGGTCAACCTTGTCGCCCTCTCTCCCTCTTAAATCCTGTTCCCTCTTTCTCTTACAGCCATTTAAAAGATATTTAACATGCTGACTACTCTTGGAATACTTTTGCTACTTTACTTATAAGAAAGAAGAAATTGCAGAAATTATGTGTTCATTTGGATATTTTTTTTAATGTTTCAAGAACTTGATGGACTAATTGATTGTTCTTACATGTTGAATTTTTATTGTCAATCAAGCAACTCTGGGACCGGGAATCCAGATATTAGGACCCTGTTGAAATATCTGCTAGAAATATTAATTAATAATAAGAACAATGGTTGGACGGCATTACGTCTCACATCACTTTCATTCATATTGAAGTAGTATTGAACTAATTTCTGGACATTATTTTATCATAAACTTCATTACAAGCTTGATTTCTGGAATTTTATATTTTGTTAAACTTTGTTCAAATATTTGGAAAGTAGGTAGGTAGTTTCAAATATCCATTTTTTTCAACTAAATACTCAGGCATTTACATCTGTTCATCGACAGCTCCATTTCAGCATATCCCAATGTCACTTCGTTAACATTTCTTTTCATTTCTTTTCATACATTCATATGTACATATATATCTATACATACATATTTACAAATATGTATAAGTATGTAAGTACATACCGCCACTACTATTTTCTTTTCCTATTTATTTTACTTCTACTATTGGCACAATTTCAGGCGTACTATAAAACTTTCGTTCGTTTGCTGATGATGTCGTTCCGTGTATATGGATGTGTGTGGTGTGTGTATGTCCAACAGATATCGGGTTTCCAATTGAATACTTCAACATCAGCAGAGTAACAGCAGTGGTAGCAGCAGAAAAATAACAACCAACAACAAAAACAATAACAATATCGATTCAATGAACATTTTGTTGGTCACTTTCGTTGCTGCTTTTTTGTTTCTCCTCTCTAGCACCATTACTGCACCATTATCACTCTATGTTAGGGCTGACTGCAGGAGTGAGCTTCTGTTTGCTTCTCATTGACGCCTTCATGGCGTTATTATTCTAGTACACATTTTCACACACATACAAGCGTATGTGCATATGTGTGTAGGTATTCTAGCTATCTTTAGCTGTAATTTGCCATTCTCTATACAAACTACTTTTCTCCTTCCTCTATTTCTCTTGGCACTATACTTATGTGCGAGGTTGAGAGCTATACATCTTGTCTTCTTACTCTTTTCTTTTCACTTTTATCTATACTTTTTGTCATTTTGCAGTTTTAAGGCATTGAAGACATTCGAGTCATTTTGCCGATAATTGATAAGAATATGTAGATAGAAAAAAAATATACAAATCGAAATAGAAATCGTAGTAAAATCTAAAAAAGAACAGGCAAAGTGAAAGGAAACCGCACAAGTGTGACACAACTATTTGAGTACAGCTATTCAAGTATATTTTGTGTATGTGTGTGTGTGTATGAATGTTTTTCTAAATGCAATGCCAGGAGAACGTTCCAAATGACAATGGAATTCAAATTCACATGATAATGATGCTTGCCTTCTTATTTCTTTCTCTCTTATACACATACACACACACACACACACACATACACACACACATACACACACACATACACACACATACCCTTTTTTCTTTCCAACTGTGTCGTGCATACCTTCATTCTACTTATTATCCTTTTGATATCCATTTATGCAGATTGCCATCGTGTCAATCTGATACATTTATATAAATACCTGTGCATGTATGTGAACGTATGTGAGTGTCTGCTACGGCACAATGACAATTTGTTTCCACATATGTATATCTATACAAACATACATACATATCTACATAAGTACTTATGTGTAGGTGGTAGAGCTTTATCCAGGTGACGTTTTGCAAATTGCCGTTTTGTTCGGTCATTTGTTTGTTTGGTTGTTTGATTGTGAGTGAGTGTAACTCACACAAAAAAATACAACATCATTGTCACACCATTGTCACCTGTGTCAGTGTCAATATAGTCGCACATCATTATTTTAATACAAACAATAAATTTTGAATTGTATAAATTATTTTCTTCTCTTGAGGGGAAGAACTCTCTCACTAATTCTCGCATTCACTTTCTCTATTGACATAAAGTTGAGTTTTACAAAGTCTTCTAAAGCTTCTGCAACCATTAAAAATATTGTATAAAGCAAACAAATTCAAGTCATAGGAAATTATGTAAAGAAATAAATCGCCTTTATCTCATCTCTTTCAAGTCAGATTTAGTGCAATCAGTTACAGTCTTATCAAATAAAAGTCATCAACTGCGAGGAATCGAAATCAATTCAGGCGTTGTAGAGACAAAGATAATGAAATCAATTAAGATAACATGGATGAAATCAAGAGAGAGTTGAAATCGAATCAAATATTAAGTCATCACGTAAAATGGAATGGAAGTCAAGCCTGATGATGTCAACTTATATGAAGTACAATCGGATGAACTCATAATAGAAAAAGTTAAACATTGGTGAATTGATGACAAATGCAGACACATCAGATGAAATCAAGGATGCAAAAGTGAAATCAGGTAGTTTCAAGTTAAACGATAGAAGGTAGAAGCATAGGAATATTTAGGGCGAGATGATTTGGGGTTATAGCTTCTTCTTACATCATCATAAGAAGATTTTAAGGTACAACGCTAAACAAAGTTTTAGAAATTAAAGTAAATATGTAAATAAGTAAGTCCAGTGATCGGATCGACGCAGATCAGTACCTAATGTTTTGGAGTGTTAAGTCAGCAATGCCATTTGCAAACAAAATTATATTATATTCTACTGTTTATAAAAAGTGGAACAGTTAATTTTCTACTTACAAGAGATTTAAATAAAACCATTTTATGTCTACGTCCAAGCGCTTACCTGTAACGAAAATAAAGAAAGTAATGATATTAATAAAGATTTTTACGTCTCATCAAGAGGACGAAACAAAAATATGTTAAAATGAAGAAGTCTTGCTTAACACTTTAGAGCATAGTAGTAAATAAAACAAGGAAGCATACTTTTTGGTATATTGCTGCTACTAATAGTAAACATATTTTGATGGCTTTCAACAATGTGCTATTTGTGTGCAGCTATGAAGCTGCGTAGAAACGAGAGAAAGGAACAAGGTGAATGAGCCAGAGCATTGAAAAATTTCATAGACATACGAGCATGTATGTATGTGGCAATGCAACCTAGTATGATATTCATATATGTGATGAAATCCAGCGCACAAAAAACCAACAAAAATATACCACAAAGCTATGAAATTCTTAAACAGGACATGCCATGCAAAGAAAAATGCATCAGTAAAATGTGTTCTACATAACGAACGACCAGAAAGGAAAAATATTATATGTAGTTCGTAGGAGTGGAAACGAAAAAAAAATTAAATGTAAATGCTATTTATATATTGCGTATAAGTATTGCCTACTAAACTTCAAGTTCAAGAGTATGAGAATTTTCGGCTTCGTTACAGCATCATTACATCATTACAATAGATGTCGACATTAGCCCTATTATTTCTCGTTGGCATCTTTTCCTCCTTGCTTCATGGCATCTTCCTTGCTGTATCAACTCAAGTATGCCTAATAATATTGCAAATATATTTTTTTGTCTTTTTTTATTTCACTACCATTTCGGTAATTCGTTCTCCTTTTTTGTATGTTCGCAAATTGACAACACTTCAAATGAATATTAACAACCAGTTAAACAGCAGGAGGAATAGTTAAGGAAAATTGGCAAGGGTGTGCGGAGTCGAGGAAAAGCAAGTAAAAGGTTCGAGAGCTCACACACCGAAAATGATATTCAGTTTGTGATAACATAGTAAGTAGCAGAAACAATTCTATAGATCTACTTATAAAATTGAAGTTGCTGACAAAAAGTTATAAAAATTTTGGTAAACTATTGCAGTTAGTTTGCAGACAACGATAATGAAATTCGTTCTTGACATTATCTGCAGTGTTACAAAATACTTAAGTATTAACTTTGACAAAAATAAAAACAATAAAAAAATGTTTATCAAGTTTTGTCTGCTAACAAAAATGCTATCATTGCAACTAACTAACGGCTAGACATAACTGGAGAGAACTAATTATTTGTTAACAATTATTTCTAGATTTTTGATTTTTTTGCTTTTGTAACCAAAAATTTTTTTCAGTGCATACACACGCCCTCAAAAAAGGCAGCGAAAATATACAAAAGTATACTGATACAGAAATTGTTTTTTTTTACCATAGCATGTGTGATAATTGCGTATGAGAAATTGTGATAAAAATAAAATTACATTATGGTAGTAGCAGCCAACACTGGCTCGTCCCCCTAAAAGTAGGCAAAGCACAAAGAAGTAACTAACTAGTAGAAAAGATGCAAGCAGCGAGAGAGGGAGCTGGTGGCGGTAATGGAACGACTCAGCCGGCAACGCTTGCCAGCAAAGCAATCATAGAAAGGGAATATGTTAGGTTGGTTGATTGGCGTTTGAATGTTGGGCAGGCTCCGACTGAAAACATATTTACTACAAATCATTTGTTTTGAAGAAAAAATCCTCTCTGACTGCAAATGTGTGAGTGTCGAAAAATCAAATGTATTTGGAGGATATGGAAAAAAGGGAAAAAGAAATTAATTTCGCTAGGAATTACGTCTGACATATTGTTGAGTAGACTTGAATAGACTTGAGTAGACTTGAGTGGCCTTGAGCAGCCTAGTTAGAATGTTTAATTGGGAGCTTTGTTATTTTTTTGACGAGTGACTGCAAGTGTATTTAAAGTACTATGTACTTGGCATTTAAAATATTGAATACTTACAATATGAAATATTTGACGTACAAGTTTTTTTTTGTGAATATGGGGAGGGCTCTTGTTTTAATATTGAAAATTTGGAAGTTAAAGAAAGGAAGTTAATAATTATTAATAAAACAAAATTGAATATCCTCTGTAAGGAATTGTTAATAAGTTAGTAGAACGAAAATTGATAAATTTTTGTTTTACATAGAAATCATTAAAGAATGCCAAATAAGCCTGGAGTGCATGTTCAAGATGAACTATCGATATTATGAAAACTCATGAAATTATTGCTACTATTCTAGGGAGAATACTCTCAACTTACCAAAAATAAATGAAAAGAATGGCAACATATTTCACAAACATTTAAGGGACACTACCAAAAATGAGAAAAAAAAACGAAGAGGTAAAATCCAATTTAATAAAGAAATTAAAATAAAGCAGAAAGATAACACAATATCTTCACTTCTGCATTTTTAATTGAATCAGAAAGTTGAACAAGTTAGTGTAGTATAGTAACTATGTATGTATGGATATGAATGTTTGAAGCATGATATAGCCGGCAGCTGTTGTCCTTAGAATGTCATCAATGAACGAATTGTTGGAAAAAGGTAGGAAGTGGCTGTACCTATCTAACAAATTTATGGCAGCAACCTCTCCACTCCATTCCTTGCACAGTATGCAATATCCAGGATTTGTAGTTCCGTTGAAAAAATAAAATTCAGAAAGGAAACGAAAGAAGTACAAAGAATAAATATCTCTCATTTGGGAGCAGATATTGTTCCTATAGTGAAGTGTGTGGCTGAGCCATTTACTATAGGAAAATAAATGGTGGGTGCATATTACCAGCCATGTTTTTTTCGATTAATTATGTTTCGTTTTTGCTGCCATTTCTTCTGCAGTTGATTTTTTCTCTTATTGTAGAATAGTAGTATGAATTGTTGGAAATATGTGAATGTGGAAAAAAAGAAAAGTTGATGATTGCATTGACAACATATTTAATTAAATTTATTTTACTACTTTGTCCCTTTTTTTTAATTAAAATGGCAAACAATTGCTACTACACCTACTAAGTACTATGCACTTCGACTATTACTTTTTTTTTGTTTTTTGAATAATAGTTGTTACCTGGTATGTACTACCAATTGTAAATATGTTGGCAGTGGAGGGAGGTAGTTTTTAAATGTTTTTCTTTTATTTTTTTGTAAAACAAGGCTTAATTGAAAATTCTACAAACGCCGTCGTTGCCCGCTATTGCTATTGCTCCGGGCGCTGATGCTGTTGTTGTTGTTGATGTTGTTCGTTGCTCATGATGATACTTGAAACTGCAAATTGCAGGTGACAACAACATTTTTATGTGTGTGCATGTATGCATTTGGAGATAAATTGCTCTTCACACATTCACACTTATACAGCGAGTACACATATTGACATGTTGTCCACACTGCCCAATGCAGCAACAGCAACGGGAGCACCTGCAGCTACAGCAGCAATAGCACTTGTAGTGAATGGCACTTTACAATGTGAGCTGCACACATACTCAAGTGCCATTTCAAATTAAGTTCATGCAAATGTCATATGCCGCCATGTTTCATATGCCAAGTTTAAAAAAAAAACTGACTAATAAAACAAGGTTATAATGCAAAAAAAAAATTTTTTTTGATAATGAAGTTTTGTTACTCTTTAGCCTCACAACCTCAACCTTCTACTTAACCTTCAAAATAACGAAATTTATTGAATGCTGGCAAAAAGTTATTGAAAAATTGTTGAATATCTGTGGAAATTTCATTTATTAGGAACTTGTTCGACATCTGCCATCCAAAGCAAGTCAATGAATATTGACATTTCTTGACATTTATCCACAGTTCTGTCAATTGTAAAAATGCGTAGGAATGTGTCTAGCGTCACATACTGTCCATCTATTGTTCAGTCTGTTTGTCTATGCGTCTGTAGGGCTGTCTATTCTCTTCCTTTTCTTGTATAGGTATATGTACATATTTATAGCTGTCAGTCTGTGTGGCATAAGCTGTCAATTATAAGTTTACCATTTTATTGCTTGCTATGTAATTGAAATTTTATTGTTGTATTCAGTTTCATGAGAAACGCTATGCCACCTACATATACTCGGAAATAAGGGAATGGACATCCCCATACATACTTTTGTACAGTATTCTACATTTACAGCGAGTTAATAATAAGTCACTGCCTTCTCGAAAACTTTGAATTTTGAGTGCTAAAACATAGAATAAAACTTAAGAATTAAAGGTGGATTGCAGAGTACTTCGGTTTAAGTTTTTACTCATACCAAATCAACCTTTCAAAAGCTCTAGATTTCACTAACTCGGCTAATCAAAATATTTCTATCCTTCCATTTTTTCTACACCAAAGCAAATATTGTTAATAATTATGGCTTCGAAACTGCTGAGCTGATGTATTTATTGACGTGATAAAATCTTTAGTGGGGGTTACTTTCATAAATTTCCAGGTCATACTTTCATGTCACACTTACCAGTCAGTTTATTACCTATTTGCTGTTAATTGAAATTAAACTTTAGCGAGTTCAATTGAAATTTTCTTGAAACGAAAAAGAATTGATTCGGTTCGCAGGGGACGATGTTATTATTTCCACTTCTATTTTCTACTACTTTTCTACAAGTAATTTCTACTACCATTTTCTACTACTATTTTCTAATATTGTTCAACTACTATTTATACTATCAGTATTAATACCTTTTCTAATCCTTTTCACTTATTATTTTTACTACTTTTCTAATACTTTTTTATACTACTATTTACTAAAACGGAGAAGAGGACGTCCTAATCTCCTGTGGCAAGACCAGGTACAAAGACACTTGTCTGCATTTGGCATTACCAACTGACGCCAGCATGCGCATAGCAGCGGCGACTGGCTAAGTTTTATCGAGGCGGTCAAGACCGATCATCGGTTGTAGTGTTAACTAAGTAAGTGTGTATCTATTACTATGGCACTCTTTTAAAATTTGAAAGTAGGTAAGCGAATACTGATAGAATGGGTTGGGTAGATGGGATCACTACTGCCAACTCAAGATTTCAAGGAAAGCTAGAGTTGGTTGAGTAGGGCAAGACTAAAAATGGCAATCAGGGAGAAATGAGAAAAAGTTAAAAGAGTAGAAAGAAAATGGAAAAAATTACCGGGGGCAATTTGTCTGCTAAACTAACTGAAAGAAACGGCGCTACATCAGTAAATATTAATATTTCAAAGTGCGAATCTAACATGAGCTAATAGTAGGAGGATCACAGTGATGGTAGCTAAAATTGAGGGCTTAAATACATAAACGTATTCAGCGGCGAGCTGCATAGAGAACAGCTGCACAGAGGCCGCTGACGAAGGCTCAAAGGACAGGCAACAATGTCTGTCAAATTTTTTTTGCGCATTTAAAATTCATGAAAATACTCGATGGGAAGCATTTTTCTGGTTCTCGATTTATTTTCGTTATTGTGAGTTTGAAATCAAAATTGATTTCGATTTGAAATTTGACATTCGCTCAAATAACGAAATGGAATTACAAAATATAAATCGCGTGTGTGCAAACATATACAATCAATAAATGTCTCTGTATTAGGAAGTGTGTATGTGTGTGATATTTCGTGGTTGCTTTAAAATTTTCCATGCTGTTGTTGCTGCTGCTACGTACTTGCGCCATGCCTTGTTTACCCAAAAGTAATTTTCATTTTGTTCAATTGTTCAATTATTAATGTGCTTTATTGAGTATGTAACTGGTCTAAGTGTACATGCACATGCACATGTTGTTGTTGCTGTCAAAGTTGCTGCTTCGACTGATAAATAAAATCAAAAAAAAAAAAAAACAACAGCAAAATTATTGCCGCAATGTTGGTAGTTGCTGACTTCTCCTTTTGTTACATTCTCGCTTCTGTTTGTGCTTACACTGTGCACCAAAAGCTAATAGCTTGATTGTTTTGTTTGCTTTGAAGTTGGCTGACTGGCTACAATGCTAAAAAAAGGTACCAACAATTGCTTCTTGTTTCTGTCTCCGAAATGGCCACATCTCCGAATGGCCACAGTGTGTAGTCAGTAAAAATTTATATTCTATTGTTCTACATATTGTTGATGTTCCATGTTGTTGGGGTCAGTTTCGATATCAATGAATGTTGCAATGTTTTGCAATTTATTGCAGGAAATTTAATGTGATTTATTGACGAAGTAGCAAAAAATTCACTCACTCGACTACGCTTTTTGTTGACGTTGATGTTGTGGCTTTGATTTGCTTTCTTATCCTTTCTTTTTTGTTTTGTTTTTCGATTGTTAACATTATAACAAAAAAATAAAAAATTGCTAAGTGTACAGTTTTCAACCTTTTTTTTTTGCTACTATGAGAAAACCCTTATTGTATTGTATTTTAATCTTCGGCTTCAATTTGAAAGCATTTGAAAATTCCCCGAATTAAATACACACTTGAGAAACAGAATTGGATTTTCTTTATACCCTTACCCTTATACTCTAAAGGGTAAAAGAAAAACTACCAAGGAATGGAGCTTGCTTTAAAATATACATATCTTCTCTTGGATGTGGATATTTGTTTTACTACACAAAAAGATAATAATCATAGTCGATTCATGGAAGTAAGAAAAACTACACCATTAATCATTGTTTGTGGGATTTTTCAGGCATAAGAAGCCTTAAATTTTTTTTTTATTTTTCCATAACTAAATGGCGGTTTTTTCTCTCTTTTTGGGAGTATTAATCGATTTAATTTCTACGAATTTTTAAATTGACTAATGCAGACCCGAAAAATAAACACAGTTTCCTCTCTATTTTTCTCTTCCTTCTTTAGCCATATGCAAAATAGTTTAACATGCGGTTTATTCAAGTGCCTAAAAGTATGCTGCTTTCGATTTGCATATTCCAAACTAGCTACAATTCATAAGTATGTATGCGTGTATATCAAAGTAATTAGCAAACGATACAACTGCTACTTATCAATGTAATTAGATACACATTTCTATTCTATAACATGATGTTGGCACAAGGAAGCAACGAAGCATGAAGATTTCTCTCAATTGGCATAATAATGTGGAAGTGCAGCATATCCATAAACAAGTGCAAATAGATGCACAGAATGGATTACCGAAACACACACACTCACACTCCCGCACGCACTCAGACATGCCCAAGCTATGCATAAATGACAACATTTACACACACTACAAGTGCATACATATTAAGTTGCAAATGCAGCAGTAACAGCAACAAAACATATATGTGAGCATTTTAAAACCACATATACAGAAGCTACTGCTACTACTACTATATAAATCACATTGCTCGCATAAATTGGCTAGCAAAAAAGAGAAAAGATCATAAAGAAAATTCATACATTTTCGTGTAGTATGTGCCAAAAATCTTTCATTCGTTTTACGAAAATTGTCGCAAGGGTACAAAAAACATAAAGCAATAGAACAACATGAAGATGAATTCAAAAGCTACTTTAAAATACCGACAGACAGACACACAGATACACAGACCGACTGGGGAGCCAGCAATGGCCATAAATGTTGCTGCACTTAGGCAACCAATATATTGTATGCAACCACATGCAAGTGCTCCTCTATACATGACAATAAGCGTACTCGAAAAATTTATGTTGCATACTTAGAGGCGTCTTATGATTGCATATAAAGCATGAGTGTGTGTGCTTATGGCATATTCAGTTACATATTTCTAGAAAAGGCAATGAATGTAAGTAGTGTAAATGATTTTTTTTCTTTTGTTTTGCAAAAGCGTACATTTAGGTGCAACTTACATATTATTGATATATCATAGGCAAACACATGTAGTCAGCCCAGCACGTACGCTTGTACAAGTGCTATTGTCATTTCCCTTGAGTTTTCTGCTAAATTGCTTGATTGGACATGAAATTGATAGCTGACTACATGAAATGCTCATGCTCATGCTCGCGCACAAACTCAACTAAACTTAGCTCACAGCTTGCGCGTCTCCCTAACACTTTAAGTGCTTCTAAACAAACATAGAGGAATACAAACATAGAGCAGCAGCAGCAGCCAACAACCATCAACCATCAACCATCACATTCAAAAAGGTAATTGAATTTTGCTTTTACTCGTAAATGCATTTATAGTATGCATATGTTTGTGTGTTTAAGTTTTGAAATGCATTTTGCACAGATATTCAATTGACAAGACATTTTGATGTTTCAAGTGTATTATGAGCAGCCGATTATCGGTCTCGTTTCTCGTACACATTTCTCTCTGTTTGTCGGATTGTTGCCCTCTGCAAGGGTTTGTTTTCGGGAGTAAGCGTGTCTGTGTGAGTGTCACAGTTGCATAAAATCGTACTATGTGTATGTACAAGGATAACAAAGTAATTTTCCTATTCAACAATAGAAATCCGAGTATGTGTGCATTTGTGTGTATACGGAAAGCATGAAGAAATCTAAGCTTAAGCGGATTTGTCATCATTGAAATTAGTTGAGGGTTGATAAGCAGATTTCAGATATATTTGCAGCATTCCTTGAGCTTGAGACCACCACGCACACCGACCCAGCACACCTATCTGAAAATATACATATTTGCAGTTTTCCAATGTGTGTTTTTGGCATGTGCTTACATGAGAATCACTCATTTCCACAGAAAATAACACTTTTCGTGTTAAATTAAAGTTACAAGATCAATTCGAGTTAATGGGTAAGTGCATAAAAATGTACATAAATATCTTAGACTTTATCATGTGGCAAATTCAAAATTCATGTGTGAGGATTGTTAAACAGTATATGATAGCCTTTTCCCAGATATTAAAGCACGTTTTTAGGCATGTGTTTTGCAATTATTGATTCTAGGTACATTTAAAAATATAAATATAAAGTAAAGAAAAATCATAAAATTTCATAATCACAGCTACCGACTATCGGTTGCAAAAATTAAATATCTGTAATAAAATCTTTTTATTTTGATAACATTTTCATATTCCTTATTTATCAAGATTTCTCAAAACCAAATTCTTTACAAATATGCACTCCCAAAATTATACAAATGCTCCAGCAGTAAGCAGCAATGCCCTAGTTTGGCATTTGAACTGCGTGATGTCTCAATAGTTTCTTTGGTAAATTAACATTGGGTTTTCAATTACTTGATAGCATAGTTTTAGACATGCTGAAATAATTCAAAGTAAAATTTGTCTATTCTTTTAAGGATTCGGGCCATAAATTTCAACTGTGTCAAATAATTTTTAATAATATGTCCTTCAATAAATGTGTTCACTTTGAGATTTATTTCCGGCATATAATCTCCTAAAATATACAAAACTTTTGCTGTAAAATTCATAAGAATTTTATACAAATTTTGTATGTATGTGAGGAAAATTATAGAACGTATGACATGAGCAAGGATCAACTATTCTTTCTCTACGTTACCATGAGCATAGCAAAAAAATTGCATGCAAATGATGCTGTTGCACAGTGTTGTGTAACAACTTTTTGCACGCTTCTTTGCTGTAAATTAAATGAGCTTAAAAAGCATAAAACCAACAACAACAATACTGGCAACAACAATATTGCTTGCTACTTCATTCATTGACCAAAAGAAAAGACACTTTGGGTACTTTGTAATGCCATTAGAATGGAGGAGAACAAAGAAGTGGAGAAGTGGAGCAAGCTAAAAAGGACAACATTAGTAGAAGTTGATTGAAGTAAATGTGGTAAAGAGTAGGAGTAGTAGTGCGAAAAAAGCGTATGTTCTGCGATCGGGAATTGCTGCAAACCACACATTACACATACCGACAACAACAAAAGAATACAGCAGAAGTAGATATAGTAGCTCGCTATAGTTGGTGGTAGTTACAACAGCAACAATCAATTTATAAATGTCAGTCAAAATGCGGTTTGCCAACGAAAGTAATTAATCGATTTTACTTCCGAGTTGAGTGACAGAACAGAATGGACTTTTGCTACTACTACTACTACTACTTCACATTCACATATGTGTGTATGTGTGCACAAAGCTTGTGGCATGGCAAACATGACAAAGCAATAAACAAAGTGAAAACTTTGCTCAATATTAAGGCACAGGCACAGCCAGAGTCATTGGAGGGAGACAGAGAGAGAGAGGGGTGGGGGGGGGGGGGAGAGAGAGAGAGAGAGAGTGCAAAAATAACGAAAAGGAACAACATGAAATGGGCGCACGTATGTAGTTTCAACAAAGTTACACATAGTATAAAAATTGTTAGTAGCTGTAACTCCAGCTATGACTACTATAACGGCAACCAAGAAAGCAAACGATTATTGCTGCTGTTGACTTATTGTTGTGCCAAAGTATTTCGCAGCAGTTGAGAGTAGATATTGCAAAATGTTGATGGGAGACAATAGCACAGGGCACACATATGCTGCTCCTTCACTTGTATTGCCAGCAGCCTTAGTATTTAGTTAGCACGGGCCAGAGAACGACTATTCGAACATGTAGCTACAATAATATGCTGCAATAAAGCGCATGCCAAGTTAATGTTAGATGAGCTGCGAAAGTTTTTAAAGTAATTTAAGTACATTCTTGCCAATTCAGTTTTCTGTATGGCTACTCATAGATGTGCTAAAAATTTCAGGAGTTGTAAGTCAGAAGACGTAAATAGGGTTGCCCGCGATAAGTGCCACAGTTACTTTTATTATAAAGCAATTTTGATTGATGCCTAAAAGTATGCAAGGACTTTATTGTGTTTCACTTTTCTCATTTACAAAACCATAAAAACCTTAAAAACTTCAATGCTACTTTCTTTAAAATAACACAAAATCATAACGGGAAATTTTAGTCAGCAAAGACTGGTGAAGAAGAAATCCCCCGAAGCCAACACAAGTCACATTTGCCATGGCTAAACGAACTACCACATATGCAATCATGTTTCTGGTCGTTTTTTGTGGTTGCATACTGCTGTAACAGAAACACTCACATACGCAGACACAATAGAGAAGAAGAGGAAGGGAGAATAGAATCTGTTTTTTTTTTGTTGTTACTGCACAAATACACCGCAGTACTAATAGCTTTCCAATAGGTTTCTATTACGGTGTTGCTGTTTTCTCATATTTTTCCTCTCTTCGTTGTAAGTCCTTTTTATGGTTGATGTACACACATAAGGTTCATGTCTACATAGAAAACTATAGCAATCAAAAGGACATTTGGCCAAACAAAATGTTTATTGTGTGTGTGTGAGTTGCGGCTTCTTATTCCACACACATTTGTGCATGCTGCTCGGAAGTTAAGGTAGAACAATATACGAAATCGCTTGCTTTTTATTTTTTGTTTGTTTTGTTTTTATGCACACTTGCCTCAAATATATTTTATAATACTTATAAGTTTGAAAGAATATTTTTATAGGTTTCACTTTTTGAGCAAATACAAAACAAACAAACTTTGGACTTGTACTATATATCCCAGTAGGAGAGTAAATCTGAATACTGAGTGTTATTGTGTTGGAATACAATTTTAATTCCATAATAAAAGAAGGTAAACGGACGGGCCTGATGAGTATCTACTGTAAATAGTCAAGTTCATTTCTGGTCCATTTCCTACAGGGTTCTGTTGCAGTAACAATACTCGTAAATGAAATCAAAGCAGCAAAAGTAAACAGGCGTCATCGTCCAAACAAGTCGAAAACATATAGCTTCAAGTGTTGAACTGCCGCTTCTTCTTGTGTTTCAATGAATGTTCTTTATCAGTAGACACATTTTCTACGGGCATTCAATGTCATCGTCATCGTTGTCGTCGCCAACATTGCCATTGTCAACGTGTTCTCCTTTATTCGATTCTTCAGCTTTTGCAGCACACCCACTGCCCACTGCTTTCCTTTTTTGATCCAGAAACATTCCTCTTCCATTTCCTTTTCTGCTTGACTGTATATGTAAAATCATTGTTATGAAGTGAGACATGAATACATACACACACGCACTCTTGCACACACACACACAGATCACTGAATGCGGAACCACCCATACACCTACACTCACACATACTACTTATATACATGTAAATGTGTATGGATGTGCTACATGAGTATGTGTATATCAATACAATTATAATCGCATGCATACTTATCATAAGAGGGCGATTATTTCGATACTCAAGTGTTTGCATGTTGTTTCGTGTATTGATTAAAATCGAAAGGATTTCACTTGAGTTAAGTTTTGAAAGCTGAGCTGAACTAAACTGAATGACGACGATTCTACCCATAATGTTGATGAAGAAGTTAGACGACACAACAAGCAGTACTACTACTTTAGCAAATAGTTGGAAAATAAGATTTTCCAGGGATTCGACAACAGCTGCTGTTGGCATTTTGGTATCGCTGGCCATTGTACTATGGTATATGGTATCGTATGTGGTTGACGATGTATAACTATTGTACTTAATGATTATGACTAACAAACGACAACAACAACAACAACAAAATCACGATTATAAATAAGTATGTTGTTGTTGTTGTTGTTGTTGTTATTGACGATGACGAGAATGACGTGCACAAATGAGGCACTTCATTGTTAGTTGTTAATCCCTATAACAACCAACATCAACCGAGTAAGAGGAACGACATAGTTAAATATGAAAATGGTTTGACATTATATTTATTCCATAATAAATTGTACGAGGGTAGGATACGTTTCTTTTCTATACGCACATAAGTACATATTTCTATGATCGCCCACGTGGCGCACACACATTGTTGGAAATTCAAATATGATTAAAATCACGAAAGGCTGAAATAAGTAAATACTACTTCATAATTTTTATAAGAAAATCTACTTATGTAAATGTGCGTCATTTAGATTAAATGAATGAGTTTTATTGAAAGCCTTTCGCTGTTTCACAATAGTTGCCAATTTTGTGCTTTGCATGCAAATAGTTGAGTTGGTAGGTTTTCCTCTGTTCATCACAAGATTAAAGTATTACCTCCTACGAATTATGAAGTGAATTACTTACTACAATTATGAGTAACTTATTGTGTAGGTACTTACTGTTTTATTTAGTAGGTAGGTAGAAGCTAAGTAATTCCGAACAAGATATTATTAAAAAAGTAAAGATTAGTTTGAAAAATAACTTCAAACGCTGACAATAGCAGTGACAGTAATAAATACTTTCGAGAATATTTCCCCTAAAATTTCATCGAGATCGAAGCACTAGAACTTTAGTTACGGCAATTTATAACGCGCTATCTCTCGACTACTCTCGAATGACTTAAAAGTTCAAATGCTGTTATCTCGGAATCGTAGTTTTTGGGCCGTTAAAGTGTCCACGATTTTTAGAAAACCAATTTACCGACCAATCTTAAAATTAGAAATTTTGTTTCTAATTGCAAAAGCTAGTGAACGATGGATGGCAAGGAAAATCATCTCCACATTTTTTAGTTAACAATTTAGTTTGGTTTGTTTTTTTCTTCTTATTTCGGTTGAGCCATTCCCGATATATCCTGGTCACCGCAAACCATAAAATAGGGCGTTTTGGGGCAAAGTTGATTACATATTTTCCTGAGAAAATATTTTTTAGATATTCCTTTAATGATTTCATTTTCTTCTTTTTCTTCTTTTAATGGCACAACATCCCATGGAGGTCCTATGCCGAGCTTTTTGCATCCATTCATGTTGTGCGTTACATAAATGCAAGGGACCTACAGTTTTATGCCGAAACCGAACAGCGAAGTGAAGGTAATTTTTACTCTTTTCAAGAGGTGCTGTGTAGGATTGTCTTTTTCTTCTTTTTTGATTTTGCCTGTGTCGAGATTCGAACCCCGGACACTCTGCGTAACAGTTCAATGCACTACCACTACGCCACAGCGACCACTTATTTCATTATCCAGCTATTAGTCAATTCGTTGCCATTAATTATCTAAACAATAAACTTCTTTGCAATACAAAAACATTCTTCGAAGTTAGTTGATATGCTAAGTGTATATTTTTTATGAAGCCAACAAAACTATTTCTCCTATAGCAAGAATCTTTTGCTGATTTTCTAACTAACTACGCATTTTCCGACAAAAATTCTTTGCAGCACAATCTTAAAACCACATTATATCCAGAATATATTTACATACAAGTAAGTACGTAAACTTGGAATGTATATCTTTGAAAAGTGAGCTTGTAATAAAAACACACGGAAACACGAAAATGGGAAACTTTTAATCGTTCAACTAGAAAATTATGTGGTTAACAACGCCCTAGCATATGCAACATAGATACGGATATTTATACATATGTATACGGGTATGTATGGCTGTGTGTTTGCGTGTATGCGTGTATGTATGAGAGAATATTTTGCAAAGCGAATGAATTTGTATGCATGGTGTGAATTTTTGAGGTTTTGTGGCATTTTGATTATTATTTCCATTAATATTATAAGCGAAATAATTTTGTTATTATTATTATTATAATTTTGTAATTAATGCTGAAAGTGTAAAGTTGATTGTAATGAAGTGTCGATTTGAATCTGGAAGTGTGCGTGTGTGTGTGTGTGTGTGTGTGTGTGTGTGTGTGTGTGTGTGTGTGTGTGTGTGTGTGTGTAGGCAATCCTACTTGGGAAAGGCAATATTTTTTGATGCTGCTTTCATGCAGTAATTAACAATAATTTACATTTGAATTGAAATTTGTGGTTTCCACGAGGATGGAAGAAGATGAAGATTGTAATGGGGCTGGGATGGTGAATGGCGTATCTGAGTTTGCGGGAAATGCTTGCGAGGTTCTATACAAGTATACAAGATGTTAAGTCAATGTAGAATGGTGTGCCATCGAAATGCTGATGAAAATTATTTAACTGAAAACTTATTTTCAATTTGCTGCTGTTGTATATAGCAACAACGCTTACGGAACGACCTTCTGCTGCCCCTGTTTATATAAGCCTTATAAAATCAATGAACATTCAAAAGAAAGAAAAAGGAAAGTTAATGGTTTCACGTTTATTTTAAAAACATTTAATATTCAAAAGCCAATTCAAAATGTATTAAGGAAATTAATACGAAAAATATTAATAAATCTGTTACTTGTTGGTTTTTTCTTCACTTTATTGAAAATTTAAAATTTTCGATTTAAAACTTAGGTTACTTTATGATTTTTTCGTAGTTCACTCAATAAGTTGTAAAATATTCTAACTGTAAATTAAATACAATTTATTCAAAAAAAAAAAAAGTTTAATAAAATAACTTGCATGGTGTATATTTTTGCATATTTCATGAACTTTTTCTCTCAACAGTTCAACTTTATCATAATTAAGCTTATAATTCATATTGTATAATTTTGTGCAGCTACATACTCATGCAAAAAGTATATAAAAAATATATAAAAAGCACTTTTTGTTATACAGCACAGAAAAAAGTAGGAAGCTTAGGCTAGGGACTATAGAACTTACTTTTTTCCTGCATAAATTGTGAAAACAATTTGCCTCAAATTCAAATTTGTTAGGAAAAAATTGTACTATTATCGTTTTACTCTCACACAGAGAAGCAAAGCAAGCACCAGTAAAAATGCATAAATTTTTTCTTTTGTTGCTTCACAGCAAGCACCAGACGAAGACGACGACGGCAAGGACAAAGTCGGAGAAAAGCCTAAATCAGCATGACTTGCTATAGTGTGGGTCTGTGTAAGTGTGAATATATGTAAATGCATTAACGTGTGTGCGCCTGTTGCCGCAATATAACAGCACATTCATTTTATGCCTCTTTCCCAAAATCCACTCACTTGTTTCTTGTCCTATAAATTTTTCTGTTCGCACTGAAAGCGAATTAACATAATTTTTCATTTCTGTCGCTGAAGCACAATGAGAAAAACGCAGGAAACCGCGGCAACACTGGCAGTGTTTGCAGCAAATATGGTATAATATAGAAAAGTAACACTTAGCGTGAAATAAAAGATATGAAAGCATATTTTCGGGGAGAGGCTAAGCAACACATAATCACTGTTGTGTATGCAAGTACATTATATGGTCAGCAACAAATAAGTATGCTTAAACAAAAAACTAAAATAAATAGAGGCTACTGCATGAAATGCAAATAAACTAAAAGTAAGAAGCAACATTGAAATGTAATGACTTGAAAAATCTGTAAGCGAATAAAAACAAAAACAAAAACGAAAAAATAAAAAAACCATAAGCACACACAGCGAACGAAAAGTCAAATTATTAAAATGAAATGATGAAGGGAAACATATTAACTTTTCACACCAACCATTTTCGCGCACAATTTAAATTTTAGTTTTGCATAAATGCAAAACAACAACAACCGCAAGCAAAATGAGAAGACGAAAAATTTGCATTTTAGCGGCTTAAGCATTTTTCATTTTTGTTCGCTACATTACATTGTTGTAGTAAGCAGTTTAGTAGCGGGTTTAACCTATGGTTATTTGCAAATACTATGGTATTTCAGCAGGAAATGAGTGTAGTCGGTGCTGCTGTTTGTTGAAGCATTTAACTTGATTGCTGCGATTTTTTGTTTGTTTGATTTGCATAGTTTTAGAAATTCTGAATTGCAGCAATCGTTGCAAAGTATGCACTTATTTTCTGAATATCTATTTTCAAATAATGTATAGAGTTTGTGCAGCCTGCATTTAGGCGGTTAGAAAATTATTAAGAATATTGTGGGATTTAACTTTTTAACAGATTATATGAAACTGAATATCTTATATTGTATCGAGTTTACTTACTCTACTTACTTTTAATGGCACAACAGCCCATGGAGGGCCTAGGCCGAGCTTTTCGCATCCACTCATGTTGTGCGTGTTATGTTTGTACATGAATGGAAGGGACCTACAGTTTAATGCCGAATCTGAACGGCGAAGTGAAAAGCTTTTCATAGCAATTTTTACTCTTGTAGGTTTGCCATTGCCTGCCAAGAGGTGGTGCCGTGTAGAAAAATTATTTTTTCTACTTTTTGATTTTGCCTGTGCTGAGATTCGAACCCCGGACACTCTGCGTAGTAGTCCAATGCACTACCACTACGCCACAGCGACCATTGTATCGAGTTTACTATGAGATATTTGTGCGGAATTACAGTAAAACCAAATATGTTAATTTGAACCCGAAAATATTTTTCCATACTCTTATTTGAGCTTTTGTACCTTGAACTAGGAACATTAAAAGCACAGAGAAGAAATGTTTCAGAAGTAACAGTCTTGGCTACTCAGTTTTCACTCCCGTCCTTTGCCTTCTCTGAATATAACGGGCAACTAAAAATATGCATTTAAAAAGTAGCTAAACAGAGTATAAGGGAGGGAGAACGGTATCAAATACAATATCTTGCCTGCCATACATGCACACAGCTTGTTAACTCATATGCAATTCCGTTCCTACTTTTTTGCTTTTTTAATGCTGTATGATTACATACATACAAATCTTTCACTTTGACTTCATAATGCTGACTATGACGATTATGACGACAACGACAATAAGACATTACAGTTGTCGCTTCTGTTGCTGCTGGTATAATGGCAATGGAATACGGCAACATATCCTTCCATTGTTCGTTTGAATTTCTATGCTTTTTTATGCATGCTGTTAAATATGCATAGAAATACATGAATATTTGAGAGTGAGTGAGTGTGTGTTTATGCGTTTGCATACAAATGCAAAAAAGCGTGCAACATACTTTTTTTAATGAAGAAGTGATGCAGAAAAGTTACATACATATAAAGAAAAGAATGAAGTCATACATAAGAAAATATATAAAAAATTGTAGTAATAAAATCGGTAGCTATTGTATAAGTCAAGCAAGCATGTGCTGTTAACAGCAACACTGATTGGCCATATTCAATTTATTTATATCATTGTTGCTTTTGTTGTTCTTGTAGTTGCTGATTAGGAGCTGTATATAATATGTAAGTACTAACTAAAAATTAAAGTAGAATAGTAACTAAGCGCAACAGAAATCAAAAAAGGCTACAAGGTTTATCAAGAATTAAAGTCGGACTTTGTTTCATTTATTTTTTATAGGTTTTAATGTTATTGCAATTTTGAATATTTTCTTAGCAGCAATGAAAAAGGAAATAAGATAAATTTATTTTAATTTGATTTCTTTATGTCGCCTAAACCCCTAAAGTATAACTTTACCAACACACCATAGACAATTAAGTTACGATTGTCTTGCAAAATATTTAATCAAAAAATCAAACATTTTTACACAACAACAAATAAATTGTCTATAGAAAAGAAGAAACACAAATAATTGCAGCAAAGATATTAAAGGCGAGAAATTTCTTATAAAGTATAAAATTTTGAGCTAGAATTTAAATTTTGATTTTTTTTAAAAAAGGAAGAAAAATATTCTGAATGAGTAAAATTAGTTGTAAAAACCACAGCAAGAACAGTAAGGAATACATACATTTAAATATTATTTAAAATCTTCGATAAAAATCATTTTATGTATATTTAGTTGTAGTCTACTTTTAGGCAAGGAAGTCTGGGTTCTTCCGTAGTTTAATTTAAATTGTATAATTCTATTAGTTAAATTTAATGTTACTATTTGAAAGGACAAACTAAAATGCTTAGTGCACGCAAATAAAATTTGTGGTGAAACAAATTTGTTAAATTGAAAGCAGTCCGAAATAAATAGAAGCTGTCTTCTACTGTATGACGAAACAAATACAAATAAAGATAAATAGAGAGAAGACTGAAAGACTGAAAGACAGAAAGGGAAAGAGATAAAGCAAATTCTAAGTACGTATGTATGTATGTATAGTATGTATAATATATAAGGCAAAAGCATTTTACAAGCGGAAATGTTGTGCTTGCTGCCATTGTGTTGTCATCTCATCACATCGTTTTTGTGAATGGATATTTTGCAAAATATTCAAAAATATTTAACGGATATTATTTACTACCATTTTATAGTGCGTACTTGCATGTTTACATTACACTCTACTCCCAACAATAAAGTATGTGGTAAATTGCTGCAATATATTTTGCTTTCCCTCTTCACTCTTTATTTACTTTTTCTGTGCTATTTCCTAAGATTTGCAAAGAAGCAGGAAATGTCAAAGTAAATATATGTACGTATGTACAAGCAAATGTTTGTACTATGCATTTTGTTGGTAGTCTACTTTTAGGCGAGGAATATCCTGGGTTCTTTGCGTAAACAATTAATAGCAAAATAGTCGTAGATAATGGAGTTTAGTTTAAATTGTATAAATTCTATTAAATTTAATGTGCGCAACAAAAATGGATTCCTTTTGTCAGAAAGGGAACAATTTAGCAAGACATTGTAATTTTAGGCATTTTGGAAGTCACTCTTTAGTCTATCGCAATGGGTCACAGACTTTTAATAGAAATAAGGCGCAGAATACTTACTCTTGTAATAATATATTATACTTAGTATATAAACTCATAAACGTAAGTACATAGGTACTCACTTTTTTAAACATCCCTTTTACGCTTCCCAGCAGCAAATACCGACAATTCGCTTAATAAAAATGATGAAATCTTATTGCTGTCTGCTATTTGAAGGCAACACTCGCCGAAATATATATACACATATACTTACGTACACGCATTTATTGGCAGATAAGGAAATTAATTATAATTTTCTGTGTGTATGTGTTGCGTGTTTATTTGTAAGTAGATACTGAGCTTTCAAAACAAAACGAAAAACTCAATAATGCTACTTTTATGGCATCATATAAACCCCAACTCGCACTCACACTCGTATACCTCCAATTCCTAGCATATTTCGTCACCCTATAGCATTACTCTTCTATTTTAAACAAACACAAATAAAACATAGTACGTATAAAGAAAGTGAAGCATATTTCACGGCACATTTCCTCACTGTTTACGACAAAACTGATACTAAATTTGTTTGTTACTTCTTCGTTGTCTTCATTCTCAATCTACAGAGTATACAAAAATGTTTTTTCGTCTTAACGCTGCCAGTGTTGCATTAAGCGATTTTTTTCACTATTTTGTTATCAATGTCAGTATTAATGTTGTTGCTTTTCTTGTGCGTTTTTTGGGTGGTAGGAAAGTTACAAAGTAAATGATGATGGCATTCCGCCAAACGACGCCAGCAACGACATTTCGATTTGTTTCTATGTTGCCATCATAATTCGATTTTTTTCTACTTCTTGCCTACATTTTAACTTCTGGCTTCTGCATACATTACGTTACGTAATATTATATTAAACGTTAAACACGAAAATAATTACTTTTTGCTATAAGCGCTGTACGTGGGCTGCCGTCTGGTCGGGCAAGGTTATTTTTAATCCACAAAGTCTATGATTGCACTCAGATGGAAGAAGAAGAAACTAATTGGCAAGAAGCATGCAATAAGCAGGAGAATGAAGTATGAAGTGAAGAAGTGGATAAATAGAGAGAAACGAGTTTTGGTTAGTCTGACCGTATGACTAGAGGCCTACAGATTTAAGAATGTTGAACCTGAAAAGCGAAAATTAATTATAATTTCATTGAAACTTGTATATGTATTAACTGTCCACCGAAGGAGGGACTTCGAAATATTAAAACTTTAAGGAGCAAAGCTTGAAAATAGTAAAATTTTGATTAAGTGCTGGCAAATCTTCACTTCAGCATCTTCTTTGGGAGAAGAAGGAATATTTGAATACATATTATTGGCTCTCGTTGTACTGGCAGTAACTGAAAACTGTTTTCATTTATTTCAAAACCATTTCATTATTTTTTATCCATACATATGCGATATATTTTTGTTGAATGTAATTTATGCAATGAATCATTACATTAGCGCTATATAGATTGGTACTTAAAATACAATGCTGCTTCAGCTTTATCTACTCTTCAACTATCACAACGTGGAGCGCTTAAGTTAAAGTTTCAATTATGTCACCTTTGCTGATGGTGTTGCTGTTGCTGTTGCTCCACTCATAGTTTCTTTCTTCTCCCCACAGCCCTCTTCTTCGGCATTACACTCTTTACCCATCACTATTAACTATTTTCACTTTTCCCTTCCACTCCATTAATATTAGCAATTGAAGCAAATGCAATATCAATTTATTTTTATTGCTTTTCCTTTCTAGTATGGCGCTATATGTGCTCAATTCAACTTCAGTTCCGTTTATATTCAGTATTTGCTCAGTTCTCCGGTCTCATTTGCTACTTGGTTTTTTGTTTGTTTTTTTTTCGGTTTCTTCATCTTCAAGATACATCAACTCCCATAAATATGCAATGAAGTCATACTCTACTATGTACGAGTACGATATAAATGTCATTTACAGCTTAAATGTCAGAGTGTATTAAATGCAAGCGAAGCAAGAAGGGCAAGGCAGAAGGGGCTGGACGAAAGGCAGGCAGGCATGCCAGCAGGAAGACATGGCAAAAATAACTGCCGCTGCGCAGCTGCTTTTATACACATACACATATGTCAGACACACACTCACACTCACACTAACATATGTGCACATAAATATATATAGTCATATACAAATATAAAAGAGAATATTATACATAAGTTGGCTCATAAATATAAGTGTATAGGTATGGTACATGTCGCACGTTGATTAATATAGTGACACTTTACAAAAAACACTCGCTATAGTTTTTAGCATTTATGTTTCTTAGATGGAAATTCAAATCCCATGCCCTTCTTCGCCATAAAACGTTTCAAATAAAAGCTGAAGCGGGAAGTTCCTTCAAGTTGAACAAATTTTATATAGTGACAATATGGTAATCCATGTGTGATATACTCAAATGAGTGTGCATGTATTGGCAGTGTGTATAAGTCAGCCAGGCAATATCGGCTTCCATTCTGCTCTTTCCAGCGCCAGTCTTTAGCCGACATCTCTCCTCCAGTCAGTTTTAATATTAACTGCAATGCGCGCTGTCGCTGTCAAATAAGTTAATGTCACAATAATTTGACGCACAGCGCGTTAAAGTGACACATGCTGTGCTGCGTGAGTATGTATGTATGCATTTAAAGTGTAAATGAGTGTACAAATGTGCATATGTTCGGATATGTGCTGATGTCGGTAATAATTCCGAATGTGTGTTTGTATATACTTTGTTTGTATGTATTTGCATACTTACATACTATATGTAGGTAAGTGTGAATGTGTTTGCGTGATACATTTCACGCTTAAGTATAAATTTTTCGCGCTACACTCGTCGCGCTTTTTTTTATTACTGACAATTGCACGATGCCTTTTTGCATTGTTTTCTTATGATTTGGCTGAGTTTTGTTTTCAAGCAAAGAACACAAATTTTTCTCAATGTCAAACGTTTACAAGGAGTAGAAAATTTAAAAACGTTCGGTATAAGATATAGAAATTACTTGCACACTTAGAATAATATTTCTTTAGAAAAGTATTTTTGAAATATCTACATGAAACTTTGCAAAATAATTATTATTATTATCTGTAGAAAGTTTTCTAAAACCACAAAAATATTTTATAAAGTATTCCCCTCATAAGGTTTTATTTTAAATTTAGCAGCAAGTAACTGGAAAATTATTTTAATTCAAAACACAAATTTCCATTCAAAGAAGAAAAAAGAAGTTATTGATAAAAAAAAATAATAATAAAGAATAATCACGTCTGGAACCATTTCATCCTTCTTCTTTCCCTTTATCGGTCTATTCGCACTATTTACTATGTTCATAAATAGGATATTTCATTATTTATATTACTAAGAAAAAGTTCATTTCACTTTCATCACGTCATTTGATGTCATGATTGCCAAATAAAAAAGGAAAACAGAAAAGTGACAGTCAAAGATGTCAACTTCCAACCAGAATCATAAGAGAAAAAAAAAAAAATACAAATAATCCTCAAACAGGAAATTTTAAATAAACAACAACTGAATAAAAAAACAACATACACACAAATCCCCCAAACAAATTAATAACAATTCATATAAAAATTGCGTTAGACCCGGCAGTAAATACGCCAAAAAGTATTCTTGGAAAATTGCTGACACAAATGAAATTACACTCAGCACAGCCTGACTGGCAAATAAACTGCCGCAGGCATACAACAGAAACAACAACCACGAATCGGGAAATGAGAAGGCATAAAGTAAAGGAAGCTAGGAAAACAAAAACCAAAACAAAAAAAGTTTTGAAGAAAATCATTGCCGAAATAAACAACCACAAAAAAAAGTGTAGAAAAAACGTTTTTTCTCATTTCCGGCTTTAGTAGTAGACATAGGCAGGCGGCCGATTGGGCTCAACAGTCTCGAGGCGGCACGGCACAGCACAGCACAGCTTGGCAATTGTTGTGGAATTGAATTTAATTTCTCCTTGGCTTTCTACGAGTATTTGTGATGGGACTAATTTAGATAACGCAAATCTTTGCTTTCATATCAAAACTGCAGGCTTTTTTTACTTTTATGCCGATTAATTTTCTTACGTTATGTACTGGGACTTCTAAGTCAAATACGCTACGTTAGAACCACGTAATGTTTCCCATTAAAGATCAATTTATCGCATTTCATTGTACTATACTTTACGATTCTACAGCAAAAACCGCTATCCGTGAGTATAAACTTAAGTGTAACTATGAAGAGATATGCATTAAGTTATCTAAACATTATGTTACGGAAGGAAGTTTTGCTTGCACACCACTAAATTTGCATTTAGTGTTTTACGGACTGCATTGCGCGTTGCTCCATATTCTTCCGTTCATTCTACTATTTATGTTGTATTACCCACCATTATTTATTCAAATCAACATGATCATCATCAACAGCAACAGTAGCAGCAGCAGCAGCAGGATGGTGATGTCACATTTGAAAGTCAGCAAAACTCACATAATTTCACATTAAATGTATGTATAGTATACATGGTATAAATTTCCATTCGCCATAAAACCCCATTGTCCCATTGCGTACATTTAGTACAATATCATCACACACACACACACACACATACACAAACACACGCAAACACCACTTGTATGTTGTTGCTGAATGCTGGTGCTGCTGTTGTTTTATATGTACTACTTATGTAAGAATATATTCACAGTACGACATAGTTACTACTAAATAACAACAAAATCAAATAACTTTGAAGGATTATCCGCTGTGCCCAAATGCTTTTAGTAATATTTTGACTTTACTCTTACTATTGTAGATACATGTGTATAGGTACATACATACTCGTATGTATATTGTATGGGTTACCCCCGTCACTTGCCCCAAAATTTAGTTTCGCATTGCACTGTGAAGAATTGTTACTACTACTGCCTTTCACTGGCTGATTCCTGCAACCAGCATATAGCTCCTTGCACTTTTCAATTCCTACAGCCGTTTAATGTAAATATGCATTATGGTGGTGGCTGAGAGGCTGGTTAGTTGGTCTAGTACATGCATGATGCAAACTGAAATAAACGAGGGAATGAAACCTCAACTGAATGCCCCAAACTATGGGCGCAGTGATGTCAATTTCCCGGGAGGGTAAATACAGGAAAACACACATAGTGCATATGTTTGTATGAGTATATACTTGACTTTATGTTGGGCTTGTGGTGGTGGTGTAGCGGCCGGGAATACATTAAGACACACAGACAGACATACACAGCACTGGAGGTCTAGTGAAATTCAGTTTAATCTTATTATATGTCTAATTATAAACATTGTGACATATTGCGTTGGGCTTTTCGCAAGGTATATTCTACTAAGAGACTGCATACCTAATGTAAATTTAACTAAATATCGCGAATGTGATTTATAGTATAAGTAAGTAAGTATGTATGTAGTACTTAGTTATAAGTGAAATATGCCGCACATTTGTGCTGCGTGTGCCTGACAGATGGCAGCAGTGTGCACACGTGTAACCATTTTCCCGATATCCTCGCGAGGGAGAGAGTGTGAGAGAGCGAGAGAGCAACGAGATAGGAGAACGTATGAAATTAGTTTCTTGTCACGTTTCTCTCATTGTGTGACTGTCATCCCTAGCAAATGCGCCTCTGACTTTAAACACGAAATTATTTTACTTTAACATTCAGAGTGAAAAAGATAGCTAATTGAACTTCCCGTTCATATTCACTTGAGAATTTAAATAGAAAGAGTGAAGGGGAGAGAAAGCCTTTTCATATCATAATTCTCACAGAATCAATCTCAAAGTCTTGGCAAATGCACCAAGACACAGTTCTAAGGTTTTTTTGATATGCTTTTCTTTTTTGATATGCTTTAATTTCTCTCTGCACTAACGATTATATTTGGCCGCTCCATGAGGATTTTTGATTACATTCAACTTTCAATCGTGAAGTTCTTTCGTATAAATTCTGCTAGTGATTTCATTGTTGACCCAAGAGCTCAATTCGGTACTTGTACTATTCCAAAATATTTTTGCGCTCGCCAACCAGAACAGCGTCAAAATATGAAATAATTTGTACAAAACAAAAAAGAAATAAAAATAAAAGAATAACCGCGGTCATTGCAACACATACATACAATACAGAAACTTTAAAGTGTTGCAAGTTTTAGTGCTTAGGTACGTGAATGTGTGTTGCTTGCATGTACTTATATGTGAGTGAGTGTGTGATCCTGTGTATCCTCAAGGGTGCAATAGCGATTGATTGGTTATGGGGCAACGATGACATGTAGCATTTTGTCTCTGCTGTACATTCCAATGGACGCATTCATAAATCGCAAGTTTTGTCTTTACACTACTCTCTAGCCCGATGAAATGCATTTGTACGTGTGCGTGTGTGTGTGTGCGTGCCCATGCATGCATGTGTATGAATTCGTACGCCAACTTTCCCCCAACACACATACACATACTATACACACATACATATATACAATATTTTTTAATCGAATTTCGGAAACTGAATGCCTCACGTAATGCTATTGTTGCTGCAACTACGGTTACGCTGTACCATATACGTTTCAACATTAACAAAATGCTGTTATTTTTAATGCGAGTCGTTGCGGAGAGAGAAACGATCGCGTATAAAGTTTTTTTAAGTGCGTTTGAGTTCGTTGCTGCGGTAGATTTTCACTTTTATTCGCCCTACCCCCTTCTCTGGGGCTGGTGATTTTATGTGGTTACGTTATATTGCACTCTTTTAAACATAAGCGAAATGAAATGCTCGTTTTTTGAGGTTGCAAATATACATACATATTTATGGTGCACTGAAAATTATGTATAATGAAATTTAATGAGTTTCACTGAAAATCGATTAAGCATTCATTTCACGTTTCTTACGTCGCATGTCACGTAAAAGTATTTACTAAAGAGTAACTAATATATGAACTTCGTATTTAAAAAAATTTACATAAATTCCAATAGTTAGTTTCAGATTATTTGCTTAATTTGATTAATTTGTCTAATCAAATTCGTAACGTTGTCTATTAAAAACATGATTATTTACTTTACAAGGCAGTAAGGCGAAACAGTAAGAGAAACGTTAATGCAAATTTGAAAATAACTTAATCTTAGTGTGTTGTTTTAGTGTTTTACCACAGTACATGTCCTTGGGTGTTAAAAGCATGCAGTAAATTCTAACGAGTTATGCAGTTTTTCATAATTGTTGACATTTCTTACGTCAGCCTATGTAGTATAAAGCAAGCAAAATAAGTTTTTGTTTAAGTGGTCGCTGTGGCGTAGTGGTAGTGCGTTGGACTGCTACGCAGAGTGGCCGGGGTTCGAATCTCGGCACAGGCAAAATCAAAAAGTAGAAAAAATAATTTTTCTACACGGCACCACCTCTTTGCAGGCAATGGCAAACCTACAAGAGTAAAAATTGCTATGAAAAGCTTTTCAATTAGCCGTTCGGATTCGGCATTAAACTGTAGGTCCCTTCCATTCATGTATAAATATAACACGCACAACATGAGTGGATGCGAAAAGCTCGGCCTAGGCCCTCCATGGGCTGTTGTGCCAATAAAAGTAAAGTAAGTAAGTTAAGTATTTGCTAAGCTCAAGGAGACGTTTCTACAATATTCGAAGTGAGTACAAGCAGCTAGAAATTCATTTGGCATTTTCCAGTAACAACAATAAATAAAATTTTAGCTGCTTTTACGTAATGCACACGCACACGTTCACACATACTAGCATAAATTCCCCACTGAAATTGCTATTTATATAAGTGAGCACACTTTCAAAATTTATTGCAAATTGCATTAGATGATTATTGTTTGAGAAGATAATGACATAACACAAAAAAACGTAATAATGCGTAACGTAATTTGAACACACCAAAACTAACATACACAATTACGTTAATATAGGTATACACATACAAAGACGAAATTATTGCAAAACCAACAGTAGAGAGCAACAAGAATTTCCGCTTTCCTATTCACAAAAGATAATGATCTAATTGAAAATCAGTACAAAAACCACCATCAATATTCCAGTAGTCAACTTTGAAGCCAACTCGCTCAATCTTTGTTCAGCATTGTAACAAATGTGTGTTAATTCTAAATTCCATGGAACAAATTGACCGCAACATGCCTACCATCAGCAGCAGTTAAGGAAAGACATGAACAAAGCGATGGGCACTGCCGAACAAGCCCAGGCTTGGCAGCAGGCAATCCAACGGAATCAACTTGAAAAGTCGAACACTCAAATACTTACTACGAAAACTACAATTGCAATTATGTACATATGTATGTACAATACACATACACACACACATCCATACATATTTCCATCGTTACTAAAGAATAGCGTAACTATGTAACATAATGATTTCAAATTTGTTTATGTGATCGTTTTTGTGAATTAGTAGTGTGCATGTGTGCGTGTGTGCATGTGCGTGCATTTGTGTAAGTTTAATTGTGCTTGTATATGGGCGTATAATTAACGCTTCTACAAATAGATACAACATGTATTACTGGTAAGTGAATGCCTGCTTGTGTGTGCGTGTGTGTTGTTTCTGTGTATGCATGCGGCTACTTTGATTAACACTTTACATGTTGTACAATTTTCCAAAGATGCCTTTTTTTGTGCTTGTGTGTGTGTGTGATTAATCTCCGACAACGTTACGTAATTGGCTATTAACATGCCTTGTCCGGACATTGTGGCATTTAATTGCTAGCCAACAATAAAAATAAATTGTTCAGAATTATTCAAACTTAAAGTTAATGTTATTATAATAATTTTAAGGAAATAACTTTAAACTTTGTATTACTTACGCTCAACGTAACTCCATGAGATTGGGAAGATGGTAACCCGAAGTTTTTTAGTAAAAGAGTAGACAATCTTCCAAATTAAATTACGATTAAATTTAAATAATTTATCTAATCTGTCTTAGTATCCGAATGCGTTACATCATGTGTCTCCTTATAAATGTAGTTATATAAAGAACTATTTACTTCCGTTACAGCAAGAGCTTACCTATTGAGGGTCGTAGAGAGATAAAACATTTAGGAATTAACTTTTTCCAAATGTAACAACTTTTTACTTCTACATGTACGAGGTGTGAGTTACGTATGTTCGATTTTCGCATTTTTTTTCTGTTATGTTGGTACACATGTCTGTTATATATGTTGGCAATACTAACCATTTTGGATTGCCAGTTTGTTTTTGTTTTTGACAGATAAAAAGGTTAGTCGTGTTTTGATGTGCTCCTCGATTTTTTACTATTCGTAAAAATGGATCAAAGAAACTGTATTCAGTTTTGTGTAAAAAATGAAATTAAATGCGCAAGGACATTTGAAATGTTGACTGTGGCCTTTGGCGAGTCTACTATGAGCAGAACACAAGTTCAATTGTGGTATAACCGGTTCCGGTTTAAGGAAGGCCGAGAAGATGTCAATGACGATGCTCGTCCTGGTCGCCCGAGCACGTCAACAACCGATGAAAACATTGACGCAGTGAAGAAAATGATTTTGGATAATCGTCGAATCACTATCAGAGAGGTTGCTGATGATGTTGGCATATCGTTCGGCTCATGCCAAGCAATTTTTACGGATGTTTTAGGCATGAAACGTGCGGCAGCGAAGATTGTTCCAAAATTGCTAAATTTTGAGCAAAAACAACGTCGCTTGTACGTAAGTTTTTGGCGTTATCATGCCTCAACCACCATATCCACCGGACTTGGCCCCCGCTGACTTCCTTTTCCCAAAACTGAAGACACCGATGAAAGGAAAGCGTTTTGCTACGATTGAGGAGATAAAAGAAAAATCGAAACAGGAGCTGTTGGCGATACCGAAAAGCACGTTTCAGAAGTGTTTCGAGGATTGGAAAAAACGCTGGCATAAGTGTATTATATCTGAGGGGGATTACTTTGAAGGGGACAAGATAGTTGTATAGTTGAAAATAACGGTTATTTTTTGATCATACCTCGTATGTATGTTCTAGGATTCAAATGGCATTTAAATAATTTAAAACTATTAGGTCTCACATTTGCTAAAAGGCCAAATACTTAAATATACATGCTTGTTTAGTAGATGCATAGTATTTTACTAAAAATTAAATTTCAAATGCAATATTTTATTATATTGCATTTGAAATGGAAAATTCATTTAGATAAATTAACAAAATTAGTATGGAATTTATATCTCCTATAAATTTTTTGTGTACATACATAAGTCTTAAAATATTTAAATAACTAAATCTTATCCATCAGATTAACTTCTTAACATAAATCACGGACTTCAATCACTACGTTAACTTCAGCGAACCAATACCTAATACTGGCGCCTAAAGTAGTCGCAAGGTAAGGGTGAATAAAAAACAATTTAACTGTAATTTGATGTACTGATTTACATACAAAAAAAAAAACGCTTTAATATCAAAAACCAACAAAAATTCACAGTTAGCCAGTCCGTCAATGAGCCAAATGCTTTCAGGGCAACAAAAGAGAAAACGAGAATAAACTGAAAAAGTATGAAATATTAACGCAGCAAGCATGTGAACCAGAAAAAAGTACCCGAAAAAACAATAAAATTTTGATTTTTTCAAACTTGGCAAATACGTAAATCATTCAATATTTGATATTTAAAAACACTGCAGGATAGCAAGCAACAACAATAAAAATGCGTTTCTGCAAAACTGCTGCTACTGATTTTTTTTTTTTTTTTTGCGGAATATTCGCGTAAGAATGGGAGTAAAAAAATTGGGAAATACTATTTTTTGCTCGTATGTGCTGACATTAAAAACGTTTACATTATGGTGGCGGAATTATGCCTGCGGTGCCTGCTCTTGAGAGCAGTAGCGGGCGGGGCGCGGCTGTAGATGCTGCTCCGGATGCTTCCGCCAAGGGTAAACATAGCATACGCTGCTTCATCGTCCTGCTACCTACTACCACTCGATTGCTACTGCTCCTTCTCGTTGGCGTTCGTATATTAAATTGTGTAAAATGAAAATATTAACTGCCATTTCTGCTGCTTGCCATTTTGCTATTACGACAGTCCTCCCTGTGCGTTACGTCAGACGTGGCGTTGCATGGATGGCGTGCCATGTCGTGTTTGGGTACAAGAAAAACCATCAGATTCAATTTATTTCTGATGCTCCCACTGCTACTTCCTACTTCCTCCTCTTCTATGTTTTACCATTAAAATGTAACATTTTAGCGCGCTTTTAAGTATGTTCCATTTTTGTTTTTTGTTTTTTTTTGCTTTTTTTTGCTTTTATTTTCTCGCGTACGCTGAAATTGAGTTGCGGAGTAGGAGAAGGAGAGACTGTGTGGATTCGATAGAAAGTAACAGGAGCGCGTATTTATGTTTCTATATACGAGTATAAGTAAGTATATTGGTAAGTGTTAAAGTGCATACGGAAGCTTTGTAACACCATTCATAACTTCCGTTCGATTATGATAAGGACGAAAACGGTGACGCCGATGATGATGATGTTGTTATACACCGATTGTAAGTAAAGTGAAATGAGAAAAAGAAATCAAAAATACAACTTCTTAAACATACGAAAAATGAAATCACTGTTTGATGTTTAGCGATTGATGTTTGGGGAAAAAAAGATTTATAAATTTACAGGTGACTTTCTTCCCTTAATTTTTCCCATTTCTCCACACGCCCTTCAACGCTCTTTCACTTGCCTGCTCATGCACTTAAATTTAGGTAAATGCTTTACAAAAAATAAAACAAAAATACTTATATAGTACATATAAAAATATTGTTAACGTAATAATGAGGTAAACGTAGAGAAAAGTGAAACTGTCAGATGTTTGTTTTTTGTTCGTCGAAATATTTTCTTCTTTGATTTTGGCTTTTAAAATTTTTTGCTTGACTTTTGTTGTTCTTTTACATATTGGATCTAATGCTTTTAGTGCAAAAATAAAACATAAAATGACAACAACAAAAAAAGAAGCAATATTTTGAAATAGAATATAAATTGTTTAGTGATTTAATAACGAATTACAAGGAATTGCAAATTCTAATCGTTTACTTTAGAGCCATGTTAAAAGAATTGATTAATTATAATTCTTTTCAATTCGTTTCAGGAATCATAAAAGTCTTTTGAGGAATCACAAAATAGATTTGAGGGGAAGGAAGACCAATTTCAATTCCTTGCAATGGAATGGTGAAAAGAGAAATTAATATTTCAAGTACCTCATGGATGTAATTAGAATTGAAATGTAATAGAATTAAGCCAGCTTTGGTGAGGGCCAAACGATCACTTTAATATATATTCTTGCATATACAAACGATTAACGACCTGAATAGTTTTAGCTGATAGAGCTTAAATCTTTACTCTATTCTTTTAATACCTAAGTGTTTAATTTTTGCTTACGATGTACAGAACATTAAATTTTTATGGTATTCATTGTTAGAATCAGAAGAGAAAAGAAAATTTTTTTATACATATTCTACCTAGTATTTTTACGCCGTCTTTGTCTTCGTCCTCGCTCTCACTGTTTGGTGCTATCAAATCGATATCAAACAGCTGCGAGTAATGTTATATTAAAAACGCTACCGTTTTGTGTTTTTTTTTTTCGAGTATATTGCAGTTAATAAATTCAAATAATCATAAATATAGATTTTTATACAGATGTAAATATACAAGAATAAACTGATTTAGATAAGGGCCGTGCCGAGCAGGGCAACGCAGCTCCAACATGAACCACTCATTCATAGCTGCAATGCTCATATAATTTATGATCATTCAACAATTATTGACTGTGGAGTATGGCAAGCGGTGTTCGTGTGTTTGTGTGTGTGTGTAAGTGAAATGTTTGCCAATTTTATATATTTATAGCCACCAACAAATAGTGATGAGATGATTGAGTACATAGATTATTTGCAGGATCGTGAGATTAAGGTTATGAAGTCGCGAAAAAATGTAAAAAATAAGCTGTAAAAATGGCAAATAAAAAGTGTCTACTTACCGGAAAATGTTAGCGTGCATATTATTAATGGTTTAGGTACGTAGGTTTTTGTTGAGGGGATATCAACAAATTGCTGAAGTAATAAAAACAATAAAACATTGCCAGTTTAGATTTCCAGTTGTCAAAATTACAATACAAACAATTTTAATAAATAACTCATGGTACATTTAAAAAAAAAAAAAAATTATAATACGCTGTGTTTAACAAAACCCCTTATAAAAAATCACTCACTACTTTTGTACACAACCAAAAATGTTCTGCAATGAAGTATTGAAGCTATTCACATTCTCAATCAAACAAACAAATCATAATGTTTTAAATGGTGAATCACTTAAAACGTTCAGGGGAGAATAATACACAAATAAAAAGATTTTCTTTCAAACAAAAGTGAAGAAAAAACGAGCTTCATCCATCCTTACATATGTGCTACGTATATACGTATTCAATATGATTCCCACATGCTAGCTCATCAACATCTAATTTGTAAACCCAATAAAAGTCAAATAAAATTACCAAGAAACGTGTAAATGTGTTCAACAAATGGTCAATTTCCTGATAGTCTGCTACTCTGGCAGTCAGGGCTATAGGGTTGCCTTCACTGATTGACTGGATGGCTGCAGAAAGAAAGCAAGCATGAATTTGAAAGTAGAAGTGAGGTGGAAGCTGTTGCCCTGCAGCTTCATTTCGCACATAGCATCCGTTCGCACACACCCAGACGGAGGCAACAAAATGAAATAAACTGTACGATTCTTTTCCGTTTCGCTGTTGTAGCAATTACTTTGCATATTTTTAGGCACTACTTCACCTTCTCCGTCCGTTCACACTGTTTTTTTTTGCTCAGCCCGTATATTTTCAAAAGAAGCTGTTTAAGCACACAACGCACGTATTCATTAATATGTACAGAACTTCCTTTCTTTTTTGTTCTTGCCTTTTTATAAACGTTAAAAATTGCAAGACATTTAAGTGGGCGAAGCGCGCATACACACACACACACAAACAGAGAGGAAGAGAAGGTGGAACATATGCCTTGGATATGGAAAAGTACGCTTTTTTTTAAATTTTTTTTTAGTGTTTACTTTATTCATTCATATTGTTCGCAGTTTTGTTTAAACATGAAAGCAATATTTGCCTGTTTGACAGCCTGGCATAGAAAACACATTTGTCAAGCTGGTGTTTTTTTATATTTATTGTTATTTGTGAACAATTTGAGGCGGTGTTAATGCAAACAAAGCAAACGAACGAGAAAATGTATAAACTGTGTGTGTGTGTGTGTGTGCGTTTTTAGGCGTCGTAGTTAAACATGCAAATGTAAAGAGATGGAGCAGTGTATTGATTTTGTTTAAGCATATTTGACTTTTGGCACTAACTTGGATATTTTACGTAGGTTTGACATGCCATCCTTTTGTTGCCCACACTGTTCCCACTTTTACTGTTATTTATTCGTTTCTATCTTCCGTTTATCTGTGTAGCAGTTCAAGCCTAAAAGTATGCTGCTTTTGCTTCTCAATAAAGTAATGTATTGAAAATATGTAGTTTTGCTGCGTTCTCAGTTTGTTTGCTTGAAAGTTATCATATTCATGCATACTTACATGCTGTAAAATCACGTACCAACGAGAAAAAAAATGTCTGCAAATAGAGTACGTAAAATAGGACAAGCATACAAAAATAGTAGTAGCACATAAAAACTGCTATTTATGTATGCAAAGTTTGGTTTGTTTGCTTTTTTCAAGGGTGCAGCATAGCGTGGACATATTTTTGTTCAAAATAGACTTTTGGTATGCATGAAAATTATACTGTACACGGACACAATTCGATGTAGCAACTAACTAATTGAGCATAGTAAATACCATAAACAGTTTCAGATATGGTGAGCTAGAAAAAATGTTCAACCCCAGAATGTCTAATGGTGTATAGAGGGAGAACAAAGAATAAGCTTTACTAACATTATCTGTATTCAAGAAAGCTTAAAGGAGATATTTTATCCAAGGGATTCCAACTCTTCCTCTAGGAGAGTAAGTTCAAAACATGGTGGTCAAAAGGGAAATTATTTTCCTATTTCTGACACTTTTACTTGACTTGGTACAACTTTTTGCAAAAAAATCCTTAGGAGCTAAGACCCAAGTCCATTTTCTACATCAAACTAATTGCTCAAATATTAAGTATATAAAAATGATAAAATCTTTCATAAAGCACTTTAATGGTTTCGGAGAAGAGAAAGAAGAAAGAAAAACAGAACTTGATATTTTCACTTGTCCTCAGCACACCGCAGTTCGTCCCTACTTCGTATGAGTTCTTTCTAGCTATAACTAGAATTTCTCTTCTCACTCAATTTTTGAATTTCAGAAAAAGAACAATGAGCGAAACTTTTTGTGTATGGAAGAAAGTTGCATAATTTTTAACAGCATCACTTAAAGTACATCCATATAAAAGTTTCTACTACAATGCGCTACAACTAAAAATTTGTTACTGCGAAAAATGTGCGTCACCGTGGTTATTGAGGTGTTGAATGCAAGATAACGAAAAAAAAGTGTGAAAATGCTAACAATGGGAAGAAGAGAATGAAAAGAGGGGAAGAAGAAAGAGAGGGGAAAACAAAAGATTGTTCCTTATGTTCACGCATACTACTTTTTTCGCTTTATTACTTACTTTTTGCTAAATATTACTACGCCCGTTTGTGAACTTGACAGCCCTACGTTTTTACATATTTATGTGTGTGCGCTTGTTTTTGTTGTAGGACGGGAACATATATATAGAAAATTCATATGCACTAGCTTCTAAAATATACATAAACACTGGTGGAAACTGTCACTTCCATGACAAGGAAACCAAGCAGAGGAGCACAGAGTTCCCTTGGAGAGTGTGAGCCTTAATGCATTTTAGAAAAAAAAAACTAGTATTTCACTTTTGATGTTTTGTTTTTGGTTTTTCTTCCAGTACTTTTGCTAAAGATAACATGCTGTCATAATGTCTACGCGACACTTTTTTGTTTTTTTTTGATAGTCAATTCCCCTTTCTTGGTTTCGTTTTGGAAAGAAGCAGCATTTGCCCGAAGTCGTTTACAATTTTATGGCATATGCCAAAAAAGAGAAATGGAAGCAGCTTATTACTTCGGCAGTGCAATTGCAGAAGCATTGTGCCACGAGGAAGGGAAGAATTCTCTTGCACCATGTCCTATTTCCATATGTAAATATATATGTACATACATACATGCATATTTCCCCCTAATGTTCGTGTGCCATTCTAATGTAATTAAAATACTCAAAAATTGCTTCAAATTGTTTTTGCCAATAAAATAATAATTTTCAGAGAGCGTAAAAAGGCAGGGAAGCGGAAAATATAAGTGAAGAAGGGTTGACGCAAATAGTAGTGTGGGTGGAAAACTAATAACATTGTAATAATGAAATTTCAGCACCACTTGTTCGCCACCACTTCTGAGTTTTGTGCTCACTCATACTACAAAAACTTCCATGAAATGAAGGCTTAAAAAACTTTGTAGAAAATAGCTACCAGTTAGTAATGTAATAATATCATTATTTGTTCATGTCGCTAACAAAAATGTTTAAGTTGACGTCTTCTCTCTCTTCTTCCTGACACTTGCCACTTGCCACTTGCTACTTCGCGACTCATTTTCACAAATCTACAATTTGCCCCACATTGTGCGCTATAAGTAAATACTAAATACTTGCGCGTTTGTGTGTATGTGTTAATAATGCAAGCAAACTTTTCATTAGGAAAATGTTTGCTGTAGTTGCTTCCGCTTCCACCGCTTCCTTAATTTTCTTGGCATGGCTGGCACTTTCTACTTGTGCCCCCATCGTAATGACTTCGGTTTCTTGCAATTAGTTCTGCCAACATCCCGTGCAACATTTTTGGCACGACGATAAACGTATGAAAAGCATTCGTTTTTCTTTCTTTCTTCTCTTTACATTTTCATTTTTGTTTCTAGCAAATTACAATTAAATATTTGATATTACAATAGTTGAAGTAGATAGAAAATATGTATGTAAGAGTTGGGTTTGGCAAAAACTTTGCAAAATAGTTGACATTTTGAATTGTTTTTTCTAGTTAAAATTTTTGTAAATGCTAGGATTTTTTTTTTGTTCCTTTTATAGTTTGAGATAACATTTTAAAAGAACCGCATTGTTCTGAAATGTGGAAGTTAACTTTAATATGTTTAAAACCTAAATACAGTGACTCTACATCTTTTTATTTATGGACATTTATGATAAGCTAGAATTAGAAAGAACAAACAGAGTAATGTAAAAGTAGTTTTTAAACTTAAACTTCATTCAAAAAATAGCATGTGTAGAAAAGTGCAATGAAAAGAAATGTTGACAGCAATAGAAATATGTCACTAATGCATTGCAGCAACATATTTAGGTAACATTCGAAAGGAAGAAGAAAAAGAAGACGACAACAGCACAAAACTGACGGTTTTATTAAGAATAAATAAAAAAATAATAAAAAAATGTATAACTTTTTCATGCATAAACTATGGTTGACAGTTGCATGTGAGTGTGATGTTGGTGATAAAGATGTTGATGATGTGTTTTGCTGATGATGATTTGCTTTTTCCACTACATGTCTGTCGAGCAAAATTTTCCTTTTCATTTTATTTATACAAGAGAAGCACACAAAACTTTATGCTCCTTTTTTTGTGTTTTGAGTTTTCGTTGTACTTTATGTTTTTATGTCCACTTCCGTTTTATTATATCCAGTCTTATACACATGCTCACACATTAAAAAATTTTCAATTTCTTTTAATTTTCAAATTACAAAAATATAAAAAATAGTTCTATTAAAAAGTTTCCTGCTCCAATTTTTATTGTTTTATTACATTTTGCAAAGTTTTAACAATTTAATACGATTTAATACGATGTGTGGTGAACATGTGTGTGGATATGTGGAGTTGCGCGCTTATATGTCAACGTCATGTCCGCTGCTGCCGCCATATTGTGAAAAATTGCCATCAACAGCATAAGAGCAACAACAGCAGAAGCAGAAACAACTTTGTTGTTGTTGCGAAAAACTTTTTAAACCTCGTATACATTTTGTACTCTTCATACTCAGCAGCGAAATGTTTTAGAAGTTTGATGATAGAAAATGTTGTCAGTGTTTGCTGTTGCTGCTGCTACTATTATTTTTCAGCGCAAAAATTAGTTTAATGATAAAAGTTTCAGAAGGCAACATATTATGATTTTTCCAACAAATTGCCATCGAATATTATTATTGAATGACAATAAAAAGTAGTAATAGTAGTAGCAACAGAACGGCAGAGAAGTTACTGATGGTTGAATAAAATATTACAAAAGTTTGAAAATTTCTATTGCTTTTATTAAAATTCCTAAAAATTATACTACAGTTGCTGCTATTTATTGTCTGCATATGATTGCTGCTGTCTCGCTTGCTATTGTCTCTTTCATTTTACTATTCTCTGTGTGTATTTTCCTCTCTTTCAAACAATTTAGCTTACAATGAATTCGCTTCATTACCAAAAAATAAGCAGCCGATTGTAGGTAGTGGTAGCTGAGCGGCAGCAGCAGCTGCACAATATGCTTCTCCATATTGTTTCGTTTCCTCTTGCTCGATGCTGCTGTAGTTGCTGTCCTTCTTACGCAATCGACTGTTATGCAATCGACTAAGTGTGATTCTATTTTCCTGGTTTCACGCAACTGTGCGTGTGACGTGCAACACAGTCAATGGGGCATTATTTCATAAAGACATTATCTATTTTTGTGAAAGTTTGTAGTTTGTAGAAATTGTTGGAATATGTGTGGTATTTCCGATTGAGTTCCACCTCTTGGTGCTGACAGTGGATATACTTATTTTCAATGCAGCTCAAATTTTATGATTCTCAAGCCCATGGAAGGTCTTGGCCGAGCTTTTCGTATCCACTCATGTCGTGCGTGTTATATTTGTAGATGAATGGAAGGGACCTAAAGTTTAATGCCGAACTACTTCTTGCCATTGCCTGCCAAGAGGTGGTCCCGTGTAGAAAAATTATTTTTCCTACCATTCTTTTTTTTTTGATTTTGCCTGTGCCGAGATTCGAACTCCGGACACTCTGTCAAGCAGTCCAATGCATTACCACTACGCCTCAGCGACCACTTTACTTAGTTCCTAAGAGAACGAAAACAACGAGGACTAAAATTTACGAATTCTGAACTCTGTTAAGAACTTTTCCAATATCTCAGAAATCAAAAACTTGATCAAAGACAAATTTTCCTATACACTAATATAGCCACCATTTAATGATGTACCGAGCATTAGAAAATTGTTAAGCGTAAAATTCCGATAACTTTAGTCTGCACTCACCATGGGTGGTTGTCGACGACAGGCGGACACTGTGTACTGTTGCACAACATTATAAGTTGCAACGATTACGTTACGAGGACGATTCTTTATAGTTTGCTACTTTTACGCTATCATCATTGGGGTCATCAATGATGCTGCTGTGCAATGCTTGTGTAAGCGCTTCGTTATAACAAACCATGTTGCTGACAGCAAGAAAGAGCAACATCTTAACTTATTTAACTTCAAAACTATGGGCAGTCGAACAAAAGCAGCGCCCTATTATGTTGCAAACGGATTCAGAAGGAAGGCAATAAGACAATGAGACTATGAATATTTGCCAAAATATGTGCATGTCATTCGGGAGGACTACAAGAAGGCAGCTCAGGAAAATATATTCAGAAAATCAATTTGTTTAAAGCCATAACTTACTCTGCATTCAATTTGTGAGTTTAATTTAGATACATACCTAAAAAGAGAGAAGAGAAATTAAATTAAATTTTAAAAATCAACTTCTTAACTTTAATTTGTATATTTTAGTATTTCCTGAATTATTATTTCTTCCTGCTATTTTATACTGCAAGGACACAACGACAACAAGCAACAATTTGATGTTATACATACATACATATATACACTATATCATTATTTTTCAATTCTTATTGACTCTGACGAGCTGACTGGCACTAGTCACACCCATTGTCCTTATTTTTGTGCCATATTAATTACAAAAGTTCCTTAATAAAATGTCATTTAGTTCCTTAATTGTAAACGTTTAAGCCACAACGTAAAAACGCACCCTCTGCCGAGCACCCAGTCCATGGCAGTGAACGATGCGAATGGGCAGAATAAGTGTGGAGCGACGGAAGTGCAAAGCAGACATGAATAACAACATCGACAGTCAGGCAGCAGAGTGTGTAAGAGAAAAGGCACAGGTCGGGGCTTCGAAGGGAGAAAAATGTAAATTAGAAAGTTTGTCATGTTAACAACACTCAAATGCGGCACCCATGTTTTTCTCGCGTTTGTGTGTGGGTGGAGTGGAGGAGCATCGAAGCTTGTACCGGAAATAAAAATTAAATTGAGTTTCTATGCAGACAGTTGGAGGTGAAAATTCCCATCACACATAAAAAACACACATTTTTAAATCAAAGGCAAGGGCAAGGGCAAGGGCAAGGGCAAGGCAGATCGTCAAGAATCTTAGAAGCGTATAGGGGAGCAGGCGAAAATGGCATGTGAAATTGTTTGTAATCGGTCTGTTCTAGAAAGATTAAGTAAACAATTTTGTCACCACATACTTAATAACAAAAGAGAGAAACAGAAACGCAACTTATTTTACTTCTCTACTTTTACGACCCATGTTGTGGGCAACACCGGTTGGTGTGTTAATATTCGTGTAGCCAGTCAAGGCAGGTCAAACTGGTGCCTGCTGATGGAAACGTTTCGGATAAATTGAAAAGTTTACCAAAGGTACAACTGGAGTTTCTTTTGGGTACAATTTAATAGGAGATCGATCGGGAAAGATAGGGAAGAAATATCAAGTGGTATCAATTTTAACGGAAAATATGTGAGCAGAGATGAGGATTAAAGAGAGCAGAAAGTGAGAAACACTACTTGTAGGAATATGCGAGGAAAAAGTTAAGTATGTAAGAAACATAATAAATGAGCATGCAAGTAAAAGAAGGTAGAAAAAAAGAGTAAAGTGATCAGGTGGATTTGGAAATATCAAAAATGGAGAAGAGTTGTAAAAAATAAATAAAATAGGAAATAGAATAGCGGAAAAGTATAACGAAGAAAATGATGGAGTAAACTTTTCCAAAAATGTATTTCTATCCAAAAACTCTTTGAATTTTAATTAATTTTACACACTCACTCATTCTCGCTAATATACTCGGCTTCATACTTTGCTTTTCTCACGTAACAGCACATCACATAACGCAAGCAATAACTCAGAGAAAGGCAAAGTTTCCACGAAGTTCATAACACAAAAAACTCATATCCTTGAAAGGGTGGAAGAAAAAAAAAAGTTATCATTTACAAAGTCATCTTAAAAATGTTTACTCATTTCAACTTTTGTTTTTCACTTTAAACACTTCAAATAACAGCAGCAAAAAAACAAAAAACAAAAAACAAAAAAAAATGCAAAAAAATTACGCTTTAAAACGTATTAAAAACATAATAGATCTAATAATAAAAAAATATGAAATGACAATTATTTTTCTGAACACAAAAAGCTACTAACTCATTTTAGCATATACTAAAGCTAAATGAAAATTATGCCGTATGCAATTGAGCTAATTATTTCTTTTTTATTAATTTGGTTAATAAAAAAAAAAGAAGGCAATCCAAAATGCTAACTAAAATAAAAATTGGAAGTGAAAAGCCACTAGGGTGAACCAACTACCAAACTCTATAAATGACAAAACAAGCAAACAACAACTAATTTAACTAATAATCGATAACAAAAGAAAACAAACGTAAAAAACATATGAAAGTTTTGCTATAATACAACAACAGCCAAAAAACATAACACAAATAAAAACAAATCAAAAAAACTAAAACACAACCAAATAGTAGGAAAAATAAAACTTTTATTCCATACTTATGCTTTGCTATGCTCTTTTCCTACTTCCTGCGTTTTTCCATATTCCCTCTCATGATGAAAATATTACTTAGCGCAATATATACAAAAAAGAACATTTCCACGTCCATACACATTTATGTGCATATCGCACGTTTGCTGCAAGGTTGTCATAACTCAAAATCTTATAGAGAAAAACACATTTAAATTTTTCAATCGCATTATACAATACTCTTCTCACGTGAAGAATTCATGAGATATATGTAGTTATGATTTGTCAAGAAAACACATAATATTTAGGATTCATTCAAATTTATTGTATGCCAACGAATACCTAATCTTATCATCAAAACATATTTCAAATGTATTCTTCGCAATCGACTTCAGTTCTCGAAGCGAATTCTCTTTTATGTCTTCTGTCGTCTGAAAACGGGTACCTCGAAGTGGTAATTTGGGTTTCGGAAAGAGAAAAATGTCAACCGGTGAATGCAGTGGTTGTTCGATGATATTTGTTGAGTTTTTGGCCAGAAATTCGTTCACAAGGATAGCCGTTTGAGATGGTGCGTTGCCGTGGTGCAAAATTTCTGTGGTTTCTTTCTACAAACTTAGCCTTTTCCAGTCGAAACTGGAAAACTGCTGCTCAAACGCAGCCTAACGCCCAGATAATATTCTTTATTTACCGTCTGACCTTTTGGCCAGAATTCCGAGTGCACAAAACCGGGATTATCAAAAAAAAAAAAAAAAAATAAAGTAAAACAGGCAACATTACCTTGACTGTTGATCTACTTTGATGTGGTAGAATGCTGTTAATAAAATAGCAAATTGGACAGTAAAATGGAAAATTACTTTAAATCATACAAAATTTACCCATATAAATTTTACGACTAAAACGGTTTCACGCTTACCTATCTACATATCTGGTATCCACATACCATACTCAAACAATGCTAAGTACCTAGGCATGACCTTGGACGCCAAGCTCAAATGGAAAGAGCACATTAAAATTAAAAAAGCTGGGCTTGAAATCAGGCGGCGAAATCTCCGATGGCTCTTAGGCAGACACTCTACTCTGTCTGTACATTGTAAACTTTGTATATACAAACAAATACTAAAACCTATTTGGTTATATGGTGCGCAGCTTTGGGGCTGTGCTAAGATACGTTTTTAAAACAAATTGCTCCGCTCTATAGTCAACGCCCCGTGGTACATAAGAAACAGTGACCTGCACCGTGACCTAAATGTGCCTACTATAACTGCAGAAATATGCAAATTGGCAAGATCTCATCATGAGAGACTACGCCAGCACTCGAATGAAGAAACTGTAAAGCTACTGGATACAAGAAACTTGCGGAGTTGATTACATCGCACTAAGCCTTATGAGCTGGTGGAGCACACTCAATAATGTTCTTTAGAATTTATTGATACATTCTCTAAGATTTAATGTAAACAGCTCGTTGGTCACATATGACCAGTTGCTGTGATAGGAAATGTGGCTAATTATTAACTTATTTTTGATAATTATTATTATTGCATTTCGATAAAAAAAAAGAAAACTTTGACGTTGTTTGAATGCACTGCAAACAAAAATCCATTTGCACTACAAAATTTGAGACAAATTCTCTGTTTCCCCGGCACTTTTTTGCATATCACTAATGCTTAACTCGAACATGTTGTTTTTTGATTTATGACAGTCATGCACTAAGCGAGCGAAAAAATAGCAACACAAAAGTATGCAACACTTTTTTATTGGGAGTCAGAAAATGACAAAACGGCAAAGTTTTACATTTTTGTCATCGTCGCCGCCGTCGTTCATGCATTGTCGGCGGTCGTTCGTCGTGTACCCAACTTAAAGTCATTATTATTACAACTATTGTGCAGCAGCAATAGCAATAGCAATAGCAATAGCAATAGCAACAACAACAGTAATAATAATAAGAGCTACAATTATATGAGTAAGTACTAGCTGTTTTTGTTTCGGTTTTATGTAGGTATGTATGTATATGTATGTTTTGTGTTGTTTAAGAAATATGGAAAATATGAAAAATATGAAAAATGAATAATGGCAGTAACTGGCTTGGCTCTAGCTACAATTGCGTGTACAAAATACTTATATAAAATTATAGTAGCAATACAAGCTAAAGAAAAGTAGTAACAAAAAGTGGAAACAACGAAGAGAACAAATTTAACTGAAAAACTTGTTAAAAACTTTTAAATTAATTTTGTTGTAAAACTACAGGGGAACAAAACATTGCGCTACAGCAGGGGCACGTATCGCTTGTAAACGATATATTTACATATGTATTTAGAGACTACATTTCTCGTACACAACGCATGCAATGAAACCTGCCGATGACGCTGTGTGAATCTTTCAACGAAATTGATAAGTGTACATAGTCCAAAATGATATGATAATGGCTACTTGTGAGCAATCAGAGATGTTAGTAGAATGGCACTAGGCACGAATGATTTATGTATTTGATCATCAAAAATATTTCGGTTTAAAGTAAATTTAGAGACTACATTTCGCGTACACAACGCATGCAACGAAACCTGCCGATGACGCTGTACCTTATACATACTTATGTATTGTCGTTAATTTACTCTAGCCTGTTTTTTCCCCGGTATCTTCGCGTATGCTTAGAGGCTTACATATCATAAAAAGGCGCATAGCAAGAAAACTAAGCGAGTGAGTTGCGAAAATAGTGGGAATAAAATCTTTACAAAAAACTAATTAACTTCAGATTTATATTGCAATTTTACCCAAAATTAACTCCAATAAAAATTAATGCATTTCACATGTGCACAAAATAACGACAGCTTTTCCAACTAAATAATTGATATACCATATTAAATGTGGGAAATGTCAATTACACGCGTATTTTGGTTTTTGTTTTCTAAAAAGAATTGAATTGGGTATTTTTTGCCAGAAAGTTAGGAAAAAATCCAAAGTGCTGTGGTATTTCAAATGATTGCATTCAATTAAATTTGACAATTAAAAATTAAAATGTCGCAGTTTCCATACCAAAGTGTTGCTTGTTTGTTTTTTGTGTGTGTGTCTCTTTTCCGCTTTCCTTTTTATTTCCCAAATAAGACTAAAATAGTTTTATATGAGTGAAAAATATATAATTTTTTTTATTACTATTTGTTTAGAAAAATATAGAAAAAACTCGACCACAGAAATAAATTTCAATTTAAATTAAATGAAAATTCTTTCTGTTATTTCGATTTGAAAGCAACTCGCGTTTTTCATGTTTATTTGAATTTTGGTAAAAAATATAGCTATGCCATAGAAGTTAAGTGGAATGAAGTCGGCGGAAGGCGAAAGTTGAAAGGTATTTTAAGAAGAGTAGATTTAGAGTTATTATTATTATTATTGGGAATCATTCATACATAAAGGTCAAAACTTTATGCGATACTTTAACAGAACAGCAATATTGAAACAGTCTTCCACGGTCATCCAAAAAATGGAAAACGCTTTATAATATTTCGATTTACAAAGTAAAAAAAAAAAAAAAATTAACAATCAAAACTTGTACATATAGAAAAACCTCAAACTGAAAGTAGATCTCTGTAGGAATTTTAAAAGGATTTGATTGCTTCGGTGATGTCGCTCACTTGACCAACAAACAAACCGAGCCAACCAGCATTGGCTGGTATATTTTAATGAAATATTCATAAATGAAAGCGACCGAGCGCTCAAACAATTACAGCTAACTAAAGTGGTAAAGTTCGCTCATTCCTACACAACTTAACCCACACTGGCATGCAAGCACACAAAGTCACACACCACACACACACACACACACACACACACACACACACACACTAGAGCGCACAGATACAGGTGAATAACAGCAGCAAAACGGGAATGAGCGTAATCCAATTGAAATTGCAGCAAACTTCAAAACAAAACAAAGTAATAAAAAATGAAAAGCAAAAAATGCTGTCATTCAATTTAAAAGTCCAACGATACAGAAAAAACTCTGAAAACAGGGTTGGTGAGAGGTTAGAAATTGTAGCAACACAAGTAGAGGGAGTAGAAGGGGGAGAATGTGGGTTTTTTTTAGGGCGATGTGTTGGCTATAACGCAACAAAGAGGCAACAAAGCAAATCGAATGAAATCAAATCAAAACGAATTGGATTGAAAATTCAATGGTAAAAAAAACTCAGATAAAACGAACGAGGGAGTGACAGAGAAAGAAGCGAAAAAATTCATGAGCATCGACGACAGCAAATAAAAATTGATAGCTTTAAGCTATTTTTGGTTGACATCGACAAACCAGAAAAGAAACAACAAATTGAAAAAAATGAAGCTGCAACAGCAAAAATATGAGGAAGCTCCTAAGACTTCCAAGGACTAACTACTAAATAAATGCAAACTGAGAATAAAAGAAAAGAATGAAAAGAAACCGAGAGAAAAACACGTATTAAAAGTAAAAAAAAAGTTAAATAAATTCAAAACATAAAAAACAGGGGGAAAAAATAGTAATAAAAATTTAGATTACTTCCGATTTTTGAGTAAATATCTCAAAAATGTAAGAGCATCTTGCGACCAATCCCCAAAACTATAATGAACTTTAATACAAGAAGATGCTCCGATTGCACACTAGTGAGAGATACAGTACTTAAAAAATCATAACCCTTGTAAAAGTAACGAACACGATCCCGGGATTAAACAGATCAGAAGAAACTGAAGTTTTGCGATTGTAATTTTTCCCGGGATTCCGAGCTTGGGATTGGAAACCCTAGTATGTATATTATATATCTAAAGGTGCTCCAAAGCATGAGAGCCGAGGGAAGCATAAAAGTATATCAGGAGTATGAGACCCCATCTCCACTGCAAAGCCTGGAGAATAGATCTATGGAAAGACGACTATTGCTGTAACTATTGTAATTTGACTACAAAAACTGCTTCAATATCCTTCAAACCTTGTTTTCGAGCTATCAATATTTACACAAATACATATTAATATTACCACGAATTGGTCAAACTTATGTGAAAAACATTCGATAAATACAATGTTTCCATGGGTGAATGCACAAGCACCTATAAACAATAACAATATCAACTAAAGGGGAAGAAAGATTAGGACAGAGGAAATGATGGAAAGAATAGGAAATGCACTTAAATGCCAATTGAAAAGTTGAAACAAATGGACAGGTAAACAGGCCAGTTAGCAGACGAATAAACGGAGAGACAAAAGGATGAAGGGAAAGACCAAACAAAACAACAACAAGAAGAAAAAAAAATAGAATAAATTAAAAGATATTATCAATTCAATAAGGGTTAAACCGAGTAAAGTTGAAATAATAATAAACGACAGTAACCGAAAGAAACAGAAGTGTAAAAAAACATAAATAAAGGACACAGTTAAACAAAATAAATAATCTGTAAATTGTTAAATAAAAATAAAATATGCACAGGTAACGAAAAAAAACAACAACAACAACAAAAACAAAAACAAAAGGAAGAACGCCAACGATGCACACGAGCACAAACAGAGAATACAGAGAATACAGCGAACTAAGCTCAGGTAACGACTCGGTTCCATATATCAAAGTCTTAAAGTTGCTGACGAAAAAAACCAGCACTGAACTGAACTCATAAAGGTGGAGGATGGCGAACGATCGGTCGAATGTAAGCGGCAGGCAGTAAAGAATGTCGTACAACAGTAAAATGTTTTCAAATATAAACAAAGAATAAAAAAGTAATGGAATAAACGTGAAAATCCCCGAAGAGCTTAAAACAAAAAGGAAAAATAAAAGATGAAAATTATATGCGACAAAATGACGAAAGAACAGCAGCGCACCGACAGCAGTGGCATTAATATTGAGAAATCCCTGAGCACCAGATATGGAAGTGAAGGAGGCAGTGAAGTGCAGGCGTTGAAGATAAACCACTTTACACTTTATATGTTACCCGCTTCTACTATAGACGCGTCAAACCGACAGACGAAGCAAAACAATAGACAAGTGTATTATAAGAAAAACAAAAATTTGTGGTGAGTATAGAAATGTCACGGTTGGAATGGTTGCATGTTGGAATGTTTTGTGTGCAGTAATTTTGCAATTTGTGTAATTGTTGCTGTTTTATTATAGTTGCTATGCATTGAAGAGGGAAGTTGCTATTGCAAAGGGAGCATTTCCGGAGCTAGGCAATTTTGTCTTTAAATGCGGTTATTTTCGTGGATGTACGAAATTAAGTAAAATTGTTACTTTTACTCGTTTGCTACATTAAACAATTACAAATTGGTGAAATTATAATTGTTTTTGTTCTATATACATTGTTGTTATCCTCTCTATGGTAAACTGAACGTTAGAGTAAGCCTGTTTAATACACTAGCTATAATCTCGCAGGATGAACTTGCCAAATTCGGAAATGTCATGGTGTTATAAAACTGTTGCTCAGTTGCGTGTGTTTCAGGTCTTCCTTTCAGAAATTATAAGTATTCGGGAAGTTCTTGGACGTTCATGGATGGGAAACTTAGGAATTGGTAAGTATGTGATACAGATTTCTGTTTACTGCATTTAGTGGCATGAGTCAAGGGCAATGGATCGCTGCTAATTTTTGACAAGAAAATCTATTGTCGGATTCTCAAAACAGTTTCATTAATCTGGAGATGCTTCAATTCAATTCATTCTGTGCTCAAGGAATTCAAGATCTCACCATTCCTTCAGATGTCAACTGGTTGCAAAATAGACGAATTCCGGCTCTGCATTATTTTGTAAAGTAAAGGAATATAATATAACGAAAAATGTTGACTCTTAAATTAATTTGATTACATTCCCATAATGTAAACTCACAGAATAAGTTACAACTTTATGTTTTCCAGCTTTAAAAAATTTCCTTACCTGCACCCATAAACGTGGGTGACGAAACTACAATAATTGTTTAAAAATTTATTTTAATTTTAATAAATTTTTGATGAATTTAAAATGAATTCCATTAAATTTGCATACAAAAATTCGCATGTAATCATAAATTACGAACTTTCATTTGCATATGATAATTTGCAACACAAGCAGCAAGACACGAGCAGACATAATTTGTTCTACAAAGCAAAAACATCTAAAGTCTTTATGACTTGAATGGTGGGTGTACCACATTTCTCGTTATGTCCCTCACCTCCTAACAAAACAACCTAGGTACAACACATTAAAATTTCATGTCGACAAATTTTGCAGTCGTTAATTTTTGCCATACTACTACACAAGTAATCCTCAGCAGCCATAACACAACAGCAGCAAAATGACAGTAGTCATTTAGAAATGGCGTCAAATATAATGATGATAAGAAAGTGAAAAACACACACACACACAAACACACACACACAGCAGGATATGCGTGAATACATTAGTAAATTAACTGTATATAGGGAACAGTCAAGCACACCCACCCACCCAAACACACACACACACACACACACACACACACACAGCTTTGCATGATGTATGAGCACATGAGTTCGCCGTCATATCGAATTAAAAATACAATTTAAAACTTTTGCACGTTTGGCACAAAGAAAAACATACCCACCTGCACACAATCACACACATACGCCCATATACACGGACACTAACACATAATATACATATATATATTTACATATGTAGATATAAACCATATAAAACAAACAGGTAAAAAAGAAAGCAAAAGTGAAAATTTCCTGTTCTCGCCTTCATATCATCGAAAAATGTAAAAAAGGAAAAATAAATAAATTATGCAAATCACAGCGTCATGATCATCGTCGTAGCCGTCGTTCAACGTGCGTTATATAATAACAATAAGCGACATTAATCCTTTGTAAAAATAAACATGGTTGCCAACAGCGTTCGATTGAGTACAAAGCGAAAAATGTGTAGGCGCTGCTTAACCCTCAACTGAGATTACTTGTTTGGAAAAACCGCTCCCCTCCCACACACGCTCAATCATTACGTATGCATGTTTAGCGCTTCACATTTCACTTTTTCCAGTTCGTCATCGTTTTCTTTTATCATCATAATAACCCAATAAATGCTTTAACTCATTTGCACTTTATTATTCCTTTTAACCCCCTACCTACAGCCAGCGTGCTTCAAAAAGCAGAAACGAATTCTTTTTTATTATTTTTTGTGTGTATTTTGTTTTTGGCAGAACGGAAGGAAATACTGCGAAACATTAGATATGAGTAGGTACGACGGTGTATAAGGTCTGTGAGTAGGCAGGTGGTAACGTATTTTTCCTCTTTTTCTCTAGGCTAACCAATTCACAAATGGAGGAAAAGGTAAATGTGTCAATAATAATGCTTGATTTTCTACTTGAATATGCAAATGCCTTACAGACAGCATCGACGGCATTAACAAAACAGGCAGATTACTCCGGAAATGGAGGAATAAAAAATGATGACTCTTTGTCACTAGTCACTAGATAATCTATTGCTTCTGAACACCAAATCATTTACTGTTCGCAGGTTGGTTGTAGTCTCGCGCTTGCAGCCACTCGCTGACATTAATGACAATTACTCGTTAGTTTTGATCAGATTAATGGCATATACGCGCCAAGTCTTATCAGCTCTTGCCTATTGCTTAAAATTGCTCGTTTATGAAAACAACTCAATAGGAAAGGGCTGCACCCTAATTAATTGCAGCTACTGCTTTACAAGGAGAACTGGTTAGCAAAGGTCTGTGTGGAGTAAGAAACAACAAGTCGTAATTATTAAAGCATATTTACAACACTTCTCTAGTTTCTCTAAAGCTCGGTAAATTCTTCAACGAACCTTGTAAAATTAATAAGCAGAACCACGTCACAGCCATTAGTTTGGTTTTCTAAGCTTACTAAAAGATACAATGAAAAGGTAAATGTAGCTGATTAATACACTTATATTGTTATGAATAATTTTTAAATTTTGTACCTTTAATTTTGACTCTCAAAAAAATTTAACCCACTTTTCGCTCCCCTTCCCTACTCGCCCGAAAACGAAACCATGGGAATAGAGCGAAATGCTTGCATTGTTTGATTTGCGTTTGCTTTGTGTTCCATTCTGTTCTGTGTATTGCTTTATTCACCTCGTCTTGAGCTTCTTCAGCAACCACGTTTGTCTCCTTCCAGTTCTAGTTATGGCTTAAATGTGGATTCGCAGCAACCTTTGACGCACACATTTCTTTATGGTTACGTTTTTTCTCCATTTTGATGTTTAAGTTGTTTTTTTTTTCATTTTTCGTTAAGCTTTATTGCGTGCGTAACACAACGGAACAACCTCACGTTAACGTTTAACGTGTGCTGGTGTTGAACTTTAACGTAAGGTTGTACAGAGGATTCCTTTACGTTCGTCGAAGGGTATATGCGGAATGTGAACAGAGTGAACTGAAACTAAATGAGCGGAATGAATGATAAATGAGCGCACATCAAAATGAAAAAATGTGGCAGCTGAAGACAGACGCAGGAGCAGAGGCAGCAAGGGAACAAGGACAACACGGAATTGGTAACATTATACAAAATTATGATAGAGTAAATTCCGTAGATAGTAACAGTAAAGCAAATACATCATGTGCAGGAAGCTGGGAAGGTGAAGATCGCACTGTAATTACTTAAATAGTGTGGGGTTGTATGTTTTTGTTTTTGTTTTTGTTCTTCTTTTACATTACTTTTTCGCTAAGGATAACGCATGAAATAGTAACATCATCTAGCGGCTATACCTTATATACTATATATATCCAAATTTTATCATTTTAGGCCGTAGATAGTAATTGAATGTAGGGAGCCAATGGCAATCCACTTTTCATTTCTTCAGTGAAAATTTAAGTTATTTTAATTATTCCTTCACGTTATTACGCGTATTGCATCACTGCATACTTTCAAGTAGGTACTATTATCTAGCAAATATGTATAATGAATGCTTTCGTACTAATTGGGCTATATTCACAGAAAATTCAACTTACTTCTTAACTTTAGTATTTGCTTTTTTTCTCCATTTTGTTTGTATTTATATGAAGTTTAAATGAAAATAACATCGAAGTAGAAGTATAAGTGTTCATTGAGAGATTCCGCTGTTCCCAGCCCAACTTCATTGCTTCATAGTTTACTGAGGCTTTTAAAATGTGTATATATGCTTTGAATTTTTGTATTTCCTTGAGGCCTTCACAAACAAATATTTCAATTTTTATTTAATTTATTTTTATTTTTTTCAAATATTTTCATGTTTATCTTTTACGTTGCTTAAGCTTTTAGTCCTTTTTCTTTCGCTTCTACCCAGAAATGGCACTAAAAACGTAGTTGGTTTTCATTCCGTTTTTTATTCTGCAATTTTAAGTTTAAGCTTCTTCCTCGTTTCCTTTTTCCGACACATGAAAAAATTCATAGAAATTAATATCTTGCATACAAATTTTACTTTTTAGTACTTTTGCAGCAACTTTGTTTCTGGAACTATTTGCATTTGTATAAATATTTTTATGCGGTTCCTATTTTACGGCGTTCTTTTATGTTTCATGTACATACAAAATGTAGGGTACTTAACTTTCTGACACCATTTTTAGCGTTATTTTCTGAGCTAATTTTGAGCCAGATAACGCTCGTATTCTGGAGTATCAAGTCACTTGCCTTTTTATATACGTTTAGTTTCCTAGATTTAGTTTATATTTCAAATCAAAAATACGTCTTCAAACTATCCTCAAATAAGATGCTCTCAAAATAAGCTAATTTTTGCACTCTTTGTAACAAGAAAGAGTCACGCCTTTTTTCTTCTAACACCTGCAATTGTAGGACTTCGTGGTTTCGAGCATGCCCAAACTCAATATACTATAAGTATTTTACATCAACTTTTCATGGCATTTACGCTACTATAACTCATCACTTTATGCAATTTTATATTTCAGCAAGAACATCATCGTCATCGTCATCAGCAGAGTCAGCAGCTATATTTGGTTGTTTGTGCAGTTTGTGCAGTGATGTTGTTTGTCTTTTGGCTGTCACAAATGCGGTGAATGAACGGGGGCAGCAAAATTCCCACTATTTTCACAGACGTTTTCGTTTCCCCCTTTTTTGTTTTGGGAAGTCCTGTTTTTCTGTGAGTGTCAGAGCTTTGCCTGTGATCTTTTTTAATAACGTATTTTTTTCTTATTCATATTTATGTATGTAGATATACTATTTATTATACACATATTTATATGAATAAATTCACTGCTGCTTGGATGCTTGCAACACTAACGCTGCATTGTATGCAACATAAAGATATAAAATAAATTTCACTACTGTCATCATGCAGCAACAGCATAGCAAAAAACGATGCAGCTCAAAATGTTTGCAACACATTTTATCGCTCGTGATATTTCATATTTTTTCGATATGTTTTTTTTCTTTTTGCATTTTTCATGGTTGCGATTTTTCGCATGCAAAAGAAGAGACTGAGGAAGAAAACGAAATGCAAATAAAAAATTCTAGATTTTGCAAATATTTCTGTTTTGCCTTTTTGAAGCGAACATTTTGCGGTGGTGACGTTTGTTTTACAAGTTTGTGAGTGAAGTTGTTTTCTGTTTGTTTGATGTCTACGTTGCCATTGATTTACATTCCATTTCAAGCGAGCAAGATAACAGTGTTGCCATTCACGTTTTTGTGTAGGGAAGGCGGATGTGGGGCGTTTACGCCCCGCTGTTGGGTGTAGAAAGCATTAAACCGGAAATTGTAAGCACTGGTTTTATTTGTACCTATATTTTTGTCTACTCCTTCAAGAGAATATGTACATATTATTTTTGATATATATACATATTTAGTGAATAAAGTAAAAATAATTTCCTGTGGGCAAAATGTTTCCTTTTTTTCATCACAAAGCGACGATGACGATGGCAAAAAGCGTTGGGTTGGAGTGCAATTAATATGTATACATAAGGTAAGTTCAGTCGGCATAAGATGTTTTTAATAAATTTCCTAAGTTGTTAAATTTTAAAAACAAATACTCATTGTTTCATTTGTCATTTATTAATTGAGTAATAAAGTAAAATCTAAAGTTTTAAATTTTAACAAACACCTAAATTGTTTGCACAGTATTAAGCGCTTACGTCAATTTATAACGTAACGTAAAGTGAGCCTTCATTGTAGTGCACAATTACACAAAAAAAAAAAAAAATAATAATAATATATATGTGCAGTATTTTATTTTTGGATATAACGCATAAAAAATATTTCATGCCAACAAGTTGAAGTTGATGAAAACACAACTTTTCGCAAATGTTGTATGTTCTTTCCATGGTTGTTGTTGCCTCTGCTACTTTTTTGCCCGCTGTTCTTATCTATTTGACCAACGTACTCACGTAATGTACGTGAGTGCAACCAAGTGTGCTTGTTGAAATGTTTGATAACCGTCATCATCATCATCACCATTATTATCATCATCATGATTATCGTCAGCAGCATCCTCATCAACCTCATTGGCAACATTGAGTTGATGTTGTACGTACGTACGTAGTGTAAGTATCCAGCATTCGAGTACAACAGCAGCAGCAGCAGCAGCACTAGCAACAACATTATTGAAGCAATTCAAGCGCTCCATGTGTGCAAGTGAAAGGATTCTTATTTTATTTAAATAATTCGCCTCACCAAAAAAAAAAAAAAAAAAAAAAAAAAAACAGAAGCGAGCATGGGAAATGTAAAAAATCTCGTACATATTTTGTAAAAATGACGGGAGTAGTTTAACTTATTGTGAATGTTAAAAACGTAAAATGTATTACAATGCCATATTTTAATTTAAATTGGAGAACAAATTTCTTGTTTGTTTTAATATTAAAAATTGTGTTCAATTTAAGCAAAATTATTTCGCTATGTTATGGTGGCGGGACGTTATGATTTACTTTAAACACAAAGTTTTGCTACTTGGAATATGTACGTGCTATTTTTGTTTGGCTCAATATTGTAGAAAAATGTATAAGGAGAATATAGTATGTGGTTACAAACTAATAAGTCCAACAATATCACTAAGCGTTGCTATTATTTCTACCTGGGTTTCGAGCTTCTTTTCCAAGATATTTTCAGCATCTTCACGCTTTTTATGTTCTAGATTTTTGTAAAAGAAAGAAACGGTAGGTTAAGTCTTGTGCCAAACGTAAGGATAATTCTATCCAGCTTTAATGCTAAGTTTGAATAATTACACTGTACAACAGAAAGGAAGTTTAAAACAGTGTCTGAATTTAGGCCCGATTTTTCTCAAGTATTTCTGGACGTTGATCACGAATAATTCGTATTTGAATGTATGTACGAGGTGTGATCAAAAAATAACCGTGAGTATGATTTTCGCATTTTTTTGTCTGTTATGTTGGTACACATGTCTGTTATATATGTTGACAATACTAACCATTTTGGATTGTCAATTTGTTTTTGTTTTTGACAGATAAAAAGGTTAGTCGTGTTTTGGTGTGATCTTCGATTTTTTACTATTCGAAAAAATGGATCAAAGAAACTGTATTCAGTTTTGTGTAAAAAATGAGATTAAATGCGCAAGGACATTTGAAATGTTGACTGTGGCCTTTGGCGAGTCTACTATGAGCAGAACATAAGTTCAATGTGGTATAACCGGTTTAAGGAAGGCCGAGAAGATGTCAATGACGATGCTCATCCTGGTCGCCCGAGCACGTCAACAACCGATGAAAACATTGACGCAGTGAAGAAAATGATTTTGGATAATCGTCGAATCACTTCAGAGAGGTTGCTGATGATGTTGGCATATCGTTCGGCTCATGCCAAGCTATTTTTACGGATGTTTTAGGCATGAAACGTGCGGCAGCGAAGATTGTTCCAAAATTGCTAAATTTTGAGCAAAAACAACGTCGCTTGTGCGTAAGTTTTTGACCAAAAACAAAACCGTTATCATGCCTCAACCACCGTATTCACCGGACTTGGCCCCCGCTGACTTTTTCCTCTTCCCAAAACTGAAGACACCGATGAAAGGAAAGCGTTTTGCTACGATTGAGGAGATAAAAGAAAAATCGAAACAGCAGCTGTTGGCGATACCAAAAAGCGCGTTTCAGAAGTGTTTCGAGGATTGGAAAAAACGCTGGCATAAGTGTATTATATCTGAGGGGGATTACTTTGAAGGGGAGATAGTTGTTCACTTTTTGAAAAAACTGAAAATAACGGTTATTTATATTATCTATATATAGTTATTGGTAAATCTACGTAAGGTTTCTGAATGTAAAATTTATTTTGTTTTGTTTGTGCTTTTCTACACGAATTATGCAATTCATCTTAGAATTGTAGATGAATTTCCTTTTTTATTAATTTTAATGTTTTGTTATTATTAACGAAAATTTTATTCGTATAAAATTCTTTTTTTCCACTACAAACTCCAATATTCTTTGTTTTAAAATTCTTTGTTGCAAGCCTTGGCAACTAATAATTCTTTTATCCATGAAACTCAAATTTTTAAAGAACAATGATTTACCAATATACATGAAAAATTTAAATTTGATTAAATTTTTTTTTTTCCTGAAACATTGTCAAATTTTCATCAGTTCCTCAAAAAACCTAGAATTACGGTTGTATAGTTTTCAATACATTAGTAAAATATGAAAATATTCATGAGTTAGAAACAATGAAAGTTATTATAAAATATAAACTCTTCTGAAATTACATAACATTAGACTTCCATTCAATGAGATTCTCAATTAGTTTTATTAGAGGAACTTAGTCCCTTTTACATTGTTGAAAGTTCTTAATATAAATAGCATTCATTTTCGTCGGATTTTCATTAGTTTCAAACGTTCCCTGTTCCCAGTGTCAACTTATTACATACACCCTCCATTCACAAGCTATAGATATGCACCTCTTTCAAATTATATGCAAATGCAGCTGCCAAATTGTATACACATTGAAGCGCAATTTTGCCAATTTTCCATTGTTGATGTTGTCATCGCTGGAGCCATCTCCAGCAACACCAAATTGCCTGATGTTGCACATACGGTGTAGTAGTCAATGCTGCCACATACATATGCCATACACATGACAATTCTTTTTTCGTTGAAATTATATTTATATACATATATTACATACATATGTACCAAGAAACAAACATATATAAATTTTATTACATTATATATATTTTATATTTGCTTGCCAAAAAATGCAAAAAAAAAAAACAAACAAAAACTAATAGCAATAATAAAGTTCAAAAGATATCAAAATCCTTTGGGCCAATATATGAATGTGCGCTGTTTTTTTCCAGCCAAATAAAATAAAAAAAAGTAGCATTGGAAGCAAGAGATATGCTGCCACATTCAAGCAACTGATTGCGAGATGTAGTAAAGAACAACAACAACAGCAACAACAAGAAAGGGTAGTAGATAGTGGTACATAGCGGTGATATAAATGTAGCTGTTATTGCTACTTTTGTTGTAGCTGCTGCTGCGATTGTTAGTACCAATGCTGCTGCATATCTCAGATATTCCTTTCCTACTATCCTCCCTCCCTCCTTCCTTCGTTCCATCATCGCCAGCCATGAAACTCCCCAAGGATTTGTGAACAAAATTGAAATTTAAAAATTTGAAATTTTGTTACATCTTGAACATGTTTTCTTTCTCTTTCTGCCGCTTTCCTCCTTTCTTCTAATACTCGTCTATTTGTGCATTTTTTCGTCTTTTGGTCATATTGATTTTTATGGCACACCACGTTAGTGAATTTTCTTGAATTTCTTCATTCTTATTTTTTGTTCCACTTACATATTGCTGCTGCTTCATTGACGTATGCATTTGTGTGAGTTTGCCCCTGCTGCCATTCAGGATAGTTGAGGGTGATTCGCTATCATTGCATCCGTTTACGGTTTTCATGCTTATGTTACGTTGGCTGTCTGCCTGTCTCTCAATTTTTGCCAATACTTATTCTTATCTCGAATGTATTCAGTTGAAGCAGCACATGCTTAAAACTGTCACTGGCAGTTAGTCGGTGGTATATGCAAGTGTCATTGATTTGCTGCATTAATATTTCCTGTGGCGTAGGGGGCAAGAAAACAAAACAACATAAATTCGTTCGCTTGCGATTTGTTTTGTTTTTTTTTTTTTTTTTTGGTTTGACGTAAGTGAAGCTGATATGTTGTCATTTATAGCAAATATGCTATAACAAACGAAAATAAAGAAGAAGAAAAAAAAACGAATAGATTGCAAACATTGCAACAAATTAATTCCATCACTGTCACTTACAGCGCACCTCTCACTGCTCGCTGCACACAGCATTTACTTAAGTTCTCCTGGCATGTTAGTCATCATTACGTTACATAAGCACATTTATTTTTGTGTTGTTGATATACCTCGAATCAAAATCACAATTGCACCCAGCAGAATTGGGAGTAACATCATGTTGGTTAGAAAACGTCGATCTTGTTGTTGCAGCAGTTGTTTTTGTCTTTTTACTTTGTTTTAAATGGTCGGTCCGGTCCTTTACAACTTTAACGTTATTTGATTATCTTTTTGACATTGGATTTTGACGTAAATGTAAGTAAACGTGGGAGTCTGAATGATAGCAATATTTTTTGAATATACGAATAGATTGAAATATGTATTCTTATCCATATGTATTTATTATATTTTATTTAAATATTGGAAATTGAGTGCTAAAGCTTAATTTCTTTAACATGGAAAACTTGTTAAATTGCGTATTTCACTTTATGTGAAACGTAATATGAGAAAATGTTTTTGAACTTTTCGCAAAGTTTATAGAGCTTTAGTTGGTTAAATTTTTACGAAAACTCATGAAATTTATGCATTTTATTTGAAATCAGTTCGGAAATTTAAAAATGAGCTACGAACACATAAATCGTTCAGGTAAACCTTAAACCTATTAAATTTCTCCTGATTATGTTATTTTCTTGCGTAATTTAGGTTCGAACTAAGTACTTATAAAATGATTGAGAAACACAAACTTTTCATTCAATTATTTTCAGAGACTTCCAGTGGGTAGGTAGAAGTAGGTAATGTCTATTACCTACTTTATTTTATTAACACAACTTCTAAACTTAACTTAACAATATTACTACGTTATTGGCTTACGTAACGGTTCAAATTTTAAGAAAATCTCAAACTATGTGAATAAACTCTCAGCTGAGAACATTTTAAAACGTTTGCTTTAACTTCATTAAAGAAATTTCTATGATTCAGATATATTATTACGTAATTAGTTTACATTGTGCAGTAAGTAGATTATTAAAAAGTTTAACTCAAATGAAAAACATTAGTTAATTTACTAGAACATTTCAATCACAATCATTTCACTTCACTCCAAATGAAAACTTAACATATTCATTACGTTTCCTGATTCAATTACCATAACTAGTAATTTCACAAGAATTCAGCATTAAATTTATTCAATCTAAACGCGTAAATTCTATTAGTCATAATAAATTTCGTAATTTCCCGTTACGTTTTTTTTATCCAGATGCAGCGTTTTCATAAAATATTTTTTCAGAAATTCACTTAAAATTCACTTAGCTTTGATGTGCGCGCCTAAAATTCAATTTAAAATTTTAACAACGTAAAGTAATACGTTGTTGGTTTTCCATTTTGTGTTGTTCGTGGTGCTGCTCCTGCTGTTGCTGTTGCTCTTGTTGTTGTTGTTGTAGGGTTGTTTTTGCTATTATATATATGGTAAATGGAGGTATGCATGTACTCGTATGTACGAGTAAGTATGTAGGATATAAATACATACATCTATGTATGTATAGACATATACATATATAAAGCAATAGAGGAGCTTCAGTAGCTTACAATACAATGATAACTGACAGGTAAACAAACAACGACAACAACAATAAAACGACAACAAGTAGATTCAACAACATCCAAATCCAATATAGTTAGTGTTGATGTTTGCTGCTGTTGTTGCTGTTGTTGTTTCTGTTTCTGTTGCTGTTGTTGTTTGCATACAAACAACTCTACGCTCTATACACATTCATTTAGTTGTATTTTTTTTACGCTTACGTTGACAAAACGCAATCGTCGTGAATATGTGCATATACCATGTACGTGTATAAGTTAGTCATGTTTGTGTGTGTATTGTATGCAAAATGTTGAAATATGTCGCATCATATCTATGCCAGTATTTTATGTTTTCTGTTATGTTGTTATCAACGTAAATGCGAGAACGTAAATAAAAAAGGAATAAAAGTTGGAAAAAACGATCGTGTTTTGTTACATGACATTTCACATGTACTCGTGTAGTGGCGGGGGGTGTTACGTTTACGTCTGCACTACAAGGTAAGCAATGAAAACAACAACATAATGATGCAACACAAACACTCGCCACACAGTCAGTGAGTGAGTCGGTGAATATGTGTGTGTGTCTGTGTGTGTGTGGGTTTAAGTGAAGTGCTTGTGCAAATTTGCGCAACAAGCTGTGAAAAAATACTAGCATCTTTTTTCTTGTTTCATCGCGTAAGCGAAAAGTGTTACGTTTACGTTTTTATGTGTCTGAGTGTGGAAAAATTAATTTTTCTGACATTTCAAGAACAAAAGTGAAATGTTTTCCACATAGTTGCGTACATAGAAAGTCAATAGCAGAAAGAATTCTTATAATTGTCTCGGCAAGTGCTTTAGATTTCTGTTATTACCACGTGTCAGGATGGGGCTTTTGTTTTAGTTAATTATTTGCAGAATTCAAATGTGAAAATGTGGCATTCATCTCAATCCCACGATCAGTAGTTACCCACAGATTCGTCATCTTTGGGCACGTTGTAACGTTTCCCCAAAATATACAACTTTCTGTAATTTAAGTTAAAATTTTTGGCACATTATTGAAGCATTTATGTTTCTACTTTAAGAACTATAAAAACTGTAATGCTCAAGAAATAAGAAATAGGTATCTATAAAATAAAACTTATTGTAAAAAGTACAAGTAAGCAAAGCAGAAGGAAGTAAATACAAATGACAAAGCCACAGTATTCAAGAAGAACCATGAATTTGAGAATTAAATGCCTAAAATTTCATTAGAAATTTAGCGGTCGTCTCTGTCTGCGATTTTCGGGCACATCACAACATCACATTTACAGTTTACTTTTCACATTTTACGGTCATGTTCATGGTCCAGTATGTTTTAAGCTAAGGTTCTCCCTGCTTGGCTGAGTGATTGTTTGACTGATTGCCTTGATCATAAAAAGCGTACGACAAAAGCGTATTTCATGTTGTTGCTACGAGTGTCTTGATTTCTGATATTTTACAAATTTTTGTTAGTGCTTTTCATTAAATTTTCTTCTCATTATCCTTGGTCTGCTTTGCTTTTAATGACATATTTAAGGTGAACATCATCACTAACCAAAGAGCGCCAAGAAATATCGTAGGACGATAATATTAACGATACTTATGGCTTATGCTTTGCGTATCACCTAAGCAAAGATTACTGTCTAGCAGATACTTTTTTATTCTCCCGTTGATGCCTCCTTATAATAAGTATTTTTATCTTCCCCTTCTCTTAAAAAAAAAAACCGGAAAACAGAAGAAAGTACAACTGATTTTCAGTGATTTTTACAGCAATTTTATGCTTTGGGGGAACAAAGTTTTCCATTTTCTTTCCCCGAGTGAGTGAGGAGTAGGAAAAGAAAAACAGAAATGTTCATGCCTGCCGCCAAGTTTAAAAGTTTTCACATTAATGACTTAAGCGCGCCTTCGTGGGAAATTTAAGGAAACGCTGTAGGAAGAAGAGAGAAAAATGGAAGAGAAAGAGCGAATGAAAGCAGAAATGTTTTGAATTATTTTTTGATTTTAAATTCCTCACTTAAGATGTTGAGCCTCATTAATTTGTCGAGTTGTGAGTATTTAATATTTGACATTAAAATTTGTGTTTTCTTATAAATAAAATAGTGTTTTTATTTGTAAAAATGCAGTAATAAAAAACTAAGGTGTAGAGAAATTTTGTGGTGGTCGCTGTGGTGTAGTGGTAGTGCGTTGGACTGCTACGCAGAGTGTCCGGGGTTCGAATCTCGGCACAGGCAAAATCAAAAAGTAGACAAAATAATTTTTCTACACGGCACCACCTCTTGGCAGGCAATGGCAAACCTACAAGAGTGAAAATTGCTATGAAAAGCTGTAGGTCCCTTCCATTCATGTTCAAATATAACACGCACAACATGAGTGGATGCGAAAAGTTCGGCCTAGGCCCTCCATGGGCTGTGTTGCGCCATTAAAAGTAAAGTAAAGTAAGAGAAATTTTGTAAGATGTTACTCGATTACGTTTTACATTAAATGAGTATTCGAATTTTTTCAAAAGGTTCGTTCTTTTAAATTTCATAAAGTAGGTAAAATTTAATGATATGATTTAAACAATTCAGTGTTATAAAAAATATTTATTCCACAATTTTACCTTTGCAGTATCGCAAAATGTTATTAAAATGTAGATGGAATCTATTTTCCCCCTTGTGCTTACTCTAACGAAACGCTAAATAAAAATCATTATTCATTTTTCTTGAGGAACTCGTCGAACAACACTTCAACTTCACAACAAGCTAAGCTGCACTTAATATTCACCCTTTTTCCATCTCTTCGCCCTTCTCGACGTCAATAGACACCCAACCTAATATTTCATAAGCTCTTTACCGGTACTTCTTCACCCCAAACACTCTTCAAATAAATATCCTTTATTACAGCTTAACGTTTGAAGCAATAGCTTCATCGCTGTGACTGTAACAACAACAATAGCAAGTAACTGCAGGGGAGAAATTGCCTTCAATATTGCAAATACTTCGATTTCCTTTTACATACAAATAACACTTGACAATTTTGCCGCCGCTTACAAATAATGCTCCAACCTGAGATTACACAGTAGACACAAGTACACAAAGAAATACACACGTTCGCACACACCACCATAACGTAACGTAATGTATTACGGCTTGGGACACATAAAGTCGATACGACAAGGAAGAAGCAGCGGTGCAGGAAGAAGAGAGAAAAAAAGTGGTTCTCAGACGACAACTTAAGGCTTCGATTTTCGGGACGATGATATTAGCATTCAGCAAGTAAACGAAAAAGTGAAAAAATGCAGAAAAAAGAGTGTAGAACGATTCTAACAAATCGGAACATATTGCAGTTGTTTTTTAAAAGAAGCAATTTGCTTCTTTTTTTACTACTTCACTAGAGATTACAATATTTGGGCATAAGACATGTTTTTGCTGCAAAATACTTTACACTTACTTTTATTTTACGAATTTTTCAATATAAGTGGCAAAGAGGTACCGTGCCCCCTCGCTTTGTAAATATGCACGTAGATGCCTTGGGAAAAGTGAAAGGGAAATGAGAAAAAAATATTACAGAAAACAAATTTCCTCATGGCTAGGTACGTAAATGTCTGCATTGTAGTGTTACGAGTAAAATGAGTAAGAAGACATAAGAACTTATCGAAAACTGATTTGGAAATGCTTTTTTACATAGTGTGCAAATTGTAATAGTTAGTAAATCAAATAAATAAATCCCTTGATGAAAATAGCCAATCTCGAGTTTATTGAAATAAATGCAAGTGTGGGTTCAGTGATAGTAATAACAGAAGGAAACAGGTCTGTAAGAACTTAAACTTGTGTATTTTTCCTCATTCGATAGTGGCACTAGCCCTTCTTTTTGCCTTAACCGACTAGTTGTATGAATGCAACTTAAAAGCTAGTTGAGGACACTTAAATGTTGTAGCATTGTATGCATTTGTCTTGTTATGTATAACGTTTAACACAACTCCTTGTGCTTACATGGATACGTTTCAATACTAACTCTGCTCAGACTTCTCTAAAAGCTAATTCCCAGTTTTCTAGTACGGTTTTATTCCGGATATCCGGGTATCCCCTCAAACTTTTATTTATTTAATCCATAGTGTATGAATTTTCAATTAATTATAACTCATACTCCTACAAGCATATTACCTTGCATTTCAAATAAATATTTATTAGTCATGCTATTTATTAGCAACAAATTACTGTAAATAAAACTGGCATACATGCTATAACCACATTATTTTTGTAAATGTTTTTAGTCTTTCGGAATGAAAAAGGAGTTGACATCTAAACTTCAACTAAAATAAATCAATTTAAATGCATAAAATGAAATGAAAAGTAACAACAGCAGCAGCAAAAGCAATAACAAAAAAAATGGTAAAGATACTTAAAAATATCAAATTATGTTTTGCTGGTTTCTATTGCTCAGTAGCTGCTATAACAGCAGCAACAACTAGAATAACATTTTCCTATTTCACTGCTGTCACACAGCAGTAAGGAAAAGAAATTGCTTTAAAGCAATAACAACATAGCAGCAATAAACAATGACATCACTTAAAACTGTCATATTGCATGAGTTGGTAAGAAAATTTGTAACCTCTAAATAACCTTAATTTGTGAGCAAGCAGCAGCAACAGCTACAAACAGCAAAACTTTATGGCAAAGTTGCAAAAGAAGGGAGAATGAGCAGAATGCAATGTCCACTTTCGAAAAAGTTGTGGGTGTGAGTGGATGGCAGTGGAAAAAGAAAAGCGGACAGAGAAGTGCAAAATATAGCACAAAAACATAATGGCGAGGAGTTGTTAGTAAATAGAATGCATATTAAAAATGGAAAAGTCGGACGGAAAAGCACTAGTGTTGTTGCCTTGCCATAATTTTCAGCTGCCAACTGCCGGCGACCAGCATAAAGTATACAACGAACAAAATATATTCAAATGGGGAAGAGCATGGCACGAGTGCTTGCGACTTGCAAACGGATGACCCATAGCTGAAGCGACGTTAAGCATCGAAAAACAACATATAGAATTGAAGAGTGTGCGAAGGAAATGTATTAGTGTCAGTTTCTTGTTGTTGGCATTATGGTATATAGCAACAAAGGACGTAAGGCCTCAGTAACAATTTGCAAAGAAAATGGTATAAAAAGGTTTAGGTTCCCCAGTCAGTGCAAATAAGTGACACCTTCTCTACCTACCTAAATATTTTCAAGGTAAATGCTACAAAATAATTGTGACAAGTTGCTATTTAAAGTAACAACATTTACTTTTATAAACTCGATTTATAAAAGCTCGAAACTAAAATCTACTAAATCATAATTTGTTTTTGTATGCTCATGAATGCACCTAAAAGTATGCTTCTCTAAATAAACATAAGAAACTCAGAACATATGGAGCAAACTCTTGCAAAGGACATCGAAAGAGAAGAAGAAAATGTAAACTTGAAGCGCATGTAAACGCGTAAGTTTACACCAACTAAAGTGTCCATTCTTTGGCAACTATTTTTAAAAGTTCCCTCTCTCATTCTCCCTCTTCTTCCTCCCACCAATCAATCTTCCTTCCAATCAACACATTGCCTGCATTCATAGGGGTACATCCTGTGTGTTGAATGTATCAATAAAAAAAAGTGACACAAACATACGTAAGCACATATATATAGGTAGAAAGCATAAATGTACTCAAGTATATTTAACATTTATGTGTGTGTCTTTAGAAAGAAAATTGCAACTTTCAAAAAGTTACAAAAAAAATGCAATTTCTCTCAGTGCACATGTGTTTACGTATGTATTTGTGTGTTTGCATTTTGGAGTCACCGGCATAAACGACGCGTGTGCCTTATGCCTTTGTGGCTGAGTGTGTTTTGCTTCTGGCTGCTGAATGATGCAATTTTCTCCTTTTTCTATCTTCTTTTCAACGAGTGGGGGAAAGAAAAACATAAAATACCAGGAAATTTTTTTTCTTTTTTTTTGCTACTATTCAAAAAGCAGCAATGAATTTCAAATTTACTTGCAAAACTTTTAGGAATACCTTTTTACTTATGCTGAATAGATGTGGAATTCAAAGCGGGAACCATAAGATGACGAAGAATGAAAGAGAGATAGATAGAGAGAGAGAGGGAGAGAGAGAGAAAATGTGGAATGCTTCTTTCCTTTGTCTTGAAAATTATTTTATAAACTTTAACTGCAACTTCATAAACTTAAAAATGTGTGCAGACTGGAGCATATATGTATGTTTGCGTTAAGCTTGAAAAAAAGGAATAGTTATTCGCAGAAACAAACATACAAAAAATCACACACACACACACAGAATAAAACTAAATACACATGCACTCAAGCATATTTACGCTTGATTAAATTAAAGCGGAAACTCTCTGAATGCTTTGCTATTTTGGTCTCGATGCGAGCCTGTATGTGTGTGCTGTACCGCTTAATGTAAATATTATATGTGTGAGTGTGAATTTTGAAAATGTTAGTCCTACATATATACTTTTCTAAACTTAATCCTAGGCACTTCCACTTTTCCACGGTATGCATGTAGTAAATGTTGCGCATACGCTGCGTTGTCCCCAAAACAAAAACTTTCGTTTTTAAATATGTCCGTCGGATGTTGTGATATTAATCAAATTTCCGGATTCTAAAAAATATTGTTGTTGTTGTTGTTGCTATTGTTGTTATTGTGGAACAGAGACAATGGCCAAAAATATTACATTAAACAAGAGAGAAAAGTTGATAGCTTTTTGCATTCAGCAAGATAGACAGGCAGACAGACAGACTGAAAGTAGCATGGAAAATTAAACAAAGAGCAAAGTTTTTTGCTTAAGTTAAAACAAAGACACACAAATTTATTATTAAAATATTAAAAATATTAAAAAGCTGCATAAAATTAAGGATATTTAAAAACTCTTTAGTTACATTAGTTTAATTTGCAAATATAAAGCAATATTTAGTATAGAACAAGAAAAAAATAACACAGCTAGCTGGGATAAATAACTGAAGTCTTGGAAGAAAACCAGAATTTTCATCTTTCGAATGAATTCCCAAAAGGCAATGGAAATAAAAATAATTGCATTAAATTAAATACCATTTTAGCAGAACAAGCTTTTATAACTAAGTTTGTGTTAATGATAGCCAGACCCATTATCTACAAGTTGAGTAACAAACATTTAGCAAAAGTGTAATGATTGAATGTTTTATTGCTACGAAAATTAATGCTTTTCAAATTTAACATTTCTGTTACATAAATATGATCAAGCTAAGTATGTTCTAATTAACATGACTGCCGCGAACATCCTACAGCTGTAATCTTTAGAGGTAAATTTATTTTTACCGTTAGAAAACGAATTTAAGTGAGAAAAAGCAAATAAGAACCAACAAAAACTAAAAATAGTAACTATTTCCGTTTTACATTCAGCATCGACTGACTATACTCGTACAAGCATCGCAGTTCAGCGTTATCAGTATTGACCAGGCATGCAGGCATCTAGGAGCTTTTTGTTGCTGTTGTATTTCTATTTGATTTTCGCACTGTCATCACTGACATTTGCTCATGTTTTTGCATTCAATTGTATACAACACAAACACAAACACATATACATATACCATATGTGTGCATATTCAGGTAAGTATGAGTGAGTAGGCGAGTGTGTTCGTGTGCACTGGCACATGCAAATTGGAGTGCAGAAACAACAGCATGAGCATGTACTCGTATGTATTTAGCCAGAGTTGCCAATTCAATTTGCATTTGTGTCTGTCTTTAATTTGCTCCATACGATTTCATGTGCTTGTGTTCTGTTTGCAGGTGTGAATCGAAGCATTTGTTTGAAACAGGAAAGCAACTACAAAATAAAATAAAATAAAAATAAAATTAAAGCAATTGCTTCAATGGTTTTTTCTTTATAGGAAGGTTCCTACATTTGTGTTTGTTCGTTCATTTTTCATTTGTTTGAATTGTAAACGAATTGAATTTATTGATAAACACAGCAACAGCACTGAATACACTGGGTATAAACTAACCACTGGGAGTAAGTTTTTCTATTGCCATTTCACTGCTATTCGGTGAATTGTGATATTTGTGAATAAACGAGCTGATGCATTCAATTACAATTTTCTTTGATGTCACTGCTCTTCATGAATGATCGGAGAAGCTTCCCTGGGCTGTTTTGTCTTTATTTTCAGGAAAAAGGTATCACGTATTTTCGGTTTCTGTAGAAAACAGTTTAAATCTTTTCTCCCTGTACGAGAGCAAGAAAATGCATGAAAGAACACACACACACACACACGAACCTTTTAAAATATTATCTTAAGCGGATGTAAAAAGTTGTGAAAAGTTCGAGGGCTTCCTGTATTTCCCTGGCCTTTTGCATTTAGATCAAAAGCAGTTATGTCTTTTACAGACACACAGCTCAAAGCCTCTGTCTTTCTTCGACGAATCCCAGCGGATCCTCCACCCGCCCTATACGACCGGTGGCGCGCATCCGTATCACGCGCGCACGGACCAGTGTCCGAAACAATCACAGTCCGGACTGCGATGCTTTTCACGAATCAGGTGGAAACGTCAATAGCAGCTACAGATTTGGCATATCAACAGCTGCTGGCTTATCTTGCAACAAAGGATTCGGTAACCCTGATTTGAAGCATAGTAGGAACTACTCCTACTTCTCAACAGCAACTGTGGAGTACACAGTAAAAATTACCTAATAGTAAACACATTTTAATGGAACTTATTTGCAAATTGCAAGTGAGTGGATGCTATTATTTCATAAGGTCAGAAAAAACTTATATCGAAAATAAATCAATTAAAATTTGTATATGTTTTTTTCTTTTGATGGTAGGTAATATCTAATATTTTCATTTACGTATTTAAATTTATACTCGTACCTAGTGGTTGACTTTCAATTCACATAAGTGAAAATTAGTTACACATGATTGCAATTTGTGAGCTGGCCGTTTTTAATATAAAATTTAAACTGAATTAATATTTTTTTTTTTGTTAAATTTAATAGCTTGAATTACTTTTAGTGAAATTTTAGATCTACAAAAAAAGTTATTAAATAATAAAAAAAACGCGAACAAATTTTCAATTAAAATTTAAATTGAATTTGCAGTTATTTGCTCAAGCACGAAGTAAATGAATAACACAAAATCTCCCCTAAAATGTACGAAAAATAGAAAATGAAATGAACGAGAGGGAAACGTTGTCGCTGGCTGCCAATTGTAGCGTGTACGCGCTGGTGGACATGATTATATTTTCCGGAATAAGTGTTTGGTGTGTGTGTGTGTGTGTGTGTGTGTGTGTTTGTGTGCACATATAAAGTGAGTGAAAAAGAGATTGGAAATTTCAATTGCTTAATATTATTTTTAATAATTAATGCATAGGGATGAGCGAACACGAGCGAATGAACCGGAGGCACTCCGTGTTCAACAGAAGCAATAGTGCAAATTAAATTGTGTATTTCGTCTTCTCGCCGCTTTTGTCCAGCCACTTTCTTGATTTCAATTGAAAGTGAAAATTGCGCTTGCTACGAGTTGAACGGAAATGAAGGGTCAATTCTTTAGGGATAGCTGCCGAATGGAAAGAAGAGAGAAACTAATAAATTCTGCTCGTGGTGTTTTAATCCCTGCGCTGTCCATTTGTTTAATTTTTTATTTTTGTTCATTTACAGTAAAATTTATATTTAGTAAATCTAATTTAACATCAGTGTGTAAACGTAAAAGCAAAACTCAATTCCGTTTTCTTTCGGTTTTGTGGGGAGCAACCGAAAAAGAGAAAATAAACAAGAATTGAAAATAATCTTAAAGTGGAAAGTATTAGTTGGCTGGGGAGTCGGAGTGGAAAAGAAGCGAAAATGTATAAAACATTTGATTTCTTTCCTTTTATGTTCGGGTTGTTGTTGTTGATGAAATATGTAGAAGTATATGAAATGTTATTCTCGCTTATGATTTGATCCAGATAAACTGACTTTGAATCCTTTTCAAGTTTATGTATGTGTGTGGAGAGAATATTTTGCTTTTGCTTTTGCTTTTCAAATAGCACAGCAAATAGCGCTCATGAATTTATTCTACTACTTAAAATTGAGTACTAAAAATAATAAAAATTTTGAGAGTCAACAAAGAGAAAACTTACCCCCAGATTATAAATTTATGAGGATAATAATTTGAAGCTTACCTGTGAATGAAAGAAGAAGACAAAAAAATTAGTAAATTGTATGCAGATCGATATATCAAAAGTTAATATAGTTATAAATAAATATTAGGAAATGAAGGCGAGATAATAAGACAATTCAGTTTGACCAAGAAGCAGGTTCAGCCTGGTGAAATAACTTTATCCTCAAATTTGAACTCATTTCAACAGCACCATCTATTGAGAAAACTAAAAATAAAGCTTTTGAATCTAGAGATATGCTAATGAAAATATAGAGTGTACATTTATACGAATGTATAGAGCAAGCACCCATCTGTAGGTTTGTTGCGGTTGAAATCATAATTAAAATTGGAACATGCTCTGAGTTGGAACATGAACTACGAAGATAGGATCTAGGTTGCTTACTAACAACATTATGTTCCCATTTGCTAGTTATTAAGTTTATGTTTTTGTCTTTTGTGGGCGCCTTAAACTCAAAAGAATATTTAAAATATTTTCCACAATCAAATATTTCGCACCAAACTACAACATACATTTTAACCACAAGGAGCAGCAGCAGCATACAAATAATGCCCAATCAGGAAATCTATTGTGTACATGCAGTAGAGCAGGGAGCAAGAGAGGTAGTAGTGAGCGTGGAAGCGGCTGTGGAGGAAGCTGAGCTGTTTATTGCACAAAAGAACTTTACATAAAATGCAAGAGTTCTTCTACTTTCCAACAGCGCAACTGCCGCCGCAATTACCACCAATTCCATTCAAGCCAACAAAGCTAAATTCTTAAGCAATAAAATGAATGGAGAAAAAATTTAAAGGAGAAAGAGAAAATCTTGAAAAATGCTGAAAAAAACAAAAGAATTGTGTGCACAATCTTCATCATAGCATATAACAATGGGCAATATACAAAAGATTCTTCTATTCCTTTCTTAGCATTTTTATTTTGCTAGAAATAAAGCAAGAAGCAAACTGATAAGATGTTGTGCCACTTGAGCGGAAAACAACAAGCTGAATAGGGGAATCCTACACTGAAAAACACAGAAAACGACACGGTGACAAAAATTTGTGTTAAGTTTTTACTGCTTACCACGAGAAACAGACCAAAAAATAATAGAAGAAAATTTGCTGACACACCCACAGCAGCAAATGCAATGCAATTTAAAAAATAACAACAAACATTGCAGGAAGCAAGCAACAATGAAAAAAAGTAGAAGAAAATCTCAAGTAGAACTTCAACAACAAAAAGAGAAAAAAAGATGAAAAACTCAAGTTTGCGGCTTTTGCAAAAAACGTGTTCAATTGATATTTTTCGTAAAGATTTTCAACAGCACATGAAAAAAATGCAAAACACAAATAAGAAAATCTTCTTCTTCAGTTTTTGCATTAAAGCACGCCTAAAAATATGCAATGAATAAGTGAATGGTGCTGGCGGTGGCGGCTAATATGACGTGATGACGTGGTGACGTGGTGGATGATCGTGTACAGGCAACAGCAAAACGGGATGAGGAGAATGAGGAGAATGAGAAACGTTAAAAATTGCTGCGCTTAGAGTGTCGCTTCAACATTATTGCCATCTACTTATACTTTTGCCTCGAGACAAACAACAGAAGCAGCACAGCTGCAGCAACAGAGTCTACTTCTTCCGTTGCTGTTCGTCTTCAGTTCCTATTATTTCTTCTCGTCACACACACGCCAAGCAGCGATGCGGGTCAGCTATTTCAAGTGTTGCAGTAGCAACTTGAAAAATGTTGCTGCAGCACGGAAATATTTGTGTGTAGGTTGCTGTGTATACGTGTGTATGTGCGGAAAATATAAAGTGCCTAAAATGCTGCAAGGCTTAACTCGTGCGGAAAATACAGCTGTAGCTACCACTATGACTACTTCAACTGGTGCTGCTGCATGTTGTAACTATGTATGTTGCTGAGAATACAATAGCAACAGCATGAAATAAAATGGAAAAACACAACAACTAGAGAAAACTTGATGTTGCACTTATGACGAGCTGAGAGAAAGGGGGCGTATGACATATGCTTAACCGGAAGTAGTGACAAATTATTTCACTTTTCTTCTGGTTTATTCTTCCTGTTTTTCTCCTTGCAATTGCAAATAGTTACACGAATAATGATGTTGCATGTGCATAAGTGTTTCAATGAAATGAGGTTTCATCTTACTCTCTTCTTCTTCTTCTGTTAGTGACACAACTATTTATGAATTCTTATTTTAAAACTGAATTTTTAATGAAACTTTAGCGCAGTTCTTGTACACTAAATTGCAACTCTCTCTAAATAAGCTGTAAATGCAAATGATTCTAAATAAAACTATAGAAGCTTGGCAAATATAGAAGAGCAAATGGAGAATTCCCGGCACTCAGAATCACTTAGACTTACTCGAGGCTAAGGAAATAGTGATGTTATGTGAACACAACAACATTTCAAAAATGTACAGTACCTCATGTGGGGCCGCAGTATTACCACAGTATTACACAAAGAAACACAAAAATCACAAGCTTCATTATTTTAAACTGAGTAACCATCTTTTGTTTTATTTTCTGTTGAAAAGGCTCTACACTGTTTTCCTTTAAGTAAAGAGGAGGGAAATACAACTGCATAATTAAATTCAACTTAAGTATTCATTTAATTAAAAACTTTAATTAAGGCAAGGAAAAAACAAAATGGCTGCTGCACACTATGTAATAAAAATCACATGACTGCACTGACTATACACATACATATGTATGTATATTTAATGGTGCATCGACTTTACCACCTTATTACTACAGCAGATACCCCCCCTCCTCCCCACACATACACACACACACACACATAGACTAACAGCAAACAGCACAGTAGCAGCTTTGTCTCATACATGCAGCATACCAATTTTCTCTAGCATTTAGTGTGCCCTCATTGAAATAATTTCACCATCATTAAAATGGCTGAACCTTTTGTTATTCTCATTTTACTTACAATGCTTACTACGCCACCTGAAACTTCCACCTCCGTCTTCCCAACTCTTCCAGCGAGCACTCACACATTTCGCTCACACTTCACGTTCATTCTCTATTGCCATTTCTCTATTCTCAACAAGAACAACAATTTTAATGGCAGCGCAAACATTTCAATTGTGCCACTTACAATTTTGTTTCACCTAAAAATATGCTTTAGTATTTTTGTTTTGTATTTGCGTTTGGTTTTTCGCTATTTGTAAAACAAACCAAACTTAAGTGGGTTACCCTAGAGCAGCAAAAACGACAAAGTAAGAATTTCGTTGTGAAATGCATTGGAATGTGCTATTATATTTTTCATCTCCCTTTTCTCCCACTCTCCTTTAAGCTTAGACGCTGCTTTAAAGCCACAATTAAATGCTTTTGAAAAATATAAGAAAAATTTGTTAATTAACTAAGTACTTATGCATGTGTTGGTTGTCTAAAAATAGGCAAAAAGGCATTAAATGAAATTCGCGGAGACTTAACGGTGCCTACTTTGTGTAAGTATAAGTGTGTGCGTGCGAAAATGTACGAAATGGAGCGAAAAGTTGTTGCGTGTTGTAAATTGTGGTTGTGTGGAACGTTGTTGCAAAACACCACATACATACAACCACACACATTACAAAGCAGTACAAGGAAGTACGCTTCATCAGAGAAAAGAGACAAAGGAGAAGAGGAGGACGCATGTTGACAACACTTGTCGTTTGTTTCTATTTGCCTGCGGTTGGCGTTTGTCTCTGACAGTTAAATGTTAATTTTCACACTTTAAGTGCGAAATGCGTACGTGTAGTATGTATGTCAATAAACTTCAAGCAAGAAGTACAGTGTGGCCCCATGTGGTGCGCCTTACGAGTCAGCAACAAAATTCATTGCTGCCATTTAATTTATTTAAATTAATTTAATTACAATTGAGTGGAGTAAAATTTTATGTAATTTCCTAGAGGGATTAAGTTAAGCATTGAACATTTAAGTTCAGACATTTTTACAGTAAATATTTTGCACATTTAAATATTGTATATTTAAATATTAGCGAATGCATATTTAAAGCGTTCAACAACTCAAAAGACTTTACTTTTACTTCCTCACTTTCCATTCTATCGAATTTCCCATCTTTTCCTGAAAGCTTTCATATAACTCGCACTACTTTCCCTTGCATGTAAAAAAAGTTTCTGCTTTTAACAGCGCTCGCAGAATTAACTACTTAAAAGTGGCGCTTTTGCCACTTTGCACTCCCTCCGCAAACAATCCCTCCGCCTCCACCACTTCTCGAAAGTCTATCTTCATTTGTGTGCGCTGCTGCCGTGCGAAAATGAAATAAATGACGACGACGAACCTCTTAAAAAACCACTTGAAAACAGAAACAATATAGTTTAAATAATGTTAACTGAAAACTGCGCGAAATATGAGTTAGAATTCAAACAATGCCACACCACACAGCTGGCGTAAATACAAACATACTCGTACGTGTGAAAGTCGGCATCCTTTGGCTGGCAGCGAAAACTCAACTCGACTCAAGCTTATGCAAGTTTACTGAAGTGCAAATAAATTTTAATTGTTTCTAACTCCCTTCTCCTTCTCAAAGCAACTGCCTAGAAACTATGTACCTAGAAAACTACCTTCCAACCTACCTACCTTCCTACAACTATTTGGTAGCAAAGCAAATCTACTACGTTTTTTTTTGTACATATTTCTCATAACAATTTGCATGTTTGCAGGCAGGCAGCAAATGCAGATATAGAGATACTTAAAATCTAGATTTCAAGCTACTATGACTCTGCGAGTCTGACAACTGTCTATCTATGTATGGGTGTGTGTATTGTGTGTACCCGTGGGGGATTTTTCGCACCGGCTTTAAATTGCCGACTAAATTAAAACCCCTTGGTAAAGTGGCAATTTTTGAGTAGCACTGAAAAGGGTGTGCGTGTGAGTGACTGGTAGACATTAGAGATGGGTGCGTGGCAGTTTTTTTGACTCACACTCACGCACGCTCACGGTGAACATTTTCAACTCACACAGGATCACACACGGAAAAATCTCACATCGTGTGCGTTACGACATTTTTGTTATTATATCCACAATTCACTCATGCTCACGGATAAATTTTGCGTGACACCCATCTCTAGATGACTCTCGCACACACAATATAATATGACACAGGCACACAAACAAACTTACGAAAACATAGCGAATAGAATAAGAATATCAACATCATCAGGTCTGAAAATTTCGTTTTACTGTTTCTTCATTTCAAGAAATCACAGAGCAAATGATGAAGGCACAGTGTGTTTAGAGAGGTAGTCCCCCGGTAGCACTGTCATCGAACTCAGATCCCACTCAACATGTTGATCTATTCTCTAATTAATTTAATTTTATTTGCGTTAAATTTACTTTATTCCAATAAACTTCTCACAAAAAAAAAAAAAAAAAAAAAAAAAAAAACTAACTGCGTGAAGAATGCAATGAAATGCTAAAATCTGTTGCTGTTACTTAGCTTAAGGCGCCTGCCATTTTCAGCTGTGCTTCCTGTGGTCTATTATTTGTTATTGTTACTGTTGCTTAAAGGTGTTTTGCCGAAATGAGCTAAGATATATTACCCTGAAAGTCCAAGTTTCATTCTGGGGAATGAAATTTACAGTGCTTGCTGTATTTTGTGTGTGGGTGTGAGTATAAACTACATATTTCAATAGTGTAATCTAAAAATTATCGAATCTCGGCACAAGCAAAATCAAAACAAGAAAAAAAAAAAAAAAAATAAAATAATTATTTTTCTACATGGGACCACCTCTTGGCAGGCATTGGCAGACCTACAAGAGTAGGTCCCTGTAGGTTCCTTCCATTCATGTACAAATATAACACGCACAACGTGAGTGGATGCGAAAAGCGAAAAGCTCGGCCCAGGCCCTCCGTGGGATGTTGTGCCATTAAAAGTAAGGAAGTAATCTAAAAATTAGCACGTTTTCCAAAATACTTAATAGCAATTATTATTTTTATTTTCAGAACTTTGTCATTAAATCCGTTTCCATTTTCAAGCTAAAGAAGTGATACAAGAATACGTTGCCGAACGCGAAAAACGATTATTTAACCACATCAATATGGGAAGGCATCCAACTTCTGGATATTACTCACGAATTGAGAAGATTGAAACGAGCAAAACCACATGAGCTAAACTAAATTTAATTATTGAATTTTATATTATTGAATTCCAAACTTTTATCATTTGGGAACTGCACACTGTAATAGCAATTACATAGTAATTAGTAATAAATTAACATTGTAAACGGTAAAAGGTACTAATCATATCTAATTAAGCAAGTTTAAAAAAAAAATAAACAAAAACGCCTTAAAGCTTAACGATCCTTCAGATTTATGTGATTGCTATCCTATGAGGTTTCTTTTTTCGTTTTGCTGTTACTACTTTTACATATACCTTATTCACACATAACATATTCGTTTAGTGACTACATAAAAAGCAGTTCCTTTTTGTTTTTGTTCTTGTTTTTAGAGAATACTTCTTTCTTTTTTAGCATAATTTTTCGTAAGGTAATTTGTACGGTTCGCATTATTATCAGGCTCATTAAAAGGCATTTGATATGCCTGTTATGCATTATGGGAGCAATAAAAAATAAACAGCTTCTTTACCTTCACACAAACACACACCTTGCTTTCTTTACTTTCTGCGTGTGGTAAGTAAAAATAAATATACAATTTTGTCAGCGTAGCATATGCAGATGTTCCTTCTTCCATGTACTCTACTCTTACCTGCTCCTGTTACACAATTCACACCTTCACCATACTTTACTCTTAGTTCCGCTGTAGAAACAGTAGAAAATCAAGAGTAGGCCAAAGCAAAACAAAAAATATCTCAGCAACAACAACAGTAGCTCTGCTACTAGGCTCCGTCATATTTAAATGTTGTCTCATATGTTCGGTGCGCTTGCTGCTGCGCTCCTCCCAAAACAGCGCATCGCTACCCCGCCAGCTTTTTATTTGCTGCCTGAAAATTTGTTTCTTTTTTGGGTTGCCTAATGTTTTCGCCACGAACGTTTTATGACTTTTTACAGTTTTTCGCTGGGTGAGCATGACATTTTTTCTGTGTTTTGGTCTGATTGCTTTGCTTTGGTGTATTTGCCTAGCATAGCCACACAGTCAGCATAAGCGCCTCTCCAATGGATGTATGTGTGTGTAGAGCTATACGTGCTAACGAGTCCATCTTTGATAAAACGCAGTTAATTTTTTATGAGATCTACTTATATTTATGAAGAGGACTGAAGGCAGTTGTGTCAGGCCCCATGTAAGGGAAGTGCGTCGAAAAGTTACAGCAAAGGAAGTAGAAGAAAGTGCTTGACTTATAAAATTGATGCAAAATAATAAATAGCTAGCGAAATTAAGGACTGTTAAAAACTTTTGAGTCGGGTTTGGGGTTTGTGTTGGCATGAACAACTTGCCTGGCAGTATCGCCCTTAACGATGACAGCGACGTGCGTATAAGTGTCCAATTTAAGTGTTAGGAAAGTATTTTAAGTATGACGACAAGTAGCTTGGTTTGTTATTGTTAATATTATTATTATTATTTTCAAGATGCTTCAACCATTAACATATTTTCAAAAAGGTTAATGAGCATATGCGAAATCCTATGAATACATCTTTTTCTTTCTTTTTGTACTTTTCTCTCTCAGTGTAGCATTAGCAACCAGTTTTCCCGACTAAATTTATGTATGTGGTGTAGCTCTCAACCGTAGATGGCGTTATATACATAGTTAGAAAATTTTATTTCCAAATAAAGTATCAATACATCCCGAATCAAGCTATTAGCTGAAGTCAAGGAGGGCCTTCTACAGCACATAGTTCCTTAGACCAATGTTCTTCGCCGACATTTAGGAGGAATTTGCTTCTTTTTGCAAAAATGTAACACATTTTAACTTCTGATGGCAGCTCCCACATGCTGGGTCGCCAATGGAACCCATGCTGCTGATATGCTGACCACAGGTATTATGCCATCAATTCACTTAATTACACTCACTCACTCCCGATTCCATTAGTACTTTCATTTTCAACGTTTAAAATAACTATTGAGAATACATAAAGGAAAATTATGAATTGAAAAGCAATTGATATGAAAAACCAAAGAACAAAAAAGTATTGAAGCTAAATAAATAAAAGAATCTATGTACAAAGACAACAAGGGGAAAGAATTGACTTTTCATTTGAACTCAATTAAAGCAATTTAAATTCTTTGTTTATGTGATAGAGATGGCAATACATTACTGAGAGGGCGAGAAGGGATTTTGTGAAAAGAATAAACAAAGCAGCAACAGCAGCAGCGGCAGCGGCAGCAACCAAGCGACAACAACGGAAGAGCTGAAGAACGAAAGAAAGTGAGAAAGACAATACAAATTCTCTACTAGCAGAGCACAAGTGCCAATGAGTCATATCAATTGAATTTGCATCATGACCCTCCGCTCTTCGCTCCACGCAATCTCCATTGCTGTTTATCAGCAACGGCAGCAGCAACATCACATCTCATTCTCCCTCTACTACTTGTTGTTTTCATTTGTTATTGTGGCTCAAATGTGAAATAGAAATGAAAGAACGATTTCTATAGCAAGCTGGAGCAAATTGAAAAAAAAAAGATCATATTTATAAATGAAGTGAAATTGAAAGCAGATGACTTTCAACGTAAGTAAAAACGAAGTGGAAAAAAGTCAGCAACTTTTTTTACGTTGGCAATTGAAATTGTTGATAATTGTTGCTCCTGTTGCTTTTGTGGCTTGTTGTCAAGTGAATATTATTTTATGTGTGTTTTGATGTTTTCGTTAGATTTGTTTTCTCATTTGTGTAGATAATAAAGTGGCAGTGTTTTATGCTGACTTATGTTTTGTGTATTGACAACTAATTAAAAGACTTATATATTTCGTATTTCCGTTTAAGTTATAAGTAAAAAATTGAACTCTCTCGTTAACGCTTAAAGTATTTAGTAAATGTAGAGTCTTAGCATTAAAAACTGATTACAATAAGTAATAGCTGTGTTTTGTGTCACTGTACAAAGAATTTTTTACTTTTCCACTTGAAAAACATGTCGTAGAAGTAGGAGGGAAGGGGGAGGGATAGAATGAGGTTGTAAATAGGATCAGTAAAAGAAACACGTACTCTATATCATTGTTATATGTAGTAATAATTATTACAAAATATACTTTATGCATTTGACTGTCTATGTTTGCATTCATGCACATCCTATCCTTTACACTCTACAGCATGCTTGCATGCACACTCACAAATGCTCTCGTATGCATGTGTACATATATGCATGCATGCATGTATGTAATTATACAGACACGATATGTCAACAATATTTAACTGTTGCCCTCTTGCCAAAGTGACGAGCGCGAGGCGGTGCACACTAGCGAACACACACGACCGATTGCTGGCATGCAGATGGATGTAGCATGAAGGAAGCCTGCAAGTTCATAGTGAAGCGGACACAAAAACTTTATGCATTAGTGGTGGAACAAATAGAAGCACACACTCACACACATAGAGAGAGAAGCTCTTATGCATGCATGCATATGAATGTGTGGATGTGCATTATTAAAAATTCATTTTGAAAACCGGCAAAGAAAAAGGAAGTAAGACGAAGCCTTAGACAAGTTGTCAACAAGACAAGAGGAGTATAAAGTGAGTTAGAACAATGAGTGGGTGTGGTAGTGGGGCCGTGGGGGTCGTTTTGTTGGCTTGTAGTCAGAACCTAACATTCTTAATAAGAGGTTACACATCTACAATTTCACATGCATATATGGATTAAATATGGATGAAAGCATACACATGTGTGTGTATGTATGTAGTAGAGAGAAGTAAGCAGCAGCATGCAAGTATTGAATTAACATGCTGGTGATAAAGCGGAAAAGGAAGTACTCGCACTCCTCCGCTGTTGGTATGCAATTATGTAAAAACGTAAAACAAAGAGTTTTTTTTTCCAGTTTTCTTCATTGCAGGTAAACAAAGTACAAAAAAAAACAGAAAAACGGAAAACACGCACAAAGTGGCTTTCGAGGTAATTGAGCCTATGATAGACAAAGTGCCTTTTCTTCTGAAGCACCTCCTCTCCGTCTGCCCTTTCTCTCACATTAAAGTTTGCTTTGTTCTTTATCATACTCTACTTTGCTGAATGCCTGCCTCCTGCACATAAAAAACTACACACTTTGTGGCAAACTGAAGTCAAAGAGCACTTAATCAACATATGTATCATATATAAGGCAAGAAAGAGTGAAACCGATGCATACTTTATAGCGTGGCGATGAAAGCAAACTAATGGCATTACAAAAGAGGAGAACGCGTGGAAAAGGAAACATAAAGTTCGCTAAGTAAATTGACAAAAACCAAATTGATTAGGTTAGGGCATATGCATCAAATAATTGCAACAGCAGGAGTAGCTACTTAATGCAATAACGTACAAACATCGCGGATGCCGGTATCCTTGTACTTACTCTTTATTAGACTTTTATAATAGAAAAACAAGGTAATCGTTTTAGTTCGGTTTAATATCGTGCAGTAGAACAAATTAATTTATTTTCAAGTAATTGACTTTGGCATTATATAATATATAAAAAATCAAACGTCAAAAAAATTTTATGTTATATTAAATAAATTAATCTGATTTATATTTTATTAGAAAAATAAAAATGTATTTTGTTTTGCCAGCAGTTTCGCGGAAATGTGTTAAAGTCCATAAATAGAAAACCAGTTTAGAAAATGCTATAAACATAAAACAAATTATTATGTTTAAAATTACACTTTCCGTAAAAAAAGAAACGATTTCCTTTTAACCTTTATAGATTTTAACAAATTCAGAAGCCACAGCAGAACAATGTACTTAAAGCACTAAAAAAATTAATCGAATATTTAAACTTAGTAAATGTACCACAAAACAAATTTATGATTAAAGTGCAGTTGTGAAGATAATCTTTCTTGCATTTAAATTAAAAGAAATTAATGTGAAAGATGTAAAAAAATGCTGGCAAAGATAAAAAGTCGACGCAACACTATTTTCAATTTGAATTTTAATGTGAAAATATCATGACTCCGTAATAATTTTTAATAACTTTTTAAAGACAAACTTACAATAACTACTAAGGATACGCCAAGTACGTAGAGGATGTTGTTCCTGCTACTGCTACGACTACTATTGCTGACCAATATACATACAAAAATAAATTTTGAAGCTGTCAGCAAAAATTATGCGTGCGCTGTTCATGTTTGCTTGTTTGTTTGCTTGTACATACTTATAGAGAAGAACAGCAACACCAATGACACAAAAATATAGCCAGCAGATGTGGAAAAGCAATCACAACAATAACAAAATATATTCAAGTCAACGATGAAATGTTGAAGTGTAATATGAAGGGACAACAACAACAACAACAACAGCAACAACACCAACAACACCAACAACACCAACAACACCAACAACACCCACAACAATGAAGACCGTGACGATGACGATGACGACAACGATGATGATGATGATGATGATGATGATGATGATGATGATGATGAACAACAACGTTGAACATTTTGCTCCAATTTAAAATGTACGCTTCCGGCTAAAAAGCAAAGGCAACAGCGGAAATGGCAATATGGTGAACAGCAAAATCTAAAGGAAACGGAAACGCGTTACCACAATGTGATATGTTTTACTTCGCTTGTGTGCGCGTGTGTGCGGGAGAAAAAAATTATTATTACTATTATGTATGCAATGCATGCGAGAAAATATTTGCACTGTAAAGCGCTCAGAAAGAATAACGAACCAAGCCACAGAAAAATGTATGTATGTTGAAGAAAGAAATAAAGTAAGGAAAAAAAGCCACAAACGCATAAAAATTTCAAATTGAGAAATATATTCTGAAGTGTGTTGCTGGAGTTGCTGGATGCCATGGCTCCTTCTGTTGCAAGCATCAAAAATCAAGGACATCTCTTGTACTTATGTTTTATGCTTGGACTCGCTTGCATGCGAGATTGCGATTGTTCTCACCACCCGCACTACTTAGCTCTCATCGCCGAAGAAGAGCAAAATATTATGGCATATGCCAAAGCAAGTGAGATACACACATTTCTTTGTTGTTAGTGAATGGAAAGGAGAAGCAAAGTGGGAAGATGTTGTTCGACAGATACGTACGTACTACTTGGATAAAAGTGGAAATTTATGCGACATAAAATGTCAGTTTGAATGCACAGGCACTCATGAATCCAAAAGACCCTATAGACTTCAGAGAAAATAGGAGTGGCTTTAGAGTTCATTTGAAAGAGCTACATACTTATATATAAATATATGCAATAACTTACAAAAAAAAAAGGAAATCTGAAATATGTACAACAATCAGGTTTCGTAGGGTTCAGATTCTAAGTAAGAATCAAGGAATGTATCTATGTATATGATCTTTCTATAGTGTGATCCTTCCATAGCTAAGCTTTTTAGCTCACCATATGCTGCTTTAGATTTACTCCATATTTATAAGAAAATATCCAGAAATTCATGACATCAAGAAGGACACCAACAGCATCGCCACTGCCAGCTGCAGCAGTGCTGGTGCACAGTGGAAGCGCCATAATATGAAACCTCAAATGCAATTTATATACACAATACACATGCTCACACACAACGCCACCGATGAGCGCTACACATGCTATACACTTGTATATAACGGAGACGGAAGTGGACTTGGCAATAGCAAAGCACAGCAGCAACACTACCAACAATAGACAAAATAGGAAGGTAGCAAGCTTCCTAACCTTAAGGTAGCCATAACTCTCAAGGGATAGACGGGTAGGAGTTTTTATTTATTTCTTGTATGCTTTTAAGTTGCATCCTCGCGGCTCAGTATTCAGAGATTTGCCGCTTCCGGGTCATGTCGTCCATCAGTATGAAATGTACATTTATTGCTGCTGTTGCTGGTGCCAGAGTATGCCACCGTGTATGCCATATTGAATAAACGTAAAATAATTGCTTTTTAAATGGGATTTTATGGGTGTTGCAGAATAACACCCCAACGATGGTGATGAAAAAGTTGTGTATGGAGACAAGAGAGAGTAGAGACAAGAAGAGATGTATAGCTTCTTGGAATAAGACACGATTAAGAGAAGTGTTGGTGGTTGCTGTCTGTATGTGCAACAGAAATGCGCGCGAAAACGAAACAATTTTTTACTACTTCTTATTCCATTTTTCCATTTTTTTGTTTCTCTGAATATGTACTACAAATCTAGAGTTGACTTTTCGTAGATTTATGGTATTAAATGCCCGGAAGGATGTTTTTAATGAGATTTCATGCGAGATGTAATGAAAAACTTTAAGATTTTGGAATTTTATTTGCAGGCAGCAATTGCTGTTGAGGCAAATGATGCAGACGAATGCAGCGGAGTAGAGTGTGAGAGGGAGGAGCAGCAGCAGTACAAAATCACATGATGGCAGTTACAATTTTGTAAACGGAAATAATTATGCTGTGAAAGATTAAATATTATGTTTTAGACGTGTTTCTATTTCAAATGTTAAGACGGGAGCAAATTAGCTGGTAGTGCAAATGCTACTTGAATCTACGGAAACAAGTAGTGGGTCCACACACAGCATAGAAGTAGTCGTTGATAGATTCGCTTATATGTGAATCCTAAGTCCATTCGGATTCATGAGATCTTATACGCTTATACTTTTAACCCATCGTGCCTCTTTTTGCGAGGTTGAACTATCCTTTTCCAGCAAAAACTTCGAGAACCTCCGAACATAATTTTTTACTCAAAATCATTCTTTTCCCCTTATTTAGCCATTTGGAAGTAACCACTCATTTCGATACCGAAACATGCAACTACAAGGAAATGTCGAAAATAATCGAAAATATTTAATATGTGCCCGCGCATCAGCTTCCGCTTAGAGAGTTCTTGCTGCAATAAATACAACGTCTATTATTTAAAAATCAACATTTAATTTAATCAACATTGAAAATGCTGAACCTCGCAAAAGTCTCCATTTCAGACCAAATTTGTTGAAAAACTTCCTTTCTGAAGTAGCTGTATTTGATTTGTCCACTCTTTATTATGTTGAAAGATTTCAACATATTGTTTCAAACCATTGAAAGTCATATCAATTTTTTTAAATTTAAAAAATTTAGAAAACTAAGAAATCTGCAAGAAACCGCTGCTCTATCATGCTCACATTGCACTTGCATTGGCATTTTACTTAAGTCTTCGAATATAATCTTAAAAAGTTACTGCATTATGAAGTGAAAAAGGACACAGAAAGTTACAGGTGGGAAGGGAAATTCAATAGCATTTGAAACCGATAGAGTTCAAGGTCCTCAGTGCGTAAAGAAGGCGCAACTTTTCCCCCACTTTTACTCTCCCCCTTTACTGCGTAAGTGACTCATAGTGATGTAATGTCACGGTAAAAGAGTAAAGGATCCAAGGTTCGCAGTTTTCATGCTAGTTCTCGTTCACTGCATGTGCTGCGCACATATTTTTTTGCAGTAGCAACAAACTACAAAATTCACTTCAACACATGCAGAACACTGTGCGGTTGTGTGTGTGCCAGTGGTATCATATGCGAATTATTACAAGAGGTTACCACGTGAGTGCAACAAGAGGTCACTTAGTCGGTGTGTGTGTGCGAGTTTGTGGTAAAGTGATATTGTCGTTCATCTGAGGTCAATTTGGCGTCGTTATTGGTTAGAATAATAAGAATTGAAGATGCCACCAAGTGATGAATGCAACACACTAACAGTAGCAGTTTGAGGAACACAGTTAGGTGCATAAGTAAGTAGGTAAGCATATCTTACAAACCTACATGTTTACATATGCATGCAAATACATTTGAATAAATGCATGCGTGTCGAATATCTCCTTAACAAGGTCATGTGTTCTGAAATTGAATTCCGAAAGCGATTTGCATAATGAAAGTGTAAAGTAGCTTAGTAAAATGGCATAAATTACGGACGCATACTCATTTACACACTCAAGTGTGTGTGTTGGGAACTTTTGAAAATGTTTGGCATCATTTACATACTAACATTCATAGAAACAAAAGTTTTGTGTTGTAGAATATAAAAATCGTTGCATGAAATTGATTAATGAATAAATTTGATTAGTTATTCCAGAAGGTGCATGTATTAAATTCCGGTAAAGCAATATCCAAAAGTAGGAATGAAACCATAAGCATATACATAAGCAACTCAGAACAAAGGCACCAAAACTTTCAGCAGAGGGCAAGAAACACATTAAAATGTTAAAAAACTATGTGTACTTCGATGAGAGTTGAATAAAGCGCTTATAGTTTTAAATTTTAGGATTTTTTGCCATTCTTCGCTCAAGTGGACTACATAAGCACTTAGCTCGATAATGCTGAGTTTCATGTAAAGCTGGGGATGTATAAAGGCGATCTTAAGGTTGACTATAAAATACTTTACTTTTTTCTTTCATTAGAGTAAAGTACTCGTTAACACGCTAATGCCGGAAATGGAAGTTTTGCATTACACGCTACTTCTTCTTCGCTTTTCATTTGTTGCCACAAAAACTACATCCCATGTTGATGATGTTTTATATTGGCGGAGTAGCGCTACAATCGGTGTGAGCTGATATGGAGCAGCGAGCTAGATTTGGGTAAGTTTTGAATTGTTTGCCATTAGATAGCTGCTACTGCAGTATTTTGATTACGCATTTCACAAAAAATAAAAATAAAATGTAGTAAAACATACCATATAAAGAAGAGAAAAATGCATGTAATGAAAAATGCTTGTTTGTCGCATTCATCTTTAGATATTTTCTATTGCAGCATGTTTCTTATCAGTATATGCTTTTATATGTAACTCAAGCGTTGGAAACTCTTAAAAATATAAGAGTAAATAGTAAACTAGTCAAAATGGTATTCAATTTATCCTACAAGCAGTAGATATTTTATACCAAATTTGTCTAAATGTGTATAATTATTGTACCAAAAAAAAAAAAAAAAATAATTGTTTCGTATAATAATATGGTTTGACTTTTGTATTTGGTCTTCTTTTCTATTTGATCTTCATCTCATCTTCATCTCATCTTCATCTCAACTTCATCTCATTCTTCATCTCATATTCATCTCATCTTCATCTTAATCTCATCTTCATGTCATCTTTATCTCATCTTCAACTCATCTTCATCTCATTTTCATCTCATTTTCATCTCATCTTCATCTCAACTTCATTTCATCTTCATCTCAACTTCATTTCATCTTCATTTCATCTCCATCTCATCTCATCTTCATCTCATCTTCATCTCATCTTCATCTTAATCTCATCTTCATGTCATCTTTATCTCATCTTCACCTCATCTTCATTTCATCTCATCTTCATCTCATCTTCATCTCATCTTCATCTCATCTTCATCCCATCTTCATCTCATCTTCATCTCATCTTCATCTCATCTTCATCTTATCTTCATCTCATCTTCATCTCATCTTCATCTCATCTTCATCTCATCTTCATCTTCATCTCATCTTCATCTCATCTTCATCTCATCTTCGTCTCATCTCATCTTCATCTCATCTTCATCTCATCTCATCTTCATCTCATCTTCATCTCATCTTCATCTCATATTCATCTCATCTTCATCTCATCTTCATCTCATCTTCATCTCATATTCATCTCATCTTCATCTCATCATCATCTCATATTCATCTCATCTTGATATCATCTTCATCTCATCTTCATCTCATCTTCATCTCATCTTAATCTCATCTTCATCTCATCTTCATCTCATCTTCATATCATCATCATCTCATCTTATCTTCATCTCATCTTCCACTCATCTTTATCTCACCTTCATCTTATCTTCATTTTGATCTCACCTTCTTTACTTACTTACTTTTAATGGCACAACAACCCATGGAGGGCCTAGGCCGAGCTTTTCACCTTCGTCTCATCTTTATTTCATCTTGATGTAATTAAAATTTTCATTTTGTTCCCGCAAGATTACGATATAATCCCTATCTGATTTTGGATTTGTATTCTATTCAGTATTTGATCTTCATCCTATTTTCATTTAAACTTCGTTTGATGATCATTTCATTTAAAATTCTGGCTGCTCTCTCTGTTTATAAAAAGTACACTAAAATCACGACTAATACTTTAAATATGATCCTTAAAACTTCCCAAACAATTAACTTAATCCTTTACTATACAAAATTTCGTTTAAGTTTTTAAAATATTTTATTCTTTCAGAACTTTTAAATGCATAAGTCTTTCACAATTAACATTACAACACAAGTATGCAAGAAGAAAACTCATTATTTAACAAGAACAAAAAGAAAACTTACTGACTTACGTACATAGAAAACAAGGTAAAAGCTGTTAATATAACAAGCTGTCATGACATCAGCTAAAAAAAAAACTGTGTAAAACATTTCAATTTTGTTTGCTATGAAAAGAATGAAAAAGTAGGCAATGGAATTTAACTACACACACATACACACACACTGCAATATGTAGTTATGTGTGTATGTAAGTAGATATTTGTAAGTAAAGCTTGTTAGAATATGAATAATAGAGCATTTTAAAATAATTGCTAACATTTTGCATACACATAATTTTAGGCTCACCTACCTATCTACCCACACCTACATATATGCATGCATTTATTAACAATGACGACCAGAAATGCTTGAGAGTACGAGTTTGAGCTGTATACAAACGAGTATGTGAACCTTTTAATCTTTTTTTTTTGTTAGAAAATGAAAAAATTATATGCAAACATGCATTTATGCATGCCAAACAAAGTATGAAAAGGATTTGCGGCCTGTTAATTTTGAGTGGCAGTGGAAACGACCTTATTTTCTTTTATACACTTGCTTAGCATTAAGTTGACGTTTTATGTCAACTACGAACAGAGAGAAGGAAAGGGGAGTGAAGTGCAGAACAGGATATATTAGAATATTATTTTAAAGGATACGAACATGTTGCAGTATTGTTTGCGATAAAGAATTTGAATATGAATGAAAAATATTGTTTAGAATAGAAAGGAAAATTCTTTTAGATGAGGTAAGAGGTTATAAGAGAAATAAAGGCTGGAGATAACCATCGGATGAGTTGAAAGAGTGTAGCTTGAGGATCTAATTAGTATCAGATGAGAATAGAACTAAAGAATGTGAAAGAACGAAGCTCGATTTAATTTTGGCTCGCAATAGAGTCAGGTATAGAGACAAGTGACGAAAACCAGATAAATATTAGAATAAAATAATAAATTCGCGAATTTCGCCAGAAAGTCAGAAATTAATTATGTTTTTTTTTCTTTAAGCCCATATTAAGGAAGACAGAAGAATATCGTACTTTTCATAACGGATTAAATCCAACGAAATCAACAGCCGAAAGAATTCACTCACCTAAAGCAAAAACAACGTTGAAAAAGAGATAAAATTGAAATTTGTTACCACCTTCGAAAAAAAGATGAAATAAATGTTTGGTTGGTTGCAGGCTTGGTTGAAACAAAAGAGGCAGTAAAGAGCAAAAAAAAAAGAAGAAATGATTTATGAACATCAAAATCAAGTAATGGAAGTAAAACCTATCTACTCCTACTATCTACCATAACTCCTACTACTTACATACACGCACATGAAAAGTGGCAGAAATGCGTGTGACAGCTACAAAAACAACAAGCTCTACGATTACAACTATAGTAGAGTAGAAGCAGCCTGCAATGCTGATGATAATATTTATGTGTACGTGTATGTGTGTGTTTAATAAAGGAGGGCAACAAAAAGGATGCGGATGCTTACTTCATTAACATAAATAAAAATTGTAGCTATATTTATGAATATGTGTGCAATGGAAAGCGTGTAGGACTTGCAGTTTGTTGGTACCAGTTGTTGGGTCTACCAGAATCAGACAACTTAGGTAACACATTGAGGATCTTTAAAGCATGCATTAACAATATCCCCAGAAAACGCTTATGCTGCGTTTACGATGAAAATTTAAGCTTTCTGCCAAACAATTGCGAGTTTTTTGAATGAATTTTTTAGGGCAGCGTTTGCAAAATGTTTGCTACTTTTGCTGTTGTTGCTTGGCAGGTGGCGTTGCGAAGAATTGCTAATTTTTTTCGTATTTGTGCTGGCGCTTGACTCACGATATGCGTGAGTGTGTATGTGTTGCCCACAAGCATTGGCAACAAGATTTATCGTGTTTGTTGCCAGTGGGGAAGGGTATGAGGGAGGCAATGCAGCTTTTCCGATTGGGAATGTCAGCATTTTCTACTGATAGTCCGCAGTATTGAACGTAGAGAGTTGAACGAAGTGCAAAAATTCGGGGGTTTCAGGTCTTTTGTTGTTTTCGTTACAGCTAACACGTTCTTATTGCTAAAACCATTGATAACGATAGCATATTAGTAAGTTTTTGAGAAGATATCTAATAATATCTAAATATCTTAGATACAAGCAAACAACAATGAAATTGTGCAATATTTAAATGTATTTTTTGTTTTCATTTTCTTTTTGTCTGGTTATGCAACAGAAGTACAATTAAAATTTATGTTTTGAAATGTTTATGTTATGTTTTGTATGTGCAACAATGAATTAATGCTTGCGCTCTGCTCAGGGATGATAATTATGAGGTACAAACTTTTAACGTAATTGTTAGACATGATGCTCTGCTACTGCCATTGCTCCTTGCTATGTACGAACGTATAAAAAACTGAATACGTCTAGGGTTCTGAATGAGTTGTAAACAAGAAGATCAAGAGGAGAACGAGGCCAACAACAAGAACAACAATGATAATACTTAATAATAACAAACTAAAATGGCTACTTTCCGCTTCATAACAATAAAATAGGAAGCAGCTCAAAAGAATGAAAATATAAATATACTATGTATAAAGAAAAATGACATAAGCCAGCAATATGAAAATGTAAGTAGTTAGTAAGTATAAAAGCATATTTTTGTACCTATACACAAACCAATATGAATGTATGTATGTACATATGCATACGAGTATGGCTGTGTAAGTTTGGAGATATGTATGCGGGCATCTATGTATAGTAGAGAATAATGTTATGAACTTTTTGCAACGTACATAAAATTAACTAAACTCACATAAAACGTTTCCTCTTCTAGTACCCAGTCACATACACATACATAAGTACGAGTACATATACTCAAACCTCGTATACATGTGCTGAGGACGTTTAAGGACGAGAACGCACAAAAATGTACTTCAGCTTCAGCTACAGCTAGAAAGCTTGATGAATAATCTGAGGGCAAATGTAAGATGACAGGCGAGAGAGTTTGAGTATAGATAGAGTGTGTGAGGGAGTGTGTAGAAAGTGTCACAGAGACGTGCTCTGGTGGAATCTAACTGAAATAATAATAATAATCATAATATGCACTACGAGAAAAGTTTTGGAAATATAATTAAATTAAGTTTTAGAAGCGGAATGCAAGCACATAAATTTCTTCTCTGATGCAACTTTGCAGTATTCTGCAAATCTTTGGGGTTTGAATCCCAAATGCCGCTGTATCTAAGTATTCTGGAAATACGTATTCTTACATATGCTTGACAAGAAGGTACCACGGCCTCTTGCTAGAATAATGTCACATTTGTAAAGATTCTGGAACGGGCTTTAATTATAATGAAAGCACCTCTGAGCTATTCCATCGATTTTCTTCGATTCCATCGAACTATTATTGTTTATGCTCTGAGCATTTCTCAGAGCTGGGTAAATTCCATTGCTTACATTACAATTACAACTACGTTACTTACCGTAGTAATTGCAATTTATAATCAATTACATCAGAGCGATGTTAAATGCATTGATTACTTTTCCTATTTCATAGATTAATCATAAAAGGAATTTGAGGAAAGTGCATTAGAATTTAACAAAAGTACAGTTCTAAAGTTATCGATTACAAATTACAATTCCTTGTAAAAAAGAATTGTAATCTGAAATTAGGCTTCATTTAATTACTTAATTGATGATTCTTTCCCAGCTCTGCTTATACTTGCTCTGGAAGGCTTGTCGGACAAGTAATTTTACCAAACAAGAGTATTTTAAGTGAAAATTCTATAATCACTACCTTTTTTGCTGACTGTATTTTTACTATACAAAAAATGATGAACGGGGTATCATGGTTGGTTGTTTGGGTTAAGGTAATAGTTGGCTTAGTTCAGTAGGTTTTTGTGTGTGTGGGTGTGTGCACGTCAGTGAATGTGTGTATATAATTCCATTTAGCGAACACATACTCGTATTTCTAAATTGCAAGGTAGAAAAGAGAGTGAAGTGGAGTGGAGTAGGAAGCGATACTAATGTGCGCATAGTTATTCATACTAAATTGATAGCAGTGCCGAAGGCAGCTGTGTTGGAGCTGAGAATGGGGGTAACTGCTGCTATAGCTCCGATAGGTAGATATATCATATACCATCAACTGCGGTATATGGAAAATTACCATAGGTTGATGGAGTTCGAGTTTTGATGTCAGTGAGTGTGTGTGAGTGTGTGTGTGTGAGTGTGTGTGTGTGAGTATGTGCAATTGTGTGTAGCTGCTGAAGTTGATTGCGGTACTGCAGAGAATGAAGGAACGTATGTAGTATGTTCATGCATTCCCTCAGTCGTTCAGTCATTCACTCTTATGTCTGCTATGTTATGTTCTCGTACGTTGTTCATTCGAGAGACCGGAGAAATTAACAGGTTGACAAAATGTTGTGCGTTAGTGCATGCATAATAAGCTTAAAAGAAGAGAAGGTTTTAGAAGCAAGCAGCAGCATTTTTGATGATGATGGTAATAATAATAATATGCTGGTTATGTAAGTATGGATGAGAAGTAAAACCAATAGAAGAAGCAGTAGAGAGGAATTTGAAGAAACTGAGCAAAATTGAAGCCTCCTTACTCAGCTATGAGAAAGGGGGGAGGAACCTCAAGTATGTAGCTTGTTTATTTAAGAAAATGTATAAATTTCAATGTTGCATTTGTGAGGTAAAGTGTTGATTAAATTTATAGTAAAATCATGACAATAAAAACGGATACTAGTATATAAATCAGTTACCAGGAGTTTTAAATATCACAGCAAACTTTTCGGCGTACACATCTAGCAGCCTTCAAATCTCTTAATTTATATTTTGAAGTTTTATGCTATAAATTCTAAATGCTTTCATTTATTATTTATTTTTATTTTAATATTTTACACACACGTTTCTCCTACTTTCCACAATTTTACGTCAGATATTTACTAAAATTTGTATTTAAAAAGTATGCTACAAATGCGCGCATGTACATGTACATGTATTCTTTTTTCACTACTTAAGTAGCAAAACAATATAAATACATAATAAAATAATAATAATGAAATAAAATAGTAATAAAAGCGCATTGTTAGCAACTTCATAAAAAGTATACAATGAAATGTTGTTTTAAATCTTACCTACTTACATTTAATGGTATTTTGTAAAAATTGTTGTACCCATTTTATTTGTTTGTTACATAAAACTCACCTGTAATGAAAAGAGAATAGAAAATACAAATCTTAGATAAAATTGCAATAAAATTTAATATTACATGCAAAAAGAAAAAAGTTCTATAAAACTTCAGTTGGCGTTTACACTTTTTGGATGTTTCGCTATCATTATTTTGCTAAAACTTTTTTCCGTTACTTTTTGTTGATGTTGTTGGCAATATTACATTTACGAATGTGGCTTAAATATTGTCAGAAATGCTGCAAACTTGTTTGCTTGTTGTGAATTTCTAAACTCCATTTGTTGATTTCTCTGTTTAAAGTTTTTGAGATTGGCTTCGAAGTTAATTATCGTTGGATTAACATGTTCATGTTAACTAATGGAGTTAAACTCAATGATAAAAGGGCGATATACAAAGTTTTAACGGCTTTTAAAATCATATGATTTTTGTGTATTTATGTGAGAAATCATAACATGGAATTTTGATCACTAGAAAGATCACGAAGTCGTTGTACAACAAAGTTCTACGAGCTCTGAAATTGCCTATTTAAGTTTGAAAACGTATTTTTCATAAACATTTAAATGCACATAAGTCTTACTGGTTTGTCAGCATTCGATTTTCAAAGGGAATCCCTTGCTGTTATCACCTTGTGGGAATTTATTTCAGTAATCCTGTTTAATTCGGAAATGCTTCATACATTTAAAATGCTTTTTATTTTCGATTTTTTCTTTCGAGCTCATTATTGTTTATTGAAGTAATTACATCAAAGTTTTTTACCGCACAGGTAAATGGTAATTTTTGTAGTTGTGTATTATACAAAATGGTCAAAGTATGATATCAACAAATATGTGATAGCAATACTTTTATACATTTGTTACTTTCAACACTAAACTACATAGAACCTTCCTGTTAGCAATTTGGCAGCGTTTCATACTACCCGCGAGCATACAATAAGAACAGCAATAATGATTTCTGGCTTTATGGCATTTTGTCGAATTTTTGATTCTTTGTCTTGTCTTCTTCTTGCCAACAAAAAAGTAATAAATTCATACACGCTATGTGATTTTTCTCTCACTCTTCGTTTCTCTCCAATTTTTAATACTATATTTAAAACTCTAACTTATTTCAAGGCTAACAAAACAGTTTGACAACGTCTGTGAAGTGAGAGGGCGAACAAAAAGAAAAAAAGAAAGAAATTGCATTTCCCAAACAAATACAAATCGCAAGGAAACCGAAGTCAAAATTCAAATGTCATTTATACGTATACATCTACATACTATGTATACATATGTATGTATGTGTGTGTTGGTGTGCGTGTGTGTCGTTCGGCGCTAGATACAATATATGATTGACAGAAATGACATTCAATATTAATATAAGTAATAAAGATGGTGTCGTCCCCTCATGCAATATGGCAATCAATGAAAGAGGGAAATATTGGAATATCGATTAAATAAAGACAAGCCAACCGCAATAACAACAGCAGTAGCAAATGCATAGCATCAAGTACGAATAAGTAGCTCGTAGCAGTATATGGTAGAAGTAGAAGTAGAAGATAAAGTGAAAGAAGCACCAATCTCTCCAAGGAAATTTCAAGTAAAAGCTTAAAATAAAAATAAAAAAATATTGCAAAATGAGTTGAATTAAAGAACTTGAAATATAACTAATGGACTATACTTGTTAATGTATGTATGTACTCGTAAATATGCATGGTACTATATGTGTTGGAAGAAACTTGGCAATCAAATTAAGTTTGAAAGAAGAAGGTACTCAAGCGTAAATCAATTCAATTTATTAAGCTTCTGTAATAAATTGGAAACTAATGGAGTATTCCCCAAATAAACTACAGAAATCTAAATACAAACTACGGAAGCTAGGGAAAACATACACAGATGTACACGTGCTAGCGTGTGTATATGGATGTGAATGTGTACTTGTGCAACAAAAGAGAGCATATGTCAAAATAACTTGTCATAAAATACGATTTAATTGAATATGAAAATGGCAATCGGAAGAACATGTGGAAATATGCAAGTAGCTGGCTGGAAGAAAGATGAAGATGAAAGGAAGTACAAGTTGAACACAAATTTACTCACACGTAGACATGACATTGACAAATGTAGCAAAGCTGCTGGAGAGACAATAAACTGTAAGCATATTTGTAATAATACGACGAGTACATACAAAGTACTAAAGTACTCGTACTATAGGTACTTTTCTTTTTGGCAACAGCAATAGCAACAGCAAACAGCAACACTTAAATGAACGCTGAAATTACATACAAATGGGTAAAAGGAAAGGCAAATAAAAGTCAATAAAATATAACTTGAAGTTATTGCGAAGCAGCAGCGGCTGAATTCAAAAGTATGATGAAGAAATCTGAAGCAGTGGTAGAAGCAGAGTGTGAAATCGGAAAACGAGGGGAATGAGTAAGTGGTGGCAGAAGCTTGAAGAGCCTCTTAATGTGGCAAACTTGCACTTGAGCAGTCAGACAAGCAGACATACAGATATTTCCAAAGAAATATACAAACAAAACTAAAGCTTGCCAAGGCTTGAGCAACGAAAGAAAAAAGGCTGCCGAATGCTGCTCTCAAAACTACGACTTACATACTATCTCTCATATACCAGTACACATAAGTCGAGAGTTAGTTTATTGCAGATACGAAAAAAGACTAAGTAGTGTATTATATTGTTGTACAGTGAGTCTGTTCTGCACTTACACATGTTCCATATAGTAATACCATAAAATAAATGTTATGTATGTATGTATGTATGTTTGTGTGCATGTGTCTGTGTAAGTAACAAAACTTAAAGTTATTTCATTATTTCATTTTATTTGTACGTTTTTGACTTAATCACAGTGGCACTTCACTCACACTACTGCGACTACTACTGTATTGTGACTTGCAGCCGTAAGTATGTATGAATTTCTTTTATACGAAAATTAGATAGTAGCAGAAAAAGAAATTGGCATGCTCTGGGAAACTTGTGAAATATTTAATATCCTGAAAGAACATACACGCTACACGCCTGTAACTACGACTGTCTATAGAAGTACAAATATTTTTATATCTTCTCGTGTGTGTATGTGCACATAATTTTATTTTGCATTTCTTTAATATGTTTTTCGGATAAGAACTCCAGTAGTTGGAATACAGATTTTGACAGACACGAAGAAATACATAAGTGAGAAGGTACATCGCCCATATGCTTATGTATGTAAATAATAAATAATCTTATACAAAGTATTTCCAAAAATACATATTTGTGTTTCTCCAAAGTGTGAAAGGAATCGTTGAGAGATGGCGTTGCATGAAAAGTTTTTGAGTTACTGGATATGTGATTCTTAAAGTAAATTATCATGTATCATAAACTACGTGCTATTGAGACATGAACATGAGGATATTGATATTGAATTAACTAGAGAACATTTTTACTTCTATTAAATGCTTCAACTCTTTTATCACAATGTCACCCTTACTAGCAGAAAGACAACACAAGAACAATGAACCTAAGTCTTCCCCCTCCTGTAGATTAAGTTAGTTGATATAGATCGAAGAAATAAAAAATAAATAAAGACGAAGTAGACCAAGAAACTCAAAACGACTGAGCACGTATTAATTGAAGCGGGAACAAATGTATTAAATTACCAATTTTTGTACATTTTGGTTTGTTTTTGTCTTAAGCACATTTGCTAAATGAAGTTGAAAATAAAATGAACTGAAGACGCTGTGTGAGGTGGAGGGAAACAAAAACAAATATGTAAAAGGATACGCTGCTGCGGTGAAACGAAAGAAAGGGCACACAAATATTTGTAGGTATGTGAGTCTGTCTGGTGTGGGTTTTTTAAATTTTTTTTTGATTTCAATTAATACATACAAACGTACTCGTATATAGTAGAATCAGAATTGGTTAGTGCTGGCAATGTTTTGCTTTACCAATTAACTTAAAGTAAAGCAGCAAGTAGGAAACTTGATCATCTTTTCGCTATATATGTACATGAAAAATATAATAATATTATTAAGTAGAAGCTAAAGATGTGGGGACGGAACAAAGGTGGCCATAAGAAGCAAAAAAAAGGCAGAGCAGCTATAGCGAGCGAGCGTGTTTAGTGAAATGGAAACTAATAATTTGTAACCGATATTAAAAGAATGGGGGGAGGGAGGTGGGGTAACAAAATTATTATCATTGATTGTGTTGGAGTGAGATGAGAGGCAGGGGGTAGGAGGGGTCAGAGTATCATATTTTTAAGCATGTAAACATTAAAGCAAAATGTTGCTAAGGCTAAGGAGCTTAAGACCAAAATAAAAAGGTAGAAAGAAAGCAGTCAGTTTTATATTTTATCTTTAAGAAAATAATTTCGCAGAACACAAGGTGAAGCTGACTTAAGATCTACTGTATATTGAAGTTTATTGAAATGATTACAATTTTATTGAAGACTCAATTAAAACCAAAAAGCATCGAGCTCCCTTCGACTCCCGAGATCTGAGACAACAGATGTCGAAAGGAGCGATCTCTTAGAGAATGACGACCCTCACATCTCAAAGACATTGCCGGAACTTAACTTTGCTGAAACGCTGGTTCAAAGACTATGGACGCCGTAACGCTTTAATGATGACACATTCAACTTTAAAAACCCCAAATTTTTTAATTTTAAAAGGTTTGGTTGCAATTAGTTACTTAACTACATTTCATAAAAGAAACTTAAAGAATGAACTAAAAATAGATAAAAAATTAGCATTTAAATTTTAAATTTCAATCTCAACCTTTTATGCGCCAAAAGACTGAAGATTTAAGTTTTTAATAAATTCCTTCCGTTTTATTAAGTAATTAAACCATAAAATTAAACAGAAAGAAATAATAATAATGAAAAACAACAGTTGGCTTACAAATTCATTTCCTCGACCACACATGCCTGCATATTTACATACCATAGGCACACAGAGAACGCTTAAAATTTCATAATAAAGTTTCCAAATAAAATACTTTGTGCATATATAAATTTGGAAGTCAATTTCTTCTCAATTCTAGTTTAGCTTTTAATAATAACATTTAAGCTTCACAGCTTATAAATTAAAAGTCATGGCATAAAGAATATGTTTTATAAGTGCACATCCTGGTCGCTGCCAAATTTTCTATTGTCAAAAAGCGTTTTTGCTTAATTTGCAGAAATAGACATAGAGAAAAAAACGATTGCATAAAAATTCCAATCCGCTTTAATCAAAAAGAAAACCAGAACGCCCACTTACAAAATACACAACAAATACCAAATAAACTTCTTCATTTTGGCAATACTCCACGTAAAAGTATGTAAGTACCTATGCGACAAAGTTTATTTGTGGTTTGGTTTGCTGTTTTCCGTATGACAACAGCTGTTTCCGTGGCTACATACACCGGCGTACAAAGAAATTATATTGCCAAAATTACTAGGAGTGGAAAAATGAGTAAAAAAGGAACATTTTATTATTTTATTTGTTCTTTACTCTTCCTCATTCACATTGGCAACACGTAAAACCATTTATGTTTCCCATATTCTGAATGCCAGAATCGATTTAAAGCTGGAGTGTCTTATTTAGTTTTTGGCTATTTATGCTGGTTGAAAAACGAAGGAAGAGGCAAAGGAAAAGGGTTAGGAAAGAGAAGGTGTGGTAGTAAGCCGAAATTCTGCAACAGTAGCTAAAGTTATTACATTATTACATACCAATAAAAAAGAAAAATTCAAATACACGCAAATAGGAACTTCTAATGCTTTCTCGTTGCCAAGCTTCGCATCCCATCGGTTTCGATTGCTTTATGTTATTTTTCTAGTTACATGCCCCGTACATAATTTATTCAAAGTTCAAAGGTAAGCTGTAAGCAACAGCAATCTACAATAACTCCTTAGAAAATTTGACTATATATAAGTGTACACACACACACACACACACACAGACACTACATGTACAAAAACTTAAGTGTGCTTAACCCATTTTGGCAGGAGACACTCGAGTAATTGGTTGAAAAAATCTTCGGACTAAAATGTTGGTTTTTGAGTTAAAAGTATATAAGTAATCATTAGTTTCTTTCGTAAAAATAAACAAATTATAGTGTAGCATACTTTTAGGAACACATAAAATAATATATGTTAATTCTACAAAAAACATAAAAACGACGCAAGTCAGCAAAAGTTACTTTTTCCCCTGTCGAAAAGATGTATACAAATCTGGTATAGATAACGAGATCTTTAAACTACATTTTGTGTTTTAGAAATAGACGTTGTATGTCTAATTTAATATCTAGGGCGTAATTTTAATTTAATGTCAGTTCACGACCGAATTATTGAACTAAAAATTGTAATCAAACTAGTAAAAGTTTCTTTTTGTAACTGTTTGCACTGGCACAAACATGAAAGACTGCACGAGAGAGACTGACTTAGTAAGAAAGAGATAGAAATTTTGTGTTCTTGACCTTACTTTTCTACCTGTTTTTCTCGCACAGTCTTTCTTGCTTGCGCCAGTGTAAACAGCCACTTTTCACTTTTTTTTTTTTGACGCCGCATTAAAGACGCAAACCAGATAAGAGCTATCTATACCTTAAATTAAGTATATGGACATTTCACCGTTTCTCAATTTGATAAGCTTAATAAAAACTAAATTTCTATAAATGACCATGCTACAAATGTCACTGTATTCCTCAAAGGTTTAACAAGTTTTCTACATTTATTACAGTATTTTCCAAACGTATTTAGTCAGTGCGGTAGTATAGACATATAAGAAAAACCTAGTTGTTGTTGTCATTTGTATTTTTTAGTATTAGATACACTTTACTACATTGTCTACACTATGCAAGGAGAGTAAAACCCTTTTTTCCAATAAATAAATTTCATGCCATATTTCTCATGTAGTAGGCAAACAATGTTATTTTTATAGTTTTCTTGGGCATACATTAGTAGGAAATATTCAAAACATGAATACATTGGACTAAAGAAAAACATAGTGCTGGCATAAAGGCATGTGTGAGTGTTTGATCACAAATTTTTTATTGTCGTAGCAAGGATGAGGAGAAATAACCAAGTAGCTGTAGCTTTCTGCTAAAATAGAAAACGGACATAAAATACATAAGTGAAATATAAAAATTAATACATTTCTTTCGTTATGAGAAATTTCCAATCGAAAATTTTAATATCTATTTGAAAATTTTATGCCAGCCTAAGGGATTCACAATCGTATTGGCTCAACCTTTAGATTAGCCAAAAAAAGAAAAGCAGTAACAAATTTGGATGTTTCCCTTAGTTATTGAATTTTGTTTTCCTTAAATAAATAAGTCTTATTATTTAGAATGATTTGTAACTTCGTCGCAGTTGGATGGGAAGAAGGGAGGATAATAATTATCTATAGCAGAGAGGAAGAGAACTTTTAAAACTGAAAATCTGTATTGAAGTGATTATTTTTAGAGAGATTGCATTATTTAAAACTATATATCGATTGTTGAGCTCCCCGATGAGTTAAGTAAAAATATAGAATTTTATAGAAACATATTTTAAACAATTTTTTTTACCGATATCAACTGCACCGTAAACCACTTTTATCGATTAGTCACGAACCCTGCGCGCTAGATAGGTAACATGCTGAAGGCCTGGGAAACCAATATCACATTTTCACTTAGCACACACAATATCACATTAGCTTTTTAGCAATAAGTTTCAATGCAGTTTCAGTACAGTGCTTTTGAAACTCAAAACAGAACGTCATCTATCGGCTTTTATTTAAATGATATTGTAATGATAATAAATTAACAGCAAATCTTTAAGTGTGACATTACTTAACAAGGACTAAGAGCTTTAGTTTGTTTTCGTGGGAAACCAATACACAAACACATGGGCATAGCTAGGATATGTAAATAGAAAGCAACATTGACGGTATTAGGCGACAATTAGCAGGTGCCACTAGCAGGAGCAGCACTAATATCGACCTCCTACACTCTATGTGATTTGTAACTTACCAAATGTTATTGATGGCTAATAAAAGTTTCATGATTGTCTCTCTCTCTCTCTCTCTCTCTCTCTCTCTCTCTCTCTCTCTCTCTCTCTCGCTCGCTCTCGCTCTCTCTTAACGGTAAATGAATGTTATTTACATTAGAAAGTCAACGAAACTGAGATTACTGAAAAGTACAAGTAAGTACATATGAATGCATGCATGTACATATGTACATATTTACTTATGCATGTACCAAGCGACATGAGTGTATTTCAGCTCAGCTAGGTACTTGTTTTATATGTATTATTTCTATTCCTGTGAGGATATTTGTGAATTTAGTTACACATGTATCGTTTATTGGTATTTCGTTTAATATGTATAAAATTTGTCGCTTTTCGTTGTGGGAGGTTTTCAGAATTGATGCTTTTAAGAAGCAGCAGCAGATAAATAAAATAAAACTAATGCGAAATCCTCAAGTATCAAGTAAAACTTGTAGTAACTGCATACATATTGGAATTGGTGGTAATGGTAGGAAAAGCAATAAATATAAAATCACCTTTGCTGCTGGTACTGGTACCTGCTATACTGAAAGCTTAACCTAACTGCATAAGCTAAGTACTATACATTCCAATGTAGGTGTCTGTATGTTTGTGTTCCTAGTCGAGAATTTTTTGATTAACTAAGATGTTTGGGAGGTGTTCATAGGAAAATTACATAAATTAAGTACGTATACACACAAATAAATATATACATATATGTACATATTTAAATGTGTATGTGTATAAAATTAATTCAAACAAAATAAATGAACCTTGACATGAAATATTGCGCAAAATACTGCACGTACTGGGTGCACAGAATATATTATAATAAAAAAAAAAAAAATAAAATAACTGAAATCTAATAAGTAGTAGATATACATAATATATATAAATAATGCTAGGAACTTTTCTGTTTAGACTGGTCGAAAATTAGTGTATTCTATGCATTAACTTTATATACTGCTTTGGGACTTACTCTGTATGTAGGTAAGAGGGGCGTGATAAAGCAGAATGATTCTATGAAAGTGGTAAAAGGAAGCACACATATTGTTTTTTCAAAGCATATTATGAACCTCGAGCAAACTTTAAAAATTCAGCAAAAAATACATTTAAAAACTTTACCCAAAAGTAATCACTCCATTTACAGAACTTCTTAAGTCTCAACTTGCTTAAAGGTCAGGTAAACATACATACACGGTGTATTTTGTACACGGTCTGGACCTCAACCAGACCTCACAGAAGCGTGATTACAGAAGATGAAAGGTCAGGTAAACATAACTACCTTTTAGAAAGTAGTTTCGAAAATCAACAAAAAAAAAAAAAAAGAAGTAAATTTTACATTTAAATCGATGTAGAAGTTATATCTTATTATTATTATAGACCATTCATGAAAAACTTTTTTTTTATACAAAAAAGAATAATTTCAACAAACATTCACATTTTGACACATTTCGCTGACTTTAAGTTTTAATAACTTCTAAAATAATGTTTCTTTGAGCATTTATTTATTTATACTTGGTCACCTCATTTCCTCGAGGTAGACCAAAAAACTTTTACACCGTCTAAAATTTACAACATAATTTTTAGAATTTTTTTGTTGTCTTAGTATTGCAAGTTGTAGTTTGCTCAATATAAGTATCTGAGTGTAAACTGAAAATGTTCTTAAGCGATTAACATTTCTTTGTCTTACAACAGTTCTTTAACAAATAACACCCAGTACTATAATAATTTTACATAAACAAGATACCAAAAAATAGCAAGAAATGTTTTCTTTCTATTCTGATACTTTATAATGTTATACTTATTTCTACATATACTTTAAGTATACATATACAAATCAAATCCAGGCAATGGCTTGACGATAAATTGAGCTAATTGACTTTACATTCTCATGTGCAATCAATGTAAAATTAAGTGCATTACTTTACTTACTTTTAATGGCACAACAGCCCATGGAGGGCCTAGGCCGAGCTTTTCGCATAAGTGCATAGTTCCAAAAAAACAATTATTTATTTATTTGTTTACATAACGCTATAACTACAAGTACATAATTTATTAAAACCGACAGGAGAATTTCAATTATGACCAAAATGTGTTGGCAAATTGCATTCAAATTTATCTAAATTTTTAATTCATAACTTCAGCATAAGTATGAACATGTGGGTGCCGTCTGACATTTGAAGTGACAGTTTTATAGAAAATTTCTTTACCAACAACGTACGAGTATAAACTAGCAAATTTTTCAATTAACACTTCGAGTTTGTTCTTGTTTTTCTATGAGTGTTATCTTTTTTCACTAATCTACATTGTGTGTGGCATATGGCAAATGACAATGCCGGTCTGGTTGTCTGACTGAGGTGACTGTCTGCCTTGCTGAGCTGACTGTGAATAACGCTGACATTGTTTACTGTGGTAGTATTGGTTGGCACTACGTTACTCGTATGTATTACTCTTGATGATGAGTCAATATGGCTGGAATTTTATCGCCACGATTAAATTGATGTTTAATTGTTGTTTAATTGCATTCATTTGCATTTTACTGTCGTTATCAGACGACAGTTTTTCAATATACTTTTTGTCCTATTTTACTCTGTTCTATTCTTTCTCTGTTCTATTTTTTCGCTTTAAGTACTATATAGAGAATTTGAACATATGGCAATTGTAGCTTTTCAATTTAGGGAGTGTTTTCCGATTTTAATTAAATGTTATAGATATCTACACTTCGGTACAATTTATCAGTAGTGACGGCGAGAGGCACAAATGTCTAGGCAGAACTAAAAGTACATATTGAACAGAATTAAACTATGTTCTAAGCAAGTTCAGTGAAGTAATGGCAATAGTTTATATAATGTAATATAATCCGGATTTTGTCACAAATCTGGCGAATTATTCATTACTATTCATATCATAAATTTTCACCAACTTAATCCCTTTTTGTCAAACTTCAAATCATGACTGCAGTGGTGCAAACAAATTTGATACTAAAACAACGTTTCCTCATTAAATTTCCATTTATTCACACAACCAGACAGAGAGATACTTTAAACCACAAAATGTTACACAAAAATACACACACACAGAGAAATACAGAGCCACACAAATATTTATATGTACCTATAGTATATGTACATACATAAGTAAAATCACTCATACACGCAAAACTAAATGCCGGCACTTTAAAATTTAAATATATGCATATGCTACACATTCAAGTAAAACTAACCAAAAAGTGTGCATTTCACACGAAACGAAGATAAGCGTTAACTAACACTAACACTAACACTCACACAAACAAAACACACACACCTTAAGCTACCTTTCACTCAAATGTACGCCACATATTTTTCTCTCCATATGTTGTAACGCTGGAAAAATGATGAAGATAGATTTCCTGCACTCTATGCATGTCTGAAACATGCAGTTGCAGTACATATGCATGAAATACCCAGTAGGAAAATGTGCTTTTGATGTGATTATAACCTCTGCAGGTATATATCCAAATGAAAACGACATAATTTTAGGTATTTATTTTAATCACGAAATTTGGGTTCATTTTACAGTAGCCACTACCACGGACCCGTTATGCAGCGGTTATGCAGTAAAAATGTTCTATTAAACTCATCAAAAGCCGACAACATCTTCAAAATTATCTACTGGGTCATTTTCACCAAAAAACCAGAACCTGGTCGTACTCAATCTGAAACGAGTAAAGGGTAATGTCTCGCCAAACTTCTGTTTTATGAATATTTCACAAAATGCTTCAACAGTTGCGGGCAAACAAAAAATGAGAAAAAGTTATTTTATGGTTTATAGCTCAACGCAAACATATACATACTCGTATTATATATAAAATAGATGCTTCTAAGCTAAGTACAAATGTAAGACGAAATACAAAAACAAAGCATATCCACAAAACATTGAAATGCAATTGTTTAGCAATGATGCACCTTTCCTTTTTGAGGTCCATATGCATGTAAATGTAGTTAAATATTAGTGCAATATTTATATGGATGTACATAAGTGTATATGTGTGAGTATTTACTGCATTTGTTGAAAACCGCATTAAAACCCCAAGAGTATACTTCTAAATTGGATGCAGCTACAGCAACAGCAACATTCGGTATAGATGGAGTCTAGTACCATTTCAATGGCTCTGCTCTTGCAGTATTGTTTCTGTGAGCCTTTCTGCTGGTTGAGGCTACATGTTGCGAATCTTTTTTGTGTTGAAGAAATTAGCAATTTTTGGTAACAATTACATTTACTATGAAGCAATTGTTGTTGCATATGTACTTCATACTTTATGATTGTAGCAGGCCAAGCACATCATGCTACAACAGTTAAACTTTTGTCGTTTAGCCTTTTCTAGCCATTTCAAATTTTGGTATTTGGTCAATATTGCAATGTTGAATGGTAACTTGTTTACGTGCTATGAATGTGATTGCCCCATGCAAGGAAATTGTGTGTTTGTTATTCAGTTTTGTGGTTTTCTAAAATCAAATCGCTCATGGCAGTAGCTGGTAGCTACATTTCTTTTGTGAAAACTATCATACAGTAGCACATTTTATATGCTTCTTCTACTTCTATGTTTGCCACATTTTGCAATCAAAACAGGTGCTTATTCAATTGCAGTCCAAATACCGTAAAATTTTGCATGTTTCTTTTATGTGAATGAGGCAATAAAAAGGGGATTAATTAACATTTCGGATAAGAAAATTATTGCGTTGTTTAGGGAACACTGCAGTTTTTGTTATTCAGCAACTTTGTAACTAGCTCAGCAGTACTTCAAGTCAGCAATTATTTTAATGATGTTTGCTACTTTAAATGAATCCTGAGTGAACTATTTTGAAAACTGAAATCTGAACATTTAGAAGCTAAGGATCGGAATTGAATTTCTGAGTCCATCTCAGTTTCTTCATGTTTGATGTATTCGAATAATTGTAGAATTTTAAGAAGCTATTTTTCAGGTACTCTAATTGTTGTTGTAAAAGAAATTGCTCGATGGTCAGCTGGATTACCAAAACCTAAAGAGCCAGATAGAAGTCTTAACAAAAAACATTACTACAATTTTCCATCGTATACAAAGCAATCTCATCTCTCTGGCTGATGGCATCGATGTAGAAATACTTACTACACAAAATACTTACTTTATAAAGGAATTTATACTTTTAAGCTGCACTTTGTTCAATTTACCATGCAATTTTTTTTATCACATGAGCGAGCGAAAACTGGAAACAATTTTTACACGCTTACACAAACCAATTTAAAGTATTCACAACGATATTTTGTGCTACTCCCTCAATAAAAATTTTAAATGAAAAACTAAACTTTAAAACTTTTTTCCTAGCACACACACACAAAAACACACACAATTTAGGTTCCTCTTCAACGCTTGTGCAGGGAGGTTAAGAAAACTTAGTTCAAAAAAGTAAAGCAGAAACTTTCTCAAGAACCTCAACACACTAAATCCTAAATTGAATTTCACAGCAAGTTTAAACTTGAAATAACGCAATACAGTACGACAGCCAGACTGAGCTACAGACTGAATGTATGACAGCAGAAATGTATGAATTTAGAAGGGCAAAAATGCTGCTACGACATTTTCTGTTTGTCGTTGCTCAATGGCTGTCGTTTGACGATGACGTTGTCGAAACAAAGTGACATACGGATATCTTATTTTAATAATGTTTCCGATTTTTGTTGAGAATTTATCCTGCTACGCTTCTTTCGTCTTCTTTTCCTTTAACTGGTGTTGCTCTTTTCATCCAACTCAGTGTATGAGATTTTCGTTTGTCGTTCAAACAATGCACAGTGGGGTAAGAGGAAGCAAAATGTGTGTACAAGTTGTCGAATCGGAGAGCGTATAACTAAGTCTTTCCAGGATTTAAACATTTAAGACGAAATGCTTAGTGGCGCGGATAGGATTTTGGAGTTTGGGGATAGTTTTTGTAAGTATCCCCAATCACTTATCTGCCTGCCCCACTGGAATGTTTTAATTGTGTGCACCGAACTGATTTCACTTGGTCGTTCCCGTTCCCGTTCAAACAATTGAAAAGAGACTTCCAGAACAAAAGTGGCAAAGTAGAAAGAGAGATCTACTTATTTCCATCAAACGGATTTGGCATCAAGCCAAAGCTTCATTTATGGAATAAAATGTATCAACCATTTGTTTATAGATGATGAATACTAATTGTTAATACTTTTGCCACATTCTTCAACTTTCCAGCCTACTGTGCTTGAACGTAGAGTGCACTACATAGAGCGACACGAAGCTATTAAAAATGTGTAGTCCAAAAACCTAAAAAGGAGTAAAGGACGATGAAGAAGTAATGAGTGTTAGTGTGTTGTGTATCGGAAACGAAACGAAAATTGTACGAAATTGTGTATGAACGACGAAAAGAAAGAGTGCCAAGTAGAAAAAGTTCACAGCACTCTACGCTTGGCATGTGTATACATACGACTGTCAAGAGACGCACTGCTGCCTTTGGCATTTCATTTGTTGGTCTGATTACAAGTGATTGCTGGTGGTTTATGGTGGCAATGGCGTCAATGCAGCTTGCAGTTGTTTGCGACAGAGCCCTAGTGTGATAACTCGATTTTATATAAATACAAATAATATTTCCCTGCACAACTGCGGAACTGTGAATAAGAAAAGAAGTTGCAGCAACTTCCAACTTGGGCTTGACTTTGGTTAGTGACTAATGTTTTGATTTTATTCGCAAACTTTAAGCTTCCAAATGTTGAAATGTGATGACACACACACACACACACACACACACACACACATACACATACATACATACATTCATGTTCATAGCACAAGGAAGCAAGTTTGTTTTAACTTTTGGTAAATATTAGAAAATGTTCAAGTTTGCTTTCTTCGTCGAAGATGAAAGAAATATTTGTCAAGAACTTTCTGATGTGAAATGAAAGTTATGCCATCTATCGAAACTACAAGAAAATGTAGAGTAGTATAGCTTGTTTGTTTAAGAAAGTGACTAAAATATCGCAGGTTAAAACGAGTCCGAGAAGGTGGGAGAGCGGTGTTAGGGTGGTGTATTTTTGTTGAAAAGTGCAACTCACTTTCGAACATTGAACTTCAGCATTCAAGCTAATCAGATTTGCGTTCAAATTTGGTATTGATATTTAGTTTTTCCAGTTTGATTTCTTACCAAACGATAAAGCCTTGAATTGTTCATTAATTATTTTACCTACTAATTTAAATAATTATTATTAAAAAATTAAGTCATTATGTGAAAATAATTACATAAAAATGTCTGCGTTCTCTTATAGACAAACCTTTTAGAATTCTTGGAAATTATTTTCTTCTGCTTGACTACTTTCTACCACTTCATCCTTTCCATTCATTAAAAATTCAACATTATCGATTAGTGAAAATTTTGTCTTTCATTATTTTTCTCCCTTTCTGTTTTCGTTCTGCTCATTATTCGTGCTACAAACTACTCTTTTTTACTACTTTTTTATTACTTACTTCTATTTCCTTCTACTATTTTTTAAGTATTAATCAATCATGAAATTTTGCTGTGAATTACTGCAACAAAAATGCCTTCATTGAGCAAAGAAAACCAAGAAAAAAATTGATTCCAGTGTGAAAATGTAAAACATAAAAAAGTTGTTGCTTATCTAAAAATGAAAGGATATTATAAAAAGAAATACTTACATAGTATGTATGTCATATTAGCGAGTAGTGGACCAGCGAATAGTGCAGTGGGTGTGAAGGTAGTCAAGGGAAACTCTTAAAGTTTTTGGTAATTTAAGCAGTAATTAAAATATGTTTTATAACGGCCTTTGAATATTTATAATGAGAACTTGATACGAAAATACAAACAAAAAGCGGAGGAAATAAAGCACTTTTAAAAATTAGGTGAATATAAAATTAAAAATTAAAGGTATGGCGACAGTTTATTAAACGCAATTCTTCCCATATCAGACAGATTTTCCTATATATGACGCTAGACTGAAGATAACAAGTTCATTTGACTTACGAAAAAACAATGAAACTACAAACATATTCCATCTCTTAGTAGCCCTTTCGCTGTCAAGAAAAGCATAGAGTTTGAAAATACAGACCTCGATTCCATTACCTAACAAAATGATATTCATTATCAGTCAGCGATATCTGTATGTTGTTCATAGTCAGAAATGAAACTGGGCTGAGTTTAAAAGAACGTTTTGCTAAGAAACGTAATGAAATTGAGGACGAATGTTTTCGGAGTTGGTACTCAAGAAAAGTTCTCTCAGAATTTAAATGTACGGTGTGTTACTTTTTTAAATTTCTAATTCAGTAAATACATACTTCTTCGGAATAGATGACAACTTCTTTGTTGCTTGCGCCCATACCTTTAGCCATGAAAAGTATATAGCTTCCGAAAGGTTCTTCTAAACTCAATTTTATGAAATCCCTACAAAGAGGAAATAAAATATGGGATAGGAAGAAATTGTACTCTCTGTCAAAAAATTATTCAAAGCGAAAATGGTATAAGTCTCCTAAAGCATCAGAAGCGACATTTTTTAATATTTGTGTTGAGTAATTTGTGATGAGTATGAGATCTACTAATCGCATCAAACCAAGCAAAACCATAATATGTAAATACCTTGAATTATAAATAGTTATATTTATTTTGCAGCTTATCGAAATTCTCCAAAGATTAAACTAAAAATTTGTATGTTTTTCAGCTTATCATTCAGTTAAAAAAAAATTATTTATCAAGCAAAAAATAGGGAAAATGAGAAGGAATTCCAAAGCAACTTACCTCATAAGACAGCTTAGCTTTTTGCACCCTTTCCTCCTTTCTTCCTTTCTTCAACATAGTCACATATAATTATTCAGTGATTCATCTGCATCGTCAACATCCTTTCTCATCATTCTCATCGGAAAGAACAACAGCAGTATTAACATCATCAACCACATAAACAGTTGTCAGCAATCAGCAGCAGGAAAGCAGGAAAGCAGGCAGGCAACAAGATTGTTACTTTACTATTACTGCTATTTTCTCCTTTTTCCCGTTTCCCGTTTGCCGTTGCCTTCTTGCTATTTTGTTTTCACTTAAAATTGGTAAGCACCTTTCTCTGATCAGGTGGCAGTAGGTGGGAAAGGTATCAGTCAACAGCAAAGTAACAACGAAAACAATAACAAGCAAAATAAATTGTGTGACATGAATGATGACAATGTCGACAACATTGTCTACGGCACACGCACGCACAACAGACTCGCAGACAGAATTGCTACTTGCACAATTAATTCTCTACTGTACTTTAAACATTAGCATAGCCTTTTTGTCTTCTTCTCCTCCGTCGCCGGCGCCGTCGTCTACTTCTTGCTGCAACAACTTCAACTTGTAATTCTACGCCGCCGGTTCGTGTTACAATCACAGAACGTCGTCGCACGTCCTGCGCTGCTGCTACATTCTTTTTTGCTGATTTTATTTTCTACCATGCCGTAGCAGATTTTCTTTTGGCATTTTTTTTATTTTTTGTTTTTATGCTAAGCCTTGGCTCCATTGCACTTAAGCTGTTTCCGCAACTGTTTTGGTGGATGGATGAAGATGGTGGTAGTTGGCAGTTGGCTTCGGCTTCTGCTTGGAGGAGGAGTTGGTGTTGGTAACTTTTCAGCGGTGTGCAGTTTCTTTGTTGCAGCATTTTTCCTTCGTTTCAGATGTATTTGTTTTTCTGCATTATTTGAGACTTTGTCATTTTTAAGTGTAGCTATGCGTTTTTTCTTTCTTTTGTCGCTTGTTAGCTTTCATTCGTTGTGGTGGGGATGATGATGACGTCGTCGGAGCTGGGAGCTTTGATGGTTGAACTGGCATGAATTTTTAAAAAGGCTTTACAGGCAAGAGCTGGCTGAAACACAGGCAGAGCAGGAGCGCAGGCAAACAGATTTCACCGAGACACTGTATTTTCTTCAAGTGTCTCAGCTTAATATTACAATGTACCCTTTGGTGATGGTGATGATTATGACGACAGCTGATAGAGGGTGGAGATGGGTGGTGTAGCACCAAGTAGATAACAGATGATGATGTTACTTCTGTTCTTTGTTGAGCTGACAAACAAGGAGCTGCTAATTTCAAGTGGGCACAAATACCGCTTCCTTGGTTTCTTGTTTTTTGCTTTTTCACTTCTGATGTGGTATTGGAAGGGAAGCTTCAACTGTTTGCGGCTACTTTAAAACACAATTTTTTCAGCATTTTCTAGTTGTCGTTCGCTGTTGTGAGGGCAAATTAGAAGCCTCTAATATTCATAGGTGTGGAAGTACTAACTGGATTCAAACTTCAATTATCTCTGCGATAATTTAGTGATTGCAAATGTGTGATTTTTGGGTGTGATTTTTCGCTTGATAAAAAAAAAATGTGAATAGTATAGTTTGTTGGCCCCAAGCGCAACCAATAGCTGGCATATGTTACGAGTATTTTTCAAAAATTAGTTCAATAAAATTAAAAACACTTTAATCAAAAAGAAAGCATACAACGTTCAAGGCACGATTTGAGTCAATTTTGTTCATCTGGTTCTTGACACTTTTTGTTCATTTGTTTTTGTTTCATAATAATTTCAATTGAGAAATTAATTGCTTTAATAAAAATCTTTGATTGTTTGAGTCACAATTTTCAATACTTTTCTATCCATCCAACAAAAGTATTGAATGTCAAAGAAATGGCACACAAACACACAAACACTTACGCAAAGAAGAGAGCACACAACCACTCACACCGACCACTTGCCAGCAACTGAGTTGAAACTCAGCTGTGCGCCGCTATTTCAATGAATAAATTGGCCGCAGGCACAACCAACGATAGTGCCGCTGCCGCTGCCGCTGCCACCGAGCTAGAGGAGTACGAGAGTACGAGGCAAGTAGCCGAGTAGCTCGTTTTCAAATCCCCAGTTACACCATCACACTCTAGCAAAGCAGTGGAGGCAGCGCAGCACAATGCCTGCTATTGTTGTAATCTTTGGACTTCGTTTTTCTTCATTCTCGAAGTATGCGTGAAAAGAATCGCTGATTTAGCTTCTCTTTTCAAGCGCCAGTCCAATCTGCTGACTGATTGTCGTCTGTTTCCGTTGGCCTCACTATAATGTCTGCTCCAGAAATTCTTTTACATTGCTCTACATACCTTCAACCAAGCTACAAGCTACCAGCTACCAGTCAATCAGCCTGTGTGCAGCTTCGTTGCCACAGCATTTGGTCGGGTTTTCTGCTTTTGGCGGCAGCAGTGAGCTCCTCGTTGTTTACAGTTTTCGAGTAGCAGGCAGCGGAGCGCATGTTCGCTTTACATTTACGGCACGAAGAAGACTACGAAAACCAAGTGCAAACGTAAGGCACTCGTGTTCGTTTGTCGCCTGTCGTTTGTTCGTGTTTTGCGTTCGGTTTTTCGCACACATTTTCCCAATGAAGATATTGAAGTTGTAAGTATTTGTGCGTGCTTTTGCCTTTCACTGGGAAATATAGCTAGCCACCAAACGACGAACTGCACACGTTCGGTACTGAATTGTTTCTGTTCGACGATATTTCAATAATAAGTTTTGAAGCTGGCTCACTGGCAGCCGAGCGACCAACAATGAAGATACACGACAATAGCAAAAAGCGAGACCCTGAAGCCTTGCCAGTAAACTACCGTTAAGGGGGAAATGCAGAAGCTTTCGGTAAACTTCGCATGTTTGGTGTATAAGAGAGAGAACATCAGCGATTTCCCCTCAACTTGGGTGCTCTACATTTTTAGTTCCTCCTGCCTCGTTTTATTTAGAGAGCGCATGTATCTCTCTTTTTTTTGCCCTAGTGTTGTTTGTTGTTCTTGTCATTTGTCACTTTTGTTTAATTCAAGCATTACCATATCCCGGTCATAAAATTTTTTGTGCCTCGTCACTCACACACACACACATACTGACACTCACATACAGATATGAGCATGCGAGCATTTCTTTTTACCGCTATCAGCAATGTGCCGCAAATTTTTGGTTACCATTCATCGGATGTGGAAACTTGCTGCTTGGACTGCAAGGGTTAGCCTAAATTTATATAAAAGACCAGGGAAAGCTTTTGCGAGGTTTATTTCCACAGCAGTAATGAAGCTTAAAATTGTTGCGCGTAAATAAATGTTAAAGTCAAGCACTTAGAGGGGGAAAGGCAAAGCTGGGGAGTGTAAAAATAACAGCAGGCTCATAATTTCTTACACTTTACTATTTTTTTTTTAATATATAGCTGCACTATGCATTTGACCTTAGGGTTTTGTTAGTCTAATGTAAGTGTTTTTCTACCAAAAAAAAAAAAAAAAACATAAATAGCAACACGTTATGGCTTCACATAAGCTGTATAAGCGAAGAAGCAGCAGATATGGTAGCAACACAAGAAGCTTTCAAGGCTAACATTTTCAAGGTACATTATTGCTATGTTACTGTATTAGGCTTTCAGTAATGCCAGCAAGTATATACAATACAAGCTGTTGGTAAGAAGATGCAAATACATGTTAGATAATTCTAAATTGAAGTTTAATAATTCTGTTAAAGCTTAAACATAAACAGAGGAAATGCTAAAGCTGGATAATATTTCAGCATAAAAAATGTATTCTTCATCTCACGGTTTTAGTTTAAGTGTAAGTTATGGAACACGTAGATAATGGTAAAATAATCATGTTAATAGTCTATGGAGAGTGACTATGGTAGAGGGAGGGAAGACTTAGCAGTTCATAGCCCCACTTTGCAACTCCTATTACAATTCGAATGCACACGTACGATATATGTAGCTATAAGCTTTCCCTCAATTATACTCATCATCATCGGTCACCGGTCACCGGTCCGTGCGTTAAGCGGTTTCACCCCTCGGTCGTGTTGGGCGGAAGGAGGGTTCGTTGGGGTTCGTTAAAAATCAAAGGGCTTTCAGCAACACACGCCTGCACTCGATCGAAGGTTTGCACACGAATGTAAGCGCATTTTGGAACTTGGTCTCATTTATTGTTTGCCGGGGAAAAGCAACAATATCTTTTGTTTAATTAACTTGGCTACAGCATCAATAATTAAATAAAAGGTTTATTTACTGGCAAAGTAAATAAACCTTGAAAGGGTAGAGGGTATACACTCAACAGAACAGGGCAACTATTTAAAACAGACAATAGAAAAACTTAATTTTCCATGCTTAGAGTTCTGCCAAATCAAAGTTCACCCTCTGTTCACTTAATTAATCATATCTTGCCTTGCGGAAAAATTAACTTTTCCTCTATATTTCATACTTCCTCAAATATTTTCTTCCTGTATTTTAAGTGATTTCCCAAACTTTCTCTGTCACTTTTTATTAAACTCACATGAAATCAAAGAAGATTTGACACATGACTGCAATACAAACAAAAAACAAAAACAAGCTGAAGAAAAACAAACACAACAACAACAAATGTGTGTGTACAAAAAAAAAATTAAAAAAAAAAAAAATCCTGGAGCATAACTTCTAATATAAAGAATAAAGAAAAACAGATGCATTTGGAAGTAGCAAGTAGCAAGTAGCAAGTAGTAGAGGAAGTAGTGTAGGAAGCAGTGGTGAAAGTACTGCTGGAAATGGAGAAATAGAACGGCAGTAGTGGAAAGAGCAGTAGCTCCAATATTTTCTGAGGACAACAAACAACAAATGAAAAAAAGTGAAGAGCAAGTTCAATTTATTTAACCAACAAAAGCCACAAGGATCAAGTGTAAGTAGAAGTAGCAAAAGTTTTCATTTTAGTGTGCATCTTTCAGCAACACACAAAAAAGCATTTCGCAACAAGCATTTACGTGTCTCTTTGGTATAACTACAGCCACAGCAATAATCACACGAAATGGTGAGAAAAGGTTGAAGAAAGCATGCAAGAAGAAAAAGCAAGCAGAGAAAACAACAGTTGGAAAAAAAAACTCATTCAAACCGGAAAAAGAAACTATATTTTGATTGTTCCTGACAGGAAACGGAAAAGTAAACTTTTTCACAAGCAGAACAGCTGAAAAACTCAGAGGGGGAAGAAAGAACAAACGTAACTGGGTACTACAAAGTTGTTATGCATAGCGATTCTCGCAAAGCACACCTTCTTCCACAGTCTTCTTTCCACTTATTTCCTCCTTTTTTGTGGGGCAATAAAAGGGTTAACGCGTTTAAGTTTATGAAACAAACAGCTTGTCGCAAAGCAACACAGCAACAAAAATAACTAAAAAACCTTTGTGACTTTTATTTAGTTACATTTTTTTTTGTGTGAGGCGCCAAGTTTCGCTTCAGTTAAATTTTTTGTTAGAGTATATCTAAGTTCTGAGTTTAACCCGCAGGACAAACAGGACTAATAGAATCACATGTACGAGTACCTACGAACACATATCAAAATCGCCAACTTCATTCACGAAGATTATGCAAAGTGATACTTTTCGCTTCAGTTAAATTTTTTGTTAGAGTATATCTAAGTTCTGAGTTTAACCCGCAGGACACACAGGACTAATAGAATCACATGTACGAGTACCTACGAACACATATCAAAATCGCCAACTTCATTCACGAAGATTATGCAAAGTGATACTTTTCGGCTTTACTCTGGCCGTGGCGCTCCGAATTGATAACAACAAAAGCACATAGCGCAGAAACTTAAAAAAGAATAATAAACTTTGGGTAGTGTGTAAAACTTTTTCACAGATTTTTGATCATCGTTTTTTGCGAATATTTATTTCTTTTCTTTGTTAAGCAATAAAGTTTTTTGATTAACTAAGTGTTTGAGACTCACAGTTTTGTACTTTATAAAAAAAGAAAAGAGCAAAACTATACAGTGATTTTTCATTTATTTTAGATAAAGTTTTGAGTTTTATTGCTTAGGTTTGAAACATTTCTCAAAATTGAATATTTCAATTATTTATGGGTCGCAGAGGCACGTGATTCGTGGATGGCCAATTCATTGTTGCATTCGAACAACCTCGAAGAGAGATTAATTTTTGGTAATAAAAGAGAGAACAAACCTCAGCATTTCATATTTTGAAATAGAGCCTTTTGTTGTTACTTCTCTTGTTCAGTTTAAAATTCAAAAGCAGTTTTATTCAAAAATATTCCGCTTTATGCGACAAATTCACGCAATGCTTTCAATTAAACAGCCTGGATTTCGTTGAGTGCAAGTATATTCCTTTCAGTAAAATCGTCAGCATAGTAAAACTCAGACAGTGGGACAGGGAGTAGAACTTTGCTAAGAATTCTTAAAGTTGTGGATATCTACAGCATTTAAACCCCGACCACTAGCAGTGAGTGAGTGGCCGCACCAGCAGTGGAACAACAAATATCGACATCTGTTTAATAATGATGTCCTTACGTCAATGCACACGTACATACGGGGCACGTTGAAACGCAACGTAATCCGTTGATTGCGTTTCACAAATACACTCATACACTCATACACATGCATGCATACATACATATTAAGTACATACATACCATATATGATATAAAAGATCCTAACTATGCGATGGTTTATTATGTTGTGAGTGTAGCCCCAGAAATTTGACACTTTTCTAGTTGTTGACCAGCACTTTGCCGTTTGTTCGTCGCTCCTTCGGTCTGCCTGTTATTATTGTCGTTGGCTCTGGCTGTCGTCAATATCTGCTGGCACTTGTTTATTTTTTTTTGTTTAGGTTAGGGAATTGCTTACTTTCTCCTCTTTCTTCTTTGCTTTCACAGTATATTTTCTGTTTTTTCATCATCTGTTTTACTCGTTATTCCTTTCTACGTTTGATTTTCATTTTGATTGATGATCACTTTAATTGCGGATATTAAATGACAGTACAAATTTTCATGCTTCATTTATGTAGTGTGAGGTTGTGCTGTGTATATGGCCGCTGTGGCGTTCGCCTGCTACGCAACATGTCCGGGGTTCAAGCCTCGGTACATGCAAAATCAAAAAAGCAGAAGAAACAGTTCTTCGACACGGCCTCCCACCTCTTGGCAGGCAATGGCAAGCCTACAAGAGTAAACATTGCCTATGAAAAGCTTTTAAAGGTTCCTTCCATTCATGTACAAATATAATACGCACAACATGAGTGAATGCGAAAAGCATGGCCTAGGCCCTCTATGGGCTGTTGTGCCATTAAAAGAAAAGAAAAGAAAAGAAAAGAAGAGGTTGTGCTAGAGAGTATGTAGGTTTGTATGTATGTGTGGGTGTGTATGAGCGTTCAAGTTTATTTGCGGCAAAACGTTGGTAACAGCTCAATGATTTGGGTTTTCGATTTGGGATTATGGATTATCAATTGAAATTGAATGTGTGCGGCTCTGGCTGTGGCGATGACTTGGCGGCCATGCGGATTCATATTTACGAGGCGCGTCTCATTTAATCAGCACTTGTATAGCTGAAGCCAGCTAGTGGTTATGAAGTGTGACGTGCTAGAAAATGATGAAGTACAGTACGGGTGTAGAGCCGTTCAATAATAATGAAGAATGAAGTAAGATTTGAACGAAAAAACCTAAGCAAATTAAAAATAATACAAAAGGGAAAACCATACAGAAAAAAGGAAAGACTAAAAGAAATACCAATAATACATAATTGTAGGGCTGTTGTTGAATGAAGTGGGTAAACCACCACCAAAGGAGGCTCGAAAGTAGGGCGCCATGCACGACAAAAATTGTTAAGCTGCCAGTCTTTGTCGCAGAGGAAATTGAGGAATTGACATTACAAAAAAATATGCAAATATTTTATTAACAACGTTAAAGCAATTACTTTGCATAACGCGATTATTAGTGAATGCGGACTGTGAACTGTCCCCGCGGAGTAAGGGTTTTTGGGGTTTTGGCATAGAAAGTGAAAATCCGTGTACAGAATTCAAAAACGTTTTAAATGAAGACCGGCAACAACAAATATGAAAATGTGAACATACCAACCATCGCTATTATCGCACAGCAGCCAGCACACCGTGGCGTATGGCGATTTTGTTATGTTAAAGGCTCAACTGAAAAGTTCAACAACATCCGCTTCACGTCGATATCGATATTTGGCTATGTATTCTATTACTCTTGAGCACACCTAATTAAAATCTACCATTCTCTCTCCTCTACTCTCAGAGATTCCAATTGACATCAGAGTAAGTAATGCAAATGCAACAAAATTGGAAAGGAAAGCTATACAAATTAAAAACAACAAATATGCATACATACATACTTACATAAATATAAAAATGCATGTTTAAGTTTTATCGTTGTTTCTTTACATACTTAATTCTTAAAAGTTTTGCATCATTCCGAATACAATTGAATTTCACTTATACTAATTAAATTTAATTTATTTCCACTTGCAAACCGCAGCAGAACACATTGTAATTAAAAGTATTTCTGCCATTACATGAACAATTTCCAGACCGCATTACCGCTTAACTACATTTTTGCAGTGTTTTCTTCATCTTCTTCTTCTTAACACAAAGTTCAATTTCCGTGTATGTAAAAATTGAAGCACAAGTATAAAACAACAATATCAATAATGGCGAAAAAGAAGCACATAAAACATTTAATTTTCGTGCAACACTACCCCTGCAGTGCAACCAACTAGCACAAACAACAAAAAAAACCACAACTAGTTCATACCGGTTTTTTCACGCTAATGTCCTACGAAATCCTCGATTACTTTTGGGTAGCTATTGAACTAGCATGTTTGACGAACTAATTTAAAATTAACTAGTTTCGGACTAAATTTTTCAAGAGTCAGTTTTGCAATACAGAATTTTAGAAAGTAGAATTTTGTAATAAGTATATAATTTTTTCGTGTGTTACAGAATATTGTCACATAGAATTTTGGAATACAGAATTTCGAGCCGATCCCTAGGTAATATACTAGGTAATTTGTAAGACTAACTCATTTTTGCACTGCAGGGGCACTATACACACACACACACAGCGTTTAATTGAAAAGTTTTTGTGTATTTGTGTTTAATGAAAGTAAATCGTAAATGCCTCGTACACAAACCGATACTCACTTGTAAGTAGTGAAGAATGTAACTTGAAAAACCGAAAGAATGCAAGTGGATGAGGGAACGAGCGAGCGACCGAAGGAGAGCGATAAAAGTGCATACATATATAACATTTGAGTAAATTAAATTGAATGAATATCGACAGAAATGCAATGAATTCTCTCTGTACGACCAATACGATGACGATGGCAAAAACGTAAAAAACAAAAACAACAGTAAATTCAAAAAAATAAATTTTTACGCGTGAGAGAGAGGAAGAGTACAGGAGTTTGTAAGTTGCAATTTGATATGTTACTGCTTGCATAAAATCCTGATGAACTCCACAAACGACTACATACATTCAAGCTAAGTAAGTCCATGTACCCTCATACCACGTGATAAAGCTAGTGAAATGAAAAATGTACAAAAAAAAGAAGGAAATTACGCGCCTGCTTTTATGCTCCGTTGTTGTTTAGGTGTTGAATTTCAAATCTAATGGAAATACTTTAGCACACCATAAAAAAAAAAATCTATGAAGTACAGGAGAAACCAACATGAAAAAAGAAGAAAGAACCAGCATGAAGAAGTAATGAAGAACAACAAACAAGCGAGTAAAAACAACAAAATTAAAAGAACAATTAGTGTAAAGTAAACCTTCAACGTCATTACACAACAGCCCCGCACACATATGCGCACAAATCCATTTAATCACACACACACATATATACCAAATGTATTGAATGAATAACCTGCTCTCTACTTGCATTATCCTGGCAAACGCAAACGTAAAAAAAACTGCAGTATAAAGAAACGTACCCAGAACAAAAGCGATTTTTATTTTGTGGCATTTTGTTTCACATTTGTATGGTTTCATCATCAATCGCCATCATCACCACCACCATCATCATCATTATTATAAGTCAGTGAATTGGCATGTGTGTGTGTGTGTGTGTGTGTGCGTGTGTGGTTGTGTGTGTTTAAAACCAAACAACAACATTTTAAAAATGGCTTTTGGTCAATGCATCCATCGGTCAATACCCGTGGCTCTACACGCCTTTATGCACTAGATGGCTTGGCTGCTGGCTGCATGTTAAAGTTGCAAATATAATATTCAATGTGCTGTACATTGAATGCCACGCAGTAAGCAAAAAATCTAAGAAAAAATCTTTATTTATTTCTCTAATGCATCACGATTTTGTTTGTATGCGAAGTGAAAATATTTATTGCTGCAATTTTAACGCAGCAACGAACTGAAAAAAATGTGGTCAAATTCGGCAACTGCGCAGCTTTTTGTTATCTTCCTTTGGTTTGTCTCTTTTTGCATTAATGTATCATTTATTCAAATGCTCGGGACTTCAGGATGCTTAACGAATAATGACTGATTACATGGAATTTTTATTATACCTTCATATAAACTACGAAACATAATTAGATATATGGTAAAATGAGATGAAAAAGAAGAAAGAGTTCCATGAGAATAATTTTTGACTAAAAGAGTCTTTCGGATCCAACACAGTGGCAGAGGGCAAATACGAGTATGCTCTTACGAAGCACCGATCATAACAGCTGAGATATTTGTTAGTATTTAAGAATACTTCATGATATCATAGCTATTAAGAATATGCGTCCTTTTATGACTTCCTTTAACTCAACTTTGTTCCGATTTCAAATTTCACCTTTAAACGTTCGGTGTGTGAGTCACCCTGCTTCACGATTTTAATACCCAAAAATGGACGGAAAATCCATAAAATTTGTTAACTACGAATTTCGCTGTGAAAAGTTTGTTTGTAATTATTAAATTCAAATATTTAAATTATCGATTAACCTCAGAAACCCATACACTCACACACATATGTATACGCACAGGTCCTTTTTGACACATAATCATATTGTTGGTATTGTTACGATATTGTAACATATGTATGTAAATTTGTTCCACAAATATTTTTCCTATTCAGTGAATTTGTAATATTAATTTGCGACAGATTTCACAATATTATCTCATAACCTCAAAATACATAATATGTGGCTAACCACATTAGTTGCTTATACAATAAATACATATGTATATATTTATGTATAGGTATTTGTTCATATGTATGTATATTTAAATAAGTATGTACATATGTTGGTCGCTGTGGCGTAGTGGTAGTGCGTTGGACTGCTACGCAGAGTGTCCGGGGTTCGAATCTCGGCACAGGCAAAATCAAAAAAAAAAATATTTTTTCTAGACGGCACCACCTCTTGGCAGGCAATGGCAAACCTACAAGAGTATAAATTGCTATGAAAAGCTTTTCACTTCGCCGTTCGGATTCGGCATTAAACTGTAGGTCCCTTCCATTCATGTACAAATATAACACGCACAACATGAGTGGATGCGAAAAGCTCGGCCTAGGCCCTCCATGGGCTGTTGTGCCATTAAAAGTAAAGTAATGTACATATGTACATATTTATATGTATGCAGGAATACTCCTATTCATCTATACAGTAAAAACAGAAATTAAGAGAGAGAGTGAGTGAGAGAGAGACCTCGCTATATGTTCTCACCATTTTTGGTTTCAATTAAAAATTGCTCCTCATAAGCGCTTAATTCTCTCACTGCGATTGTTTATTAATTCGGTTGAAACGAACTTTAACTGCTCTCAAGAACTTTCTTTCGACGTGCTCACATCAGCTGTGTATAAAGTGTTGACGATACACTGGCACAGTGTAGTGATCTATGGCGATAATTTTTAAATTTTGTTTTGTTTTTTGAGTGCATTACATTTTGAGAATTAAGAAATTTATAGTAATTTTTAGTTAAGAATATTCCCATTTGTAATCGATATTTTACGCGGACGTTAGTAAATACAGTAACGTTGCCCCTGCTGTTTCTTTCCTTCTCCCCGTTCCTTTTCTAATCATTGGAAGCCATGACATTTTCTAGCTAATTATAAGCGCTAATTAAGTATAATTTTCAATTGCATTTCCATTTATTAATTAGCCCACAATGCTATTAGTTTTATTTATGTGGGTGTAAGTGATGCTAGTCTTATTATGTAATTCATACACTTTTGCATCGAATTTATGAAAACAAAAACAACCATCTACATGCCACACATATTTCATTATTTTTAAATAATATACGTAATTATTTATAATACATAGATTGCTCGTAGGGTGGCGATTAAAAGCTTGTGTGGTTGGCCAGCACCGAACTAGCGGTATGGCAGTAGTTTCCTACACCAAGCAATTCCTAAAACACTCAACCGATTGCAATGATTATGATGGTACTGATGTTCCGATGTTATGGTTCCTACTGTATGCAGATGGGCAAAATAGATTTTTCTATGTACTACTGTACTTCTTGCTGAGGTCGACATTTCCTCTGCTACTCACCACCTTATGTAAGTACTTTCTTTACACGTAAACGTGACCACGCTCATACAATAAACGAAACTAAAAACCTAAGCCCGTAATGACCAGGAATGCAAATAAAGCTTTATAAGCCTTTTGGCCTCAAAGAACACTAGGACAATATCAGGTTTTTTCTTTTGCATGGGACACAAAATTTCTTTGATGTTCGGCAAATAATAGAAATCTTAGGATTGCATAAATATCCGAGAGAAAAAATTACATTTCTAATTAAAAATATATTCCTAAATGATAGAAAAGTCTTTAAACTTCTTTTAAACCCTTTTTAAAACTCACATTAAACAATTAAAAAAAAAAAAATTATTTTTGGGTGCTTATTTTGGCTGTTGTATAAATATTAAATAATGAACCTTTCTTCTCTTTGTTTCACTTCCCTGAGACACTGCATTTACATTTTTGCCCCTCCCCCACGGCAAAAATAAATATGCAAACACAGAAACCAACTAACGGGCGAACGAGGTACAAAGCAACAACAATGTCTCCCTTTTCCGAAAATAGCATTCCTGAAAAATATCCATATTTTTTTATTTTCGTGCTGTATCCCGAATAAAAAAGAAAAAAAAGTGAAACTTTTGTTTTCTTCGACGAAAAGCAAAAAGAGAAATAAAGAAATAAATAATGAAAATAATAATAATTCTATTAAAGCGCAATGCTCATTCTTTTTTGCATTTTATGCAGCACAAAGAATGAAAAAAAAGGTAAATAATAATCTTAATTTTTGCTGCTGTTTGGCTGTGCTTGTGAGTGTATGTGTGTATGTAAATAGAATTCAACAATTTGAAAGGACGCTGCAAGAAGGGGAAAAAGAATCCCTAGTTCTCTAAAAATAATAAGATTTTATTTTTAAAGCTTACTTACAACAAGCAGAAAATCTAACAAATCACGAGGTGCGCCTACGTACGAAATGCAAATAAGTACCTACCCTTTTATAGCCATACCGCAAGCTATAACGCTGGCGCGTTACTGCTCCAGGTTTCCGTGGGAGGATTGTGATTTTGGTTGCCTTTTGATTTCAGCTTCGACACTGGTGTTGTATTTTCTTTCTTACTTTATTTTTACATACTTTTGTATTTCACTACTTTGTGTCAATACGTACAAAAGTGTGCATCGATTTGCAGTGGTTTTGCTATCCGAAAGCGCAATTTTTCAGGTCCTCTGCTTAGTGAATGCTCTTCCCTTCCCATCGTTACCCCAAATTTGATTTTTCTTTTTACTGTTTCTGGGCACAGTTGCTGCTCCAAGCTACTACTGTTTGAGGCTGCACATATTTTATTGGCATCACTTACAGTCCAATAGCATATACAACAATGGCAAAAAATAAACGGCTTTGTTTTTGCTTTGCTGTAAAATTGGAAATTTAAACCGCAGCACATGTTAGCAACATTGGTAAAGCCACAACGAAAAAAATATCAGAAATCGAAAACTGGTAAAAATATAAAACAATGCTCTAAAAAAATATATTTGCCTTTGTGTGGAGGGATTTTTTCCCACACTTTCGCACGGGCGAAAAATGTTTGCGGCACAAAAAACATAAGGTCTCGAATAGTTTGGTCACGAGTGCCACACACCGGATGCACGATTCAATAAAGTCATCAGTCCTTCAAATACGATTTTGCCCCCACCCTCCCCCCGGTCCAGCCACCATTCGATCTTCCGCCAACCGCACACAGCCACCTCGCTCGCTTATGGGAGTGGTTATGACAACTACAAAATTCAACTGAGTAGTTATTTTTTCTGCGCCTCCTGCCCTATTTTAACAGAAATTTTTTCAAGCTTGTTGGCTACTTTGTTTTTCAGCTTTTACTCGCCCGTTTTTGATACTGTTAATTTTCTTGTTGTTTTTTTCTGCGCTTTTTCTTTATTTGCAATGTGTATAAATTACTGCTGGCGCACTAAAGCCAGCAAAATCGATTTTTAATTTTACACCACAAATATGCCAGTTGTTGTTTTTCTTAAGCACACACAAAATTCAGGTTTATGCTGCAATCAAAAGAGATGGCTAGGAGTATGCAAGCCTTAGTTAGCGGATTAGCATGCTGTTCTCTTTTAGTAAGTCTTAAATATTTTTCTTCAAATAAAACGTTCTACATTTCTGGAGGGGAAAAACACCTCGCAACAACACCTCGAAACAAGCGAAATTAATCACGATAAATGTCTGTCATTGCAGAACAAACTATCAGTTAGCTCAAGTAGAAACCTAGGCTCTCCTAGACTCTCAAACCGAATTACCAAAGAAACGGATCAATTGAACAAGTATTTGTAGAAAGTATGAGAACCCCAAGACTGGAAGTTCAAATAATGCCCTAAATTGCGAAGGTTTAAAAGTTTCGTGAATATGTTTGAGAGAAAAAAGAATGGAATGAAATTGCCTTCATAGGCATTACTATAGAAAAATTGTTGCAACATTCAACTTACGGTTGCATCACACTTGATCCAAATAAAGAATTGGAGATTGTGTGCACGAGAAGTTTCCTTGATCCGAACCCAGTGAATCTCCGTTCAACAAGTCGTTCAAGCTGCATTAAAACTTTTTTTATTGCAATTTTTCATTTTCATCATTTCTCATGCATAACAAATATTTTAAAAACAAAGTTTACTACATGCAAAAGCGTACGCGTGTGAACCTACGACGTACGAGCGTGAATTCAATAAATTCGTAAAAGCTTTTGATATGCAAAAAACGCACAAACACACGCACACACACACACACACACACACACAGAGATAAATGCACGCCACATACTACAGCTACACAGTGCGCCATACTAGCGCATGCAAGTGCACAAACACATGCGTGTAACATTACAAGCGCAATTTCACGCTGTATGTAATCACTGTAATTAACGCGCGAAATACCAGCGAGTACTACTACATGAACATATATGTAACATGGCCAGCGTATGTGTGTTGATGTGTGTGTGTGTCTGTGCAGCTGTGGTAGAGCGGGATTCAAAAACAATAAGAGACATTATTGCCGCTGCTTGTCAAATGCCATGCAGGAAATATTTGCCAGTGATGACAGAGTGGCGCAACACTTTCCTTGTGGCATCAAGAATGTCGCTCATTTAAATCATGAATTTTGGAAAATGGAAGCCAAAAACCTTTCAGCTTTCAATGTTTAGCGGTGCTTTTGCGTTTCAACTGTTCACCAAACACTGCCGACTGGGACAACTTTAGTTTGTGAATGCGTGTGTGTCTTTGTGAATCTGAAGAGGAAAACCAGCTTGTTGTTGTTTTATTGTGTTACAATTGAGGTTTTGTCATTCATTGTTTTCCGTTGTCGCTGCTGCTGCTGCTGCTGTTGTTATTATTATTGCTGTTTGGCATTCCATTGTATGTGTCATTGTCGCCGATTATAATTAATTTTATTGTAATGAAAATATGACATTTTGTGGCATTTATGACAGCGGCGGAAATAAAGCAAGAAAAAAATTATTGCCATTTTTTCTCTAGTAGGCAAAGTAGTAAACTTTAATTTTCATAGCATATTTAAAGGCGTATTTAAAAAATACGAAACAAATTTAAATGTGTCAATAAATAACAATCCATTTCAAATATCGAATATAAATAAAAAATGCAGATTTTTTGTTTGTCTTTAATTGGCACATTACTGTAAGTCAAGTCAATTAAAATTGCCATTAAGTTTTCTTCAGCAATTTTTTTTAACCCAACATCCCCTGCAATTTGGTTAATATTGTCCATGTTGTTGTTGCCCATTAATTGACAATCAAAGCTCTAATCAAATTTGGCCCTTGACTTGTCTTGGCTGTCTAACAGGACTTAATTGTCACAATTTTCACACTCACACCCAAATCAAAGTTTAATGGTAGGTAAGACAAGCAAAGAGAAGAGGCAGCAGCAAAAACAACAGCAGAAGCGGCAGAAGATAAAGCAAAAGCCAGTAAAGGAAGCCATGGCTGCGGTGGCAAACACGAGTCGAAAATGGCGAAGTAGCAGAAAGCAACGAAGTTTTATATTCCGTGGAAGAAATAATGTAAACGCGTCGTCTCTACTTACTCGCACGAATGCCTCTACAAAGTCTTTCGTCACTCGAGGTGACTGAGGTAAACAAACACACTTTCGTGTATGTATGTATATGGTTGTCGTGCTTCTCCTGCTGCTACTGACCTGCCACCACAGTCACAGTTATATAAAAGATGGCTGCCCCAGTCTTCAATTTCTCTTGACTGCTTGACTTTCCCACACAGCCCGCCTCCTCTTCACGTGCACTATCACCAACGACATGGAATCATTTTGCATCAATTTTGCTGCCACTCCGTCATCAACGTTGGCGCGTAAGCGCGTAACAGGAAACGGAAATTGAAAAAGTGAGTGAGAGTGGTGGAAAGGAAGTAATACAACAACAATAAAAATAGGAAAAAAATAAAATCGCAATGTGAAAAGGGTACACCTTTTAATTGTGTGCAAATCCAGTAAAATTAATTAGTAAATGTTGATTATGTTAATTTTCCATTAAGTAAAGCGAAGAGTGGCGAAGAAATGGGAGAGAGGGGAAAAAGGAAGGAGATAGGCAGGAAGTAGCAATTTCAGTTGACTTTACAAATTAAGAATAGCTTAACTGTTGCCTTATAGTAAGTAAATACAATAATTTTATTCTTTTTTCAACATTTTAGTAGGTTCAACTTGTTGCCATAAGAAATACATAGATGCATACAAACATTGACGTTAATCTAAGTACGTTTGTTCGAATTTTGAATCCTGTCTCCTCTATTATATCAGAAACGGTTGCCATTAACCAGTTCTAACTTCTATTGCCATTAAGTATATGACAAATTATAAAAACAAGGCTTGGTATTATGACAATTTGGTCGAAATTCACTCTCTAATAAGAGCAAATTCTACACCTCTACCTCTGATGTGGAAGGAGTTTTGAAGTACTTATCGACCAGTCACTACTCTTCTTTTTTCTACATCTAAATAGATATTTGCCATTTTTCTTTTTCCATCCTCAACTACAAATCTTACCTGTGTTCCTCCTTTTTGCATGGTCGTGCTGGGAATGCTTAATTTTAACTTTAATTACCATATACGAGTACATAAATAAATTCGCTTGCACATAAAGATTGCTACTTCAGAGCAGATTGTCACCAATAAAAGTCACAATAAATATTTATCTTCTGAACTCTCCGCCTCGCTTGCACAAAAGCAAAAACGAAGAGTTTGCTATAAACTACGAAATAAATTTTATACTCAATTTTTCGTACTATTTGCAAATCTTTTTATTTCCTCTCTTTGCAGTGTTATATGAACATGAAATATTATCGAGACTGCATGTGAATGGAAACTGAAATCCACTCACATAAATACAGCAAACAAACAGCAACATGAAACATAATAAAATGTTGAATATGCTTTTTATCTCGCTTATAGTATACATGCATACCCACTCTCACTCTCATACACACACACACACACACACACACACTCACACACAACCAAAGGCATTTTTATGCATACAACACATTGCGTGGCATTTAATGCCTTTACTGCAATTGTCATTTATATGACTTAATTGCATAGAGAAGAACAAAAAAGAGCTTACTGCATGCCTCAGTCACATATGCATAAACTTGTACTTGTAAAAAGTAATACAAATTCCCGAACTTCTTCTGGTACTCCCTCGTCTCACGCGAACACACTAGTTTTATGTATGTGGTATACAGAAATGGCGACAATAAAGTGTTTAAATCAATTTACACACAAATCACACACACATGCAAACAAAGTTATGAATGGTAAATATGCCCCACAAAGGATCTACATACTTATATGCAGATACAATGTCCGTGTGTTTGTGAATACGTAGGAAGTTAAATGAAATGACCCTCTTGCACACACACACAGAGAAAACACAGATGCACGCACATGCATATTATAAGCATATGCATAGTAAATGCAGCACTTGGCATTTCCGCTTCCGTTTCAGTTTCAGTTTGGGGTTTTTTAAGAGTATACTGCGTGCCATACGCACACACACAAACACACACACACAAACTCACCCCGAAATCAAGCATGCATTCATGCATGTGCCCCATTTCATTTGGCTTGTATGACGCCATTTTTTCAGTTCTGTGCTGTGTATGTGAGTGTTTGAGTGTGCTGTTGTTATTGTTTATAGTTTTTAAGCATAATTTATTTACTAGTTACTTCCATTTTTTGCGATATTGCATGCTGCTTCAGCTACTTCCAGAAAACACCAACACTAATACCAAGTTACTAACAGCAACAACAATTATTTGTTGTTCTTGTGTCAATGTTGATGCTGCTACTGCTACTATGCTGCTGCAGTGCATTCTGTCATACATTCATATGTATTGAGCAACGCTGCAGCAGGATTTTCGAATGACGATGGCGACAACAACGACAACAACGACAACGATGATGAAGTCAAGGATTCAAGCGAAATAATTTATCAAAATAACAATTGCCATGTTGTTGCAAACTGTCGACGAGATGAGAGAAGTGTGTAGTTATAGTAGGAGAAAAGGAATGAGAGAGCAAGCGATAGTTCAATATATGAATGCATGCATGTACTCGTATGTTTGAAGAGAAGGGCGCAATAGAGTGAGTAAGGTCAACTCAGCGGTCGAATTATAGTCGTCGTGGTTGTTGTTGTTGTTTCTGTTGTTGTTGTACGAGTACAACATAGTAACAGTTACAGTACTTAGTTTCTACGTTATTGTTATTATTCCTTTTTATAACCATTCCCTCCATTGTTGTTGTTGTTGCTGTTGGGAAATTATCTTTTTGTTGAACTCAACAAGCCCGTCATTAATCATGCCGGAAATGGCAACTACAAAAATGTATAGTAGTTTATTATTATTATGTATGAAAGTGGAGAGGGAAAAGAACGAGCGCTTGGAAAAAAAAGAAAAGCTGAATCTGGAAATAAAAACACGAAAACTGCAGCCAAACTAAAAAAAAAAAATATTAAAAATTAACTACATTCAATTTCCCAACATGACTTAAGAACATTTTGGACAATTTTCCGCTATTTTGCAAAGGGTGGAGGGGGAAGGGGAAGGGGGCCGCTCGGTTACCACCGCCCTGGTAACGGAGCGGCTGCAGAAAGGGTGTTCGTGTTATTTATGCTTCAGTTTACAACTGTGACAATTGTTGAGACCGTGGGGTGAGTGCGTTTCTCCTCTCGCGCTGTATTTCAGTATTTGGTTTCTGTTGTTCTCTTTTTTTTTTTTGCTACTTTTTGACTGTGAATTTTAGCCAAAAAATTTAATATACATGGAATATGCAAACGATTTGAAAATTAAGTGAAATCATGATCTTATTAGATTATGCAATAAATTCAACATACTATACACATTCGGATTGATCTAATTCGACTATAGAATTTAGCACATTTTTTCCCATACAGGAAATGGTTCAGTCGCTCTTCTGTATTTAATAAGGTGAATACATTCCGAATCTGAACAGCTATCGGTGTATGGTCCATAAACTTTATACCACATGAGATAAGGACAAAAAGAGCTAGTTAAAAATCGGATTTGGAACAGTGACTCCCGCTTATTTTTTTATCACCTTTTTACTTCGCTATCTCGATAGCTTTTCAGTTACTGCTAGTTTAAGCAACTTTTTCGAATTAAAAAAAAAAATAAGATTTGGTCTCAATCGGACTGTTAGACTAAACTTAGAAAAATTAAAATAGCAATCACATTTCTATTGCAAACACTCCTCCCTATCGCCACAAAGTACTTACTTATAGAAAACGGAAGTACCTTCGAAAACAACGCTCAAAACACGTTTTTAATACTAACTCACTAGCCACACACCAAAAATAGTAGATGCTTCAAATCGATCTGTCTGTATCATTTGCGTTGTTCATTGCGTGAGTTGGAGCATGGAGTAAGACTCCTTCACATGATACAAATTCAGTTTTCCATATCTAAATGGCTTCACGACTTACCTTTATATATAGCAATGATAAAATAATAATTGCATGCAACCACCAACCAACAGTAGCAGTGCCATGTAGCAAATAGCAGGCAAACGAGCAAATAGCTGCGAGCTTATAAATTACAATACTTAAGCAGAAATCCATGAAATTTACTTACACAAATCATGTTTCATTAGCAAAAACAAAAACATCGAAATGCAAAACAAAAAACGAAAACATCTGAACGGTAACGGTAAATAATAGAAAAAAAAATAAGAAAACAAAATATAAAAACGGCATAACTGAGCATGAAACAATATTAAAAAATCTGTATTTGTATTTGTGTGTGTGTGTGTGTGTGTGTGCCAGTGCAGTAGGAGAAAGAAAGCGCTAAAATGCCGCAGGCCGAAAAGGAAGAGCGCTTAGTTAACAATAACTGTAACAGCAAAAATAACAACAACAATCAAATCATCTCAACAAAAAGTAACCAACAACTGGAACAGTGTTCGCAGAAAACGGAAGTAACCAGCAACAATAAAAACAACAAAAACAGAATTACAAAAATGTTCAGCCATTATTGTTTCATTCATTTTCTGCTGCACTTGGCGGAAGTTAGTTTTATGTGCAAACACACAAATAAAAAGGCTGGGGCAGAAGGAAGTTGCGGTTTAGCGACGGTACACACTCACCAATGCTCACCAACACATACATACATACAAACACCTATGGAGAAACAATAAGGTGAAATATAAGTACAAGAACAAAAAAAAAAAAAATATATAAAAGTAGCGTCTGTGAGTAGAGGTGTATTTTACCGTACAATTTTAGGGATATTTTTCCTGCATTTTTTTTGGATTTTCTACTTTTTGATTTTGCCTGCGCCGAGATTCGAACCGCGGACACTCTGCGTAGCAGTCCAACGCACTACCACTACGCCACAGCGATCGTATTTATACATTCAGAATAAATTATATTTTATTTTGAAGAAAATTAATAAATATTGATCGCACTTACGAAAAAGATATAATTGCGTTAAAAGGAAACAAATTAAAATAAATTTTTACAATAAAATTTGTGTCATTTCAATATATAACGGTTTACATATGATCCTGCCTACGCCCAAGAATATAGCATTCTAGCAATCGAATTTACGATTTCTTATTTCTTACACAGTTTGAGTGTTACTATTCTAGTAACTACTTGCATCATTTCAGTTCGAAATTAGATATTGTAATTACTTTACAGGGTGCCATTTATAATAGCAATCTTACAGTTATTCCTGTAGAATACGTATATAGTGTTTTACAAATACATTTTCGAAATTATTAAATACTTTTTAAAGAAAATACTACATTTTTGTTCAAAAATACTCCCTAAGGAAAAACTCCTCAAAAGTGGAACACTGCATTTGTGGCACTGCATGTCAAAAAGCCTACCAGGCAGACGTATTTCGAACACTCTTCTCCCACCAAAAAATGTTTGTGTGTCTCAACTAAGTATGTAAAATTAGCTTAACTTGTTGCCTACTGTTTAAAAACAACAATTTTATAAAATATGTCTTAGGCCCGAATATTTTTGTTTATTTACTATTATTGAGAATGTTTCTTTATTCGGTTTATTAAGATTGAATTTTTCGCTTATTAGTTGCTTGAACTCGTATTGATCTCACACTCATATTCTATTTAGTTAGTTGTGGAAATATATTGTAGATATTTGATTTCTACTTACTCAACGTCTGATGTTGTTTTAACGATGTTAACTGTCAATAAATTGCTAAGACTTACCTGAAAGAAAGGAGAAATAGTATATTAAATAATGAATAACGATGCACCAAATAAGTTCATGTAGCACAAAGTGCTGCATACTTTCAGGTTCTAACTTAAATCTTTGAATTTCACAATTTATTTATTATAATAATGCTACAAATTAAAGAAAATCTCTTCACAATAACCAGACAGACCGGCAAATTGATTGAACAGTTCTTAAGCTTCACCCAGTCTCTGTTATTCGCATTGTTATTGCAGCTATTCAAAATAAGCGTGTACATTTGTTCAGCAAATGTGAGCATGCATTCGCTTGGTGTATGTGCTTGGCATATGCGAAAGTTCAACCCAAAAGTGGCATTTTGTTAATGTTACATTCTTAATGATATTGTGACAAGTGAAGTGAAGTAGTGGCAGACAAAGTATGTATAAAGAACACTGGAAGAAAGAGAAAAACGCACAAAAACTGCTTTTGTATTCTCGAAGACATACTTGCTGCTGATGGCCAGCAGTGGTGATAGTGATTCGCTGGCTTCCTTGCATTAGAATCTACTCGATTGTGTTCTCATTGTGACCGTTACGTTTTGTTCAGTTCAAAAAAAAAAGTGGAAAACAAAAGTCACTTTAGTCTCCTTGGTGAAACGTTTTTTGTACGGATATTGTATGTATTCTTTATTGCTATTATTATTGTTGTTGTTAGTGTTGCAAGGAAACCAAATAGCCTTTTGTGTGTATGTGTGAGTGTGTGGGAAGTGGTGCATGTTGCGTACAAGCGCGATACAATAAATGACTTTTTTCCCCTTATAGCCGAACATATGCACCCTACACCTACTGAATGAGACTAGACACCTACAGTGACTTTTTTAAGGTTGATCGTTCTTTTGTTTGATTTTTAGCAGAGGTGTAGGTGAAATTAACACAAACACGCCTGTAAGTTAAGAGGAATGAAATATGATGATGTTATGCCGTCATCACTGTGGCCTCGGCGTTGTAGCAAGGTGCGTTATTGTTGTTTCTTATTAAGAGGTTTCATTGCAAGAATTTACTTTTTTAAGACTTTTAATTGCATTTGATTCTCATTTAAAGTAGTTAGTTTGCTATATGGTATGGATGGATGAATGTGAAGAGAGCCGAGAACCTGACCCACGAGTGCAGGACAGTTATGTAACCCATTGTGCTTGCTGTATGGTATAACTGAAGGATTGAGCTAACAAGCTCTTAAACTAAATTCCTAATCTTTGTGATTTTGTAGATAAAATGTAATATCTTTCAAATATCTTCACATTTGTTCAATCTTCATTTTAAGGAATAGGGAATAGGGAGTTAAGGTTTTCTAACTTCTTATCTTTGTTTACGACTTCTATACTGTATCTTCTCTAGCTCCGATTTTCTTGAATGAAAGGCTAGAAAATTCGTCAAAAAAGTTATTCCCGAAGATTTCAACCCATTGTGATTTGACAATTCTTTTTTGAGTTGATTAAACGGATGAAATCTTTTTCAAAATATAATTCGTTTTTATATCAAATTTTTTTTTATAATATTCTGAAATAAGTAAATGCTTTTTTTTCATAGAATTGGAAACTGGTAAGCTTTGGCGACTTGATACAATGAATACGATTTTTTTTTTGCTACTCGCATTCACTCTTTCCTCATTTCGCCATCAATGAAAGAATGCAATCATTTTTCACATATTTGATTGGGAATAACAAATCGTCAATGATTTGCAGGGAAGAGTTCAATATTTTCAGTGCTATTTCAATGATTTTCAACAACTGTGATTTGATGGAGAAAATCAATTTGCCAATTCCCAATTCAAGTGATTTGTGCTTAGTTCTTCCTATACTACATACATTTACTTTACTTTTAATGGCACAACAGCCCAATGGAGGGCTTAGGCCGAGCTTTTCGCATCCACTCATGTTGTGCGTGTTATATTTGTACATGAATGGAATGGAAGGGACCTACAGTTTAATGCCGAATCCGAATGGCGAAGTGAAAAGCTTTCCATAGCAATTTTTACTCTTGTAGGTTTGCCATTGCCTGCCGAGAGGTGGTGGTGGTGCCGTGTAGAAAAATTATTTTTTCTACTTTTTTCTTTTTGATTTTGTCTGCACCGAGATTCGAACGCCGGACACTATGCGTAGCAATCCAACGCACTACCACTACACCACAGCGACCACTACATACTACATACATAGCGTTATTATTATTCGGTCAATTCTCAGTCAAAATCTGTTTCTTGTCTTTAGTAATCGGTACGTTGCATGCAACGGCATCCATTGCCGTTGCTGTTGTTGTTGCTACACACACTTACGCCTCTCTGGAGTGCAGTAATAAAAAGAAAATCACACATATTCGGGAAGTACATTACGTTTCTGCTTCTTGGAACAGCCAATACACAGCCAGCAAAAACAAAAAAAGCAAGACAGGAACTTCTTGCATGTTATGCTGACAAAAAGTAATTTTTATGACACACGCAGAACCAGCAAGCAGAGTATGCATTTCACATTAGACATTTCGTTGGCTGCAATAGCACGGAATATAAATGTGAGTGTGTGTGTGCGTGTGTGTGAGTGTGAGTGTATATGCAACTCTGTGAGACAGGATGTTATGCAAGTGTATAATAATGCAGGGATAACAGTTATCCATGAAAATGCGGGTGTATTTTGCTACCAAGTTTTATGGTTGGCATTTTCTTTTCATTTTTCAGCGATTTTTTCCTCTCGCATTTCACCATTGTATTGTATTTGGTGGAGAGGAGCAGAGAGATAGAGGACAAGGTAGAGAGTTGAAGTGACTGAATGAATGAATGAATGAATGAATGAAAGGCGTCGCTAATAAAAATCCTTTTAAGATTCAGTTTGAAATGAAATAAGAAAGCAAATACGCTTAATGCTTTTGTTTTCTGTTTCGATGTTTTGTACTGCGCTGAGTTGCTAGCGTGCGATTTATTTTTTATTTCTTTTTTACATTACGAAAAATCACACAACAGTAGAAGAAAAGAGGATTGAAGAAGAAATAAATGCATATCAAACACGAAGGTAGCAAGCAGCAATTTTTTATAGCAATTGGTCAGAGTTGTCAACTTCAAGCTTCCTTCAAAAATAAATAACTCTGCGGCAAATGTAATAAAAGTGACTGATCTTCCTTATCTTCATGCTGGCATTTACCTATACTAAAAAATACCCCTAAAAAATGCTACGCTCTTAGCTGAAAAATATTTTAATATAATTAACACGTACCGGAAGTATTTTGTTTTATGCGGTAATTTTACCTCTAAACTCTACTTGCACTTTTCAACCGCATCTTTTTGGCATATTCTTTTACTCATTCAGAGCAGACACACACCGTGAAAAACTCCACAAAAACGAGCACACATTTGTTGTCATCATGTCCTTCCTGGCATAAAAAGCTTTTTTAACTAATGTGATATCATCATTAAAAACAAAAAAAAAAACAAAAGCCGACAAATTTTACTGTTGTTGCTTCTATTTTTGTATGTACATTAAGGTGCCTCAAAAGTGGGAAAAAAGAATTTGCTGGAATTTCCTCCCTAAACTTGAAACGCGGTTTATTTGATGGTGATTCGCTAAATATTTCAGCACTAGCAATAATTGATCGTGGGTTGGTGGAAAAAAAATCTTGTTTTAATGAGGTGCCTTACTTAGAGTATGTATAAAATAATGGAATGTGCAATACAAACAATTTAATTGCTTGTATCCGTTGCACATTTTATGATCGAATACTTTTTAATACTAAAAAAGATATAAAGGCAACAACAACAACGACAACGACAACGACAACAATCAGAACAATAGCACCAACACACTTTAGTCGAAAGTGCAAAAAATAAGAGAAAAAAAAACCAAAAAAAAAGTTAAATTACCCTTTTTGCTCCCCTAAACTCACACTCACACACACACACACACATATACATACACTTGAAGCCATTGTGCGGTATGCCGCTGCCATATTGTTATTTCTGTTGTTGCTGTTGTTTTCAATGCGGGCCTGTGCACTTATTTTGCAATAAATGAAAAAGGATACACTCTGCTTGGGGACTCTGGTCTGGTGCAGCAAGCAGTCACTGCTTTGTTCAACTACATATAGAGGATAACAATTTGAATTCACACACACTCGCACACTCACTTCGGGTGTGTTTGGCTGAGTTTTTATGTACATAGGTAAAATGTTTTGCTTGCGCGTGTTTAAGTGTTCTCGGATGTGTTTCAAAAATGTGAGCACTTGAAGTGCACCTTCTAACTATGACAAGTGCATAAATTCATTCATTTTGCGATATTCATTTACGGCAGTGATTAAGCACGACAGATTGGAAATATTATATGCTATTACTTAGTATATTTAAACCTGAATTGCCGTTGGTGCAGTGTTCTGCATATCAAGAACTATGTAATTTAAAATGCGTGTTTTGAAGCATCACACCAAAAAACATGATCTGGTAGAGAAACTTGTGAGTATATGTATATGTATATATGTACTTTTATGTCCTTATTTTGTATATTTTTTTATCGCCCATTTAGATCCTGGAAAATTGTTCCTGCTTTTGTGTAACTTTGTCTCAAGCACATTTAATGAACAGCCTGTTCACATTATAGTATATTGCCTAAATTGCCTAAAGAACGTTCAAATGTTTTGTTAATATGAAAATTCGTTTCTAATGATTTTGTCCGTGACCGTTCGTGCGTGATTCTTAAATTTTAGGTCACTAATGTGAGTGAGCGTGAGCGCAAATGAAAGACTCATGCGTAAGGATTCCGAAGAGATCGTCCGATCTACCTCTTCTAAGCATATACCTACATTGTTGCTATCCTCTTCTCTTTGGCAAATAAAACGTTCATTAAGCGTGTTTCATTTGCATGGACTTCAGAAAACATCGACTTGAATTGATTAGAGACAAAAGCGCCAACTTGAGGTCGGAATACCTGACACAAGAAAAGCTCAGCGGTGTGCTTAAACATTTTTCGCATTTGTTTACAAAATCTTGCTGATGCCTAATAAAGTGAAGAAAATGTGAAAATTCAAAGCTGCAGTAAAAACAGACTTTAAAAAACTGTTTCCAAATTTACTTGAAAAATATCAAGAAAGTTTCAACAATCTGAAAAAGTGTTGTAGTAGCGATTTCTTCTCAAACGTTTTCTGTCTCTTCTGTGAAATATCTGCAAAAATGAATGGAAGCTGCTGGTTAGCAATTTATATTATTTTATGTACGAATTGTTAAGTCTTCTAATTATTTTGCGCCTACAAATACATATGCTACCCAGAATGAAGCCTATACTTATGTGAGCTAATATGTGTGTTTGTGTACTATATGTCGCGTTGTCACACATTTCACATATTCTTCGAGTGTAACAAGTATTTGGGCGCCAGTCTGACGCAAAATTTTCAAACAAAAATGCAAACAGAAAAAAAATACCATAAAAAAGTTTATGTGTACGAGTATTTTCACACACATTCCACACGCTCATAAATGGAGGGAAGACAACATAAAAGCCAATGTGCTTGCATGCCGCCACATTCACATACACGCACATTCACAATGTACATAACCCAAATAAATTAAAGGACACTGACTGAAACGCACACTCCTTGTTGCCGTCGTTGCCCACTCGAATGCCACAGTCAATTTTTGCAATTGTTCGTATGTACGAGAATGTATGTATGTATGTATATATGTGGGTGTGTGTGTGTGTGTGTGTGTTTGTGTGTGTGTGTGTGTGTGAGTGTGTTCTTGTATACGATAGTGTGAAAAATGTGTATGGCAGGGGCAGAAGCAGCAGCAGCAGCAGCAATTCCATGACAAGAAACTAAGATGAATTGGCATTTGTCAACGTTAACCCCCAACGTTGTTGCTTGCTGGGCTGGGCTGACAGCGTTCCACTTTTGCGTTTCCTCGTGCTTGTTGTTGTTATTTTCGGACTCATTCGTTGCTTGCTGGCTTTTTGTGAAAATTGTGAAAATATGTAAAAATGTTTGGTTGTTGTTGTTGAAGGTGGTGATGGTGGCGGACTTTAGAAGCAATAGCAGCAGCATTACGAAGGACACAGTAGCAGCAGAATCAGTTTTGCTAATGGAGTGTCGCATGTCAAATTTGTCTGTTTTGTTGTTAGTTGTAGTAAGTAGTTATAGTTTCTCGATGTATACATGTGTGCGTGTGTGTATGTGTGTGTGTGTGTGTGTGTTTATATTATATCACTGATGTCATCAAGTGGGTGTTTAGAGCAGAAGTGTCGAGGCAGAGACACTGGCAGGAACTCAGCACCACTCAACAGCAGTCAGCAGCATCGTCAGTGCTCTTAAACGTATGCAATGAAAGAAAAAAACAAGAATACATAATGAGCAACACTTTGTGGATACTACTCGCTGATGTTGATCATGATGAAGGAGCTGAAAAGTACAAGAGGCGAAGACAAGTGGAAAGCATAGCTTTCCTGAAATATTTTCAGTGTACGCGTGTGTGCCCACAAATATTTCACAACTTTATAAAATTTATTTGATTAAATTGTGAACATTTCAGACTGAGACATGAGGCGCTTCTCTTAAATGCTGGTTGGGTTGAGAAAACGCGTCAAGGGTTGGGGGTGGCAGAGAACCCATGCAGAAGAAGAGTCAACTTCTCAGTGCTTTCGAATATGGAAGAAAGCAGTAGAATGAGTTTCTTCTGGAAGAGACGAGCAAATATTTCAAATTTAAAGAGACTGGACGCCCAATTTAACAGAATGCTGAAATAAGAAATACCAATGTAGACGAAGGAAGCAAGGGAAATGCTAATGTAGCAGAAGTAGTGAAAGTGGGTGCTTAGAGCGTTCACTTGTGCTTAAAGAAGTGTCTGTGTGTGAAAAATATTTACAGAGTTAAGTTCACTGAATGACTGTAAAACTGTTTTCAGAGCGAAGTGTTGAAAAAAAGGTTTCCAAGTTTTCAAACCAACTAAATTACATAATGGCCAACTTTATGAAATAACAAATAGAATTTCTAATGCGAGTAATTTTTGTTTATTGAGAAGTGGCGCTAAATAGAACTGAAATTCACTGGCTACCTGATTATCTCTACCATTCACATAACAACTTATATGTAGGTAACAAAAACCACAAAAAACAACAGCAACACTAACTGAAAAAGTGTAACAGGAAGGCTACACATTTGGCAAACTTGACAAAAAGGTAGTTAGCTTACACTTTACAAATTCATACGTGTACATATAATGCATAAGTATGCATTCATGTTCTCACACACTCATGCACCCTTGCATGCATTCACACACTCACCTTCTCAACACGTGAGTCCGCAACAAAATATGTTCTTGCATACAACAGGAGGCTCTTTTCGCATCCAGCTAACACAAAATAATGTAAGTTTATAGTGTAGCGACAATATCACAACAACAGCGAAAGTTAGTAGTTATAATTCTGAATTCAAAATTTTGATTTCAAACTAAGGGGCTCCCATTCTAAAATAAAGTAAACCCCACCTGAAAAGCTAATTTGATTTTCTGTGGGATCCCCTAAAGTGGTGAGGATGTTGGAAAGTAAGCGAAAGGAGTCCATTTCATAACAAGAGCTTCTTTCGTATGGGAGTCCCGTTAAAGGTTGGATAGATATGTTGGGAAAAAAAGTTTAATTCAAGTCGGTCATACATTTTGCTTATTTAGGATTACCCTGGAAGCACGGGTACGGGAAGCACAATTTACTTTCATACAGAAAGTAAATTGTGTTGTGCTGATGGAGGTTAAGTACGATGGGGGAAAATGTTGACTATTGGAAATTCAAGGTGGTGGCTCTTACATTTTAACCCTCAAGGAACGACTCCTGCTCAGCTGTGGGGTAATATGTGCGATTTTTCTCGATTTTTTTTTTTTTTTTTGAACTTTGATCTCGATGCGAGATCACCGTACCCATCCAACCGAACCTCACAAAATTGGAGGTTCTGGCGTATTCAAATTTCATTTTTAATAATCTCCTTACAACACTATCCCATAGCTAAGGAGTGTCGTCTTCAGATTTCAATCCCCTTGTGATGATCCACTTAAAGTGTGATTTCATATGAAAACTCATGGGTAAGTTAACCTTGCAACTGTTTAAATTTTTCGATTATTTTCACCACTGTCCCATGTTTCTGCCTTGCTATTTTGCGAGTGGGATATAGAATTTATGGCACACTCATGGAGCGCTAAGCATTAAAAGCATTTGCGTCTTCTTCACACACACACTGGCAAGATTCTCCCCTTATACCCATTCCTACTCTGCCAATGCCTTTCGACACCTTGCCATACACACTGAGCACATGCATACAACAGCAAACGACAACGACAGCGACGACGACGACGACGGTAACGACGTGGACGTCCTTCTTGTTATTTGTGACAGTTGACATTTTAAGCTGATTGTGCGCGAATTGTGAAAATGCAATGCAACAAGAATATTATTATCCTCACTAACTTCACGCTACCTCCCTGCGAATTCTCCTACTGTTTCACGCTTACCAGCGGCTGCTTCGTTGCAAAGGGATGAGTGCATGAGCATAGCGTTTATGCCAAAAGCGCAAAAAGCACCAGCAACACACGCAAATCTGTTTTGGCACTTAGAGAAAGAAGAAAAAACGACAGTAAGTTGCAGTGCAGTTGCTGCTGCTGCTGCTGTTGCTTTTCGTTGCTAACAAAAATCGTTAGAGAGAAAAATAAAGAATAAATGGCAGCAGTGCAAAGCCGCTGACAGTTGAGTGAATCACCTACGTATTTTTATTACTGTTTTTTTGTCGGTTATAATAACTAGTTGTTGGTGTTAGCTGTTGGTTGCTCATCGTGTGTGGCAGCACCCAGCAGCATATCGTATGTCACCGGATGTCCGTTTCCACACGCACACACATGTATACATGTGTGCTGGTGTGTACGAGTATACATGTGTGCATTCTATTGAAAAATGCGATTATGTTTTTTCGTGTGTACGTGTGCAGTTGTGCTGAGGTGAGGAGTTCAGTTGAGTTTTTCGGGGTAAAGTGCACATACAAACCCCGAATAGCATCGGGGACACACATACTCATGTATATTTAAAGTGTCAATGACAAGTGTTATTGAAATGTTTGATGCAATTGAAATTTAAAACTTGTATTCAAACTTCCTTGGCATTTATGCATTTAGCTAAGCGCATGCCGCAACTGGAGAGAGCCAAGTGCATTATAGGGGGAGTGCTACCATAAAGTAGCTAAGTAATTAGCTGGTAATTAGTTATAAATGAAGAGTCATCTATTCTATTCAAGTTAATTTATATACTCATAAGTATATGTAGGTATGTACATAGCATACATACATATTTATCGATTCGAGAGGTGTTTGAGTATACATAAGGGAGCACTTAATGCAAGCTAAAATTGATGCATTAGCATAAATATTATATGAATGGCTTTATAATTTATTAGAATAGCTTCAGATTTATTTCAATTGAATAGAAAATTCAAAATTGCAAACACAACAACGAAGCAACTACGGGTTAAAAAAGTAGAGCATACTTTTAGGCTCTTGTATGAAATGCTTGGATAATTGAATTATAAAAGTCCACCGCAGTAGAAGTAAAAACACAGCAGCAAACGGGCGACATTAAAATGATTTGAATACGAGAAGCAGAAAACCGCAACTTTTTTTTTACTTTTCTTCATACAATTTTTAATTCTCATGTAAAAACTTTAGCTGCGTTCCATCTACTGTTGAAAAAAACTACGTCAAAGTCTACAAAGTTGAAGACGGAGCAGAAAGTAAAGATTGGATAGACTTGAAGCATAGATTTTAAGATTTTAATTTGTCTTAAGAAAAGAAAAAATTATTTTCATTTAAGTTTATAATGGCATAATTGTTGTAGCTTCTCTTTCTGATTTTTTCTGCTGCGAGGGAGTGCAAACAGAAATGAAAAGGAGCTGCTGCTGCTACTAAATCGACTAGTTTTGGAGATGCTAATGCTAAAAAAGACAAACTTTTTTGTTGCCTTTAATCATGGATAAAAATGAAAATCATTGAGGCCAGACGCAAGAGTGAAAATTATTAAATCACACTTTCGATTGATTCTATTGAATTCGGCTGCTTAACGCTTTTTTGTCCTCAATAACGCAACGCAGCTGATTGCCTTCACATTGTAGAAAATAATAAAAAGTTTACTTTCCAGCTTTTCATTTCGCATCATTTTCCACATTATTGCCATCATTGTCCGATGGCGATGACACTGCCGTTACTTTGTTGGTCGTTGTCATTCGATCGTTGTTCTCATTGAAATGAAAGAAGGAAGAAGGTTGCAAGCAAACAAAGTAAAAAGTATTGAAAGTAGTAGAAAAGTGAATAAAGGGCATTCACTCACTGACTGGCACTACCAGGGCAACTCAGTGGCAGAAGCAATCGCCCGCGCCTGCAGTGGACGTTGATTAGCGGCGGCGTGCACGCTTCATTGGCTGCACTCACACTTTTGCTTCTGTCACTGCTACAGTTTGTAGTATGTAATGCTAAGATTTTAATCATCATCAATTTTCTGCTCGTTTTTTTTTTCTTATCTTAAAATATATGTATTTTCTTTTTTACATACTTTAATCAATTTTTAATTCAGTTCTTAATGTAAAAATTTCTTTACTCACAGCTCGTCGTCGTAAAGTGCCTGCCACACCGGAAATTGTTTATGTTACTGTTTTGTTACATTATGCATTCTGCTTCTTTTGCAAACAATGAATTCATCCCCATGTTATTTCCGGTTCCTGCACCCCGGCCCTGACTTTCGCTGACAATTGCGTTTGTTGTTCCACCACAGTAATGAAGTGTGAGTAGAGCTAGTGGCGGAGTGAGCTGAAAGTCTGGGCGATAAAGCCATGAGCCCACAGCGTGGGTGCATTCGTTCATTCGTTATTATATAACATTACTGGTGGTGTGATGAGACTGAAGTAGCTGGAAGTTGATACTTTGCGCTGAACTTCAACAAAAAAACAATCAGCGCGTACTAATAAAATGCGAACGATGAAGCGTTGCACATGCTATAAGCACCCTACAATCCGCCGGAAGTGGCATTTTCGCATTCAAATTTTACTCTCAAATTGAATTGGATGTAAGAAGAAGCTCAACGTTTTTCGTCGGATGTCATTAAGTTTAATGCACTTCCTTAGAAAGAAGCGCGGCGGCGTCGACGCTTCTGTCGTGAGCTTTAGTGTTGCCTAGCATTGGCACAAAATAACATTTAAAAGTTTATGTATGAAATGACACCAGTTGTTCTGTCCTATCCTGTTCCCTTTTTGTTCACCTTTCTTCCCCCTATCATGAGCAGGCCCTAGTTTCTAGCCACTTTCATTGTGTTCGTGGCGTTTGCAAATGTTAGCGTTGGAATTCACTTGCAAAGTAGCAAAGCACGATATTTACTGTCAATGACTTTTGGGAGTTATGAAGAAGATTTATCACACTATTTTGTCTTTTCCTACGGTTCAGCTCAATCATAGCGTTGCCAAATTATTGTAGTTCAGCTGCTCTTCTTTTTTCAATTAAACTCGTTTGCATATTTCTGCACTTACGCTCTCCAACATTTGTGTCCATTACACTCCAACACCACCACCACCACCACCACCACCAATGCCACCACAGTGCAGCTGCAATAGCGCATCTAAACTTTAAAATGTTTGCTACTTCTTTGTTACACTATACTCTTCCCTTCCCACTACAGTATGCGTTCCTCTCTCTTTGTATTTCTCTCTTGGCGGCACTGTTAATTAAAAGTTTTTAATTCCAGTTGAAAATTTTATCTGGGAAATTAAGTTTAATGTGCACGAAAAAAAAAACCAAAAACTTGTTCTGTCCGCTTGCCTCCCATTGCTCTCCCCTCCTCCCCCCTCCCCCTTCTTTCTCACCCACCCCCTTTCAGTCTACTCGTTTATGTAAATGGCACGCGCGCCAACTTAGTCATCTGCTAGAGTTGAACACCTCTGCCTCTGTCTCTGTCTAACACTCTGAGTTTTCTTGTATTTTCCATAATACTTTTTAATGAACTAAAAGGCGCACATTAAAATACTACAAAAGCAAGAGAGAAAAAAAGTAGCAAGTGCCATGTTGTCCTGGACACTCTCATCCTCCCTTCGTGACAGCAATTGGCTCCGAATTGTAATTATTCCAAATGAGTTCAACTGTGAAAAAAGTCATCAGGCATCAGCACACATAATAAAAAAAATGCGAGAGGGGCGAAGCAGCCGTAGCGGCAAAAAGGGTTCTTCACTTTTTCATTTGTTATTGTACGATACCAGGCAGTCACTTACGTGTTTCCGGTGTGGGTAAAATAGAGCGAGTCCCACACACTAACTTTCGTTTTTTGGCAAACATTCAAAAATAGAAATTCTTTGCTTTTCGAATATTGATCCTTGGTTTGCGAAAAAGCCAGCAGGAACAACAGCAATAACAAAACTGAGAAACCAAATGTGAAAGTGGTAACTGTTTGGAACAAAAACAAAAATTGTTTCAGCACTGCATTTGAGGCGCACCGGGCGAATGTTTGTTGTTGGAAAGCAAAAGAAAATTTCGACGAAAGTGATGTCGACCGACCATCAACCATATTTTTGCGGTTTCCAAATGTTTTTCCCTTCCTTTTTGTTCTTCAATTTATAATTGCGGATATTTTGTTTAACAAGTTTCTTTTTTTTTTTTTTGTTTGCCTTTACTATGTGACCAGCGCCAAGGATTTGAAAGATTGTGAGTTAATTAAAGCAGACAATGATGACATCACTTTTTTTTTTGTCTTAAATGAGAGCTTTGTAGGTATGTGAGGGATTATAATATTATTTTATTTGATAAACATTTTATGAAATAATTATCAAAAATGTATGCCACAAGAAATCCTAAGATATGAGTCGATGTTTTTATTAACAGAAAAAAATCTGAGCTTTTGATTTAAAACTTAACTCTGTGCTTGATCACTATGCCAGAGTAGAAGGGTGAGAAACAAAATTATTTTCTTTATGGAATTATTTATTAGTTCTACGTAAATAGAATGAAGCAAACAAGTAACAATTTAAGTGTTCAGATTTATACCAAATATAACAAAGACAATTCATGTTGTACCAACATATAAATTGTTAAATGGGAAGGGCAAACAAAAACACACATCTTTATAGGAAAAAAAGACGTTAGGCCCCTGCCCAGTTGCTCTTCGGCTCATCCATGGAGTAATCTGAAAGCGTGCGAGATGGGCAGTATTTTTTATTAGATATTTATAAGACTAAGACTCTTGTTTAACCCATTCTGTACATATGATGTACGGTTTTTCGTACAGCAACCTTGAAAATCCGAAAAAAATACCTTTAAAAACTTTACCAAAAAGAAATCACTGTTTAATATTCAATCATATGAGCATGTTGGCTTTAAAACTGCATTTACAGACCTTAAAATAATTAGGTGTCACCTAGCTCAAATGTTGAAAGTCAACGCAAATAGTAAATTTGATTATTATGCATTTAAAATGTGTAACCTCGCAGGTCCTCATATATGCACTTACCATAAACACACATTTTTCACAGACTACAGCTGACCTTAATTTTGTAAAAAAATATAGGCAAATAAATTTCAACAAAAATTCAAATTTTTTCACATATTACCGACTTTTATTTATACTTTTGCGCACACTTGGTCAACTCCTTTCCTCGGGGTAAGCCAAATCTTTTTATACCCTCTAAAAAACTACAAAATCTATTCACGGCTTCTGGTACCTGTTCGAAATGGGTTAAAGGGTCCGAAGGCTGATTGCGGGTGCAACTTTATCATATTCCGAATCGTTAGATCCAAAAACTTGATAACTATCCCATTTCGAGAGAAATTTTCTGTTATTAAGTATTATTATTCATGTGCAGTTGATGTTGTTGCAAGAGTTGGCACAGCTTTTTTTGTTGTTCTAGTACATTCGCAGTTCCGAACAAAAAATCATGTCTATTTTTCTCATGGCTTACCAAAGTAAAGTAGTTGATGTTGATTTCGCCTATAAAAAGCAATCCAAATCAGATCAACTGGGAAAGTATTTGTATAATGAGGGGATAGATATGAAATTCTAATTTCTTTCGACTTAATCTAGTAAATTTGCTCTTAAATTAATTACGCTTAATGCACGAATGACTGCGAAAGCGTGCAATTGTGTTTTTTTTTTCGTACACAATACTCTCCGAAACAAAGAAAAAATCACGTATTCAAAGTGCGAGAGTAAGAGAGTAAGTGTGAGGTAAGAAGAGGTGAAGCAGAGAGCGCGAGTATAGTTTGTCCTATGTGCGTAATTACGTAATTGCCATTTTTATGATAACGTTCACGTTACTGACGCAATGTTCGAAAACTGGAAGAGACTAGCCAAAAAAAGTGCACACTCAGATAATAGAAAACAAAAATAATCGCATGCTATAAAAAAGTGCAATGCTACATAAATATTTTGGTTTTTTGTTTTTTATAGTTGGAGCAAAGTGCTTCAAGCGTTTCCTTAACAAAAACGAAATGTCATTAGTGTTGCCACACTATTTTTTGTAGCTGTTGCTTGTTTTATTGTAGCTTTCAGCTTTTTCTAATAAATATTAAATTGTTTTTGCTTGTAAACTTACACACGACATATACACGCATAATTTACCACATGCTAAATTTCTATTTTGTCGCATAATTTTCTCAGAATTCACTTTGAAAGCAGCAAAAGCATTTGAAATAAAAGCGAAGCGGAACGAAACGAAACCGAATGAGAATCGAACTCAAGCAACGGAAATAATATGCGACGCTAAAGTTGCATTATGGCGTCTCAATGGCGACAAAAGCAAAAGCAGTTACAGCACTTAAATACATACAACATCTAACGCAACAGCAACATTGCCGCCATGTTGTCATTCTTTTAATAGCTAGTGTAGTGAACGTGTGTATGTATGTGTGTATGTAGTGGCGTTGGTATTGGTCTCTCTCTTGGTGTTGGCGTTCGCGTTGGCGTTAGCCTCTCAAGCTCAGAGATAGTGGAGGCTGGGTGTCGAGGCCAAACCATAACAAGCAAACACTGCTGCTGACTATGATGATGATGTTGAAGGAAGCAAATGGGACAGCAAGTAAAGTACGTGAAAAAGGCTCGAGCTCTCTGTCAGCCAGCAGGAAATGAGATTTCATTGTTTTCACTCATTATGCGTGAGATTTTTTCTTCTGTCGGCAGCATCCATCTCGTTGTCCCTTCGAAACGTCCATGCGATGTTATTTTTTCGTGTCCAGCCAAGACGGCCAACATCACAGCACATCGTCACTTGCCGTAAGCTATTATGACTAGCGGGTCGCTGGCGACACTTACTGACATCTTGCGGTTGCCTGCGCTATTTACACACAACTACACACACACATAAATACACGCACTGTGCCACTGCCCCTCGCTGCTGATGACGTTGCTGTTGCCGCCAGGAGGGTTAAGTGAAAATATTCATTAAGCCAATATATGAAGGCAGCTTCCTTTGTAGACGGCAGGACGTAAATTACTTTACGTTTAAAGCTTTTGTAGAAAGGAATGAACAGAAGCAAGCAGAGTAGGCAGGAAAGAAAGGCATAGTCATACGTGAACATAAATTAGGTGCTACACTTTGTCCATGTACATACATTTTCTCTTACAGCTTCATCCGGGCTTACGGATGATTTCCAAATTAGCCTGCTTGTGTTTGTTTACTTTTCTTCCCTTGGGGAATTTGTTTTTATAAATATCTCCTTACATTCATTTTGATCTGGAGTGATTGGTTGTCACGATTTCTAAAGTCACCTAGTACACCCGAAACAGAGCCCATCCACCGAAGCCCCTAAAACTTGCCACGATGTACAAAGAGTTCGGTTTATTGTACTCCATCAGTTCAAATCCGATTCCAGATATTCAATGTTGGGTGCGTTCATCTCGGGCATCACGGTGTACAATTTCCTGATAGAACCTGCTGTCGTCGCTAGCTTCGGATGGCTTCGAAATTAGGCTATATCAGCTGTTGCAACTCCCTCTGTGGGAATTCTTAAAATTCAACGCTCTACGTGTCTAGTTCTGGGCCATTCTAGCACCGATTTATTTTTTATTTTTGAGTCGCAGATTTATGTACATGCTGTAGGGTACCGTGGAAAGGCATAATAATAACGGCATCATAGGGAGTCCATTCTATTTTCAAATATATAGTACTTTTTCATCATCTGCTGTTGCTTTCTTCCATTGGCATTTCCATTGCCGCAGCATCTTTGTTGTAGTTGCTGTTGTTTTTGTTGTTGGTAAAAGAAACAAGGTCGTATTGTAGTCAATTTTATGCGTTTTCCTGGCGGTAGATTTCGTTTAAGTTTACGTTTCATTCGTTCGCTTTGTGTCATTTCATGTAAAATTACCGCCATTTCAAGTTCTACTGTATCAATAACGTATAGTGTGTGTGTGTGTGTGTGTGTGTGTGTGAGAGTAGGTGTGTATCACACTGTGATGATGTTGTCGTTCTTGTCGTTGTTGTTGTTGTTGTGTGCTTAATAGCCAATTAAGTGTACACGATACAAAATAATTAAATTCTGTACATTTCATGCGGTTTTATGAAATTGGAGGCGTAGAAATAATTTATTTTCTTTGTTTTTTTTACTTTCTTTCTTTTGTCGCATTATTTCCTTTTTTACTTTACTCCAATTCCTCACTAACATAACATTACACAAAGTATGAAAATGATAGTGTGTTGTTGCTTTGTGTGAGCACAGCAAACATAATAATAATAATAATTTTCTTAAAAGCTTTTTCTAACTTAATTTAAAATTGATATCATAAAAACAGAAATCGGAAAATTATCAACGATAAATTAGTTTTGTTTGCATGCTCACATAGACTCGTACCTCCTGCCCTATAAATTTTTAATTAAGTTCAGTCGTAAATGTATAGCAGAGAGCAATTAGCCAATCTATCGATACAATATTGGAACCCTAGCAAATCATAGAGATGAAATGAAAACCAGTAGATATCATTCCAAGAATGGCTCCCGAAAGGGCTATCAAGACAACGGAAGACAAGGGAGCCCTTGAAGGAGAACAGACGACTAACGCTGCTATTGCTAGTTATCGAGCAGCCTGGTAACATAAATAGTCCACGCGTAGTAGACAAATATTGGTTTTAAAGCCAAATTCTTGCACAGATTCAGCCAGTTGCTGTTGTTTACAGCCTTGTTAGAGTCTGGATGGATAAGTTATCCTATCCACCTCTACAGTTCCCATGTAATACCTCGTTCTTTTTTTTATCATTTATTTTTCTTGGAGTTGTATGTATCCAGTTACAACTTTCAAGCGTTGAATGTCAAGCTTTGATTTTCTTGGAGAGAAATACAAATACAAAAGAGAATATCAAATCCTCACATTCAAGTCTTCAAAGGTGTAAAGGTAAAGGTATGTATGGTACTTTCCATTTGCCAATCTCTCTTCATTTCGTTCTACGCTATATATGCTATTGTTCATTTCAAAACAACTATCGGTATCATAGTTTTTTAAAAACTGTAAATGTGGCTACCCAGTTGATCAATATTGGAGTGATCCTTCTTAAAATAAGAGTACAGTTTTGTTCTTGTCAACAAGTTCTCATCAACTTGAAAATGATTTCCGTTGCATTAATTTGCTTTTAGTTTTCTGTTCTCTAGGCAAAAAGAACAAAAAATTTGCTGAGTACCTATTAGTAACAACTTACTTACTTACTTTTAATGGTACAACAACCTATGGAGGGCCTAGGCCGAGCTTTTCGCATCCACTCATGTTGGTGTGTTATATTTGTACATGAATGGAAGGGACCTACAGTTTAATGCCGAATCTGAACGGCACAGTGAAAAGCTTTTCATAGGCAATTTTTACTCTTGTAGGTTTGCCATTGCCTGCCCGCCAAGAGGTGGTGCCGTGTAGAAAAATTATTTTTTCAAATTTTTTTTTTTAGTTTGCCTGTGCCGAGATTCGAACCCCGGACACTCTGCGTAGCAATCCAACGCACTACCACTACACCACAGCAACCACTACCACCACATTAGTAACAACAGGAAGCAATAAATATGAAGTGGCTTTGTTTCTCTTAACTGAAAAACATTCTAGACCTCCTTTATTAAACTTTTTTTGTTTTTTTTTTAAGTAAAAATGATTACTCTATACCCTAGGATCGAAGGGATACAAAATTAAAGCTCGCTTTTGAGCGCTCCATGATTACACCGACAGTGAACTGACATTCGACTGGGTGCCGAATTGAATATACAAACATGTGCTGATAACCTTTTGGTACAGTTCATGAATAAAAAAGACTTGTTCCAAATTAAATTAACATTCATCCATTTCTGCCCACTCTCTCGCTCGCGCTCCCCGCGTCCTATGTCGCACATCCTTTGAGCTCTGCATGATATCAATTGCAATTCACGTAATTGCATTTTGTGCGCAAATTGCAATTGTATGCGTTTTGTATAATAAATTGAGCGAGCGAATGGATTCCTGTGCATGTGTTTATGTGTGTGTAAGAGTGTGTGCGTGTGTGTATGTATGTGTTTTGACTCTGTAATTTAAATGTAAATTTAGCGACATTACAACAACTACTACTACAAAGTACAACAACTACAACAATAATAACAATAAATGTGAAGCCAAACAATTACTTTATAATCACATTCGTTAACGGCATTATGCATTCGAGCGAGGGAGAGAGAGAAAGAGAGTGGGGAAGGAACAACACCAACAACAATGAAGATGGTAATAGTAATAGGAGCAGGAGCAGGACCAGCAGTGGCTACAAATGAAAACTTTATATCCAAGATGTTTTGGATGGAGTGACAGAGAGAGAGAGAGAGAGAGAGAGAGACAGAGCGAAGGAGAGAAGGCACGCAGCAAAAATTCCATTTACCACGTTGCATATGCATTAAGGCAAACTGCAATATTTGTATGCAACAACGAGAAGTGGCAACAGGAGAATTTCAGGGAGAAAGAGCGAACAGGCCAGGGAGCATACATAGTTCAATTGCATTTAACACACCCAAGGGTCCAGCGCTGCTGGTCCCCCATCAGCAATATACAGTGCAATTTATATTGGCACAATATAATTGCAATTATTCAGCGAATTAGCAACAAGTAGCGACAAAACAAACACACATATACTTAAACATACACTTAAGTAGTAGATACACATACGCAAACACACATATTTAACTACATATAAGAAGGATGCTTCAAGGATATTGGCAATTTGCAAAATTTAGTGTGAAATCATGTTTAAAACTTAATTGAGTGCGTAAATGTTATTGTTTCAAAGATAAAATTTCCTGTTGTAGAAATGTGCGGGGGCGGGTGGAGTGTGGAGTGGAGGTGAGTGGAGTGGAGTGGAGGTGAGAAAGGATGTGGAATGTGAAGTGAAAAAGACATTTCTTTGATTTTTTAGTAGAAAATCAATTATATTACAAGTTTGATTAATAAAGTTTTTAGATTTTAGCATTTTTCAATATTTCAAATGCGGCCAGTTGATTTTTTGGGTACTTTGAATTCTATCGAGAACCAGCCACCAGCAGGGATTTTACCCCGAATAGAGTGAAACATACACCTGGAGTACGCTAGTAATTCTAATTGGAATATTTCAGTATTCTGTACTACTGGCGATTTATTCTATGTACGAGGCATGATCAAAAAATAAAATTTTTTCAAAAAGTATTTATTTATTCATCAACAACTATCTTGTCCCCTTCAAAGTAATCCCCCTCAGATACAATACACTTATGCCAGCGTTTTTTCCAATCCTCGAAACACTTCTGAAACGCGCATTTTGGTATCGCCAACAGCTCCTGTTTCGATTTTTCTTTTATCTCCTCAATCGTAGCAAAACGCTTTCCTTTCATCGGTGTCTTCAGTTTTGGGAAGAGGAAAAAGTCAGCGGGGGCCAAGTCCGGTGAATACGGTGGTTGAGGCATGATAACGGTTTTGTTTTTGGCCAAAAACTTAGCAATTTTGGAACAATCTTCGCTGCCGCACGTTTCATGCCTAAAACATCCGTAAAAATTGCTTGGCATGAGCCGAACGATATGCCAACATCATCAGCAACCTCTCTGATAGTGATTCGACGATTATCCAAAATCATTTTCTTCACTGCGTCAATGTTTTCATCGGTTGTTGACGTGCTCAGGCGACCAGGACGAGTATCGTCATTGACATCTTCTCGGCCTTCCTTAAACTGGTTATACCACATTGAACTTGTGTTCTGCTCATAGTAGGCTCGCCAAAGGCCACAGTCAACATTTCAAATGTCCTTGCGCATTTAATTTAATTTTTTACACAAAACTGAATACAGTTTCTTTGATCCATTTTTTAGAATAGTAAAAAATCGAAGAGCACACCAAAACACGACTAACCTTTTTATCTGTCAAAAACAAACTGACAATCCAAAATGGTTGGTATTGCCAACATATATAACGGGCATGTGTACCAACATAAATGCGAAAATCGAACATACGTAACTCACGAAATTTGAAAATAACGGATATTTTTTGATCACACCTCGTATATCTGTTATCTAATTAGATTCATAAATTCAGATGTAATAGAAAGAGATTTGAAAAACATATCGTGAAATTTTTCAAACTTCACTTACATATTTAACGATAGACCTAAAATAATATTAAATTGAGGTTTGCCTTCGCTGCAATACATTAATCATTTTCTTTAAAGCAAATGCACACACACACAGTACGCACACACAGAAACACAGAATACAGTTTCACATTCACAGACTCGCATACACTGTTTACACATATACATTGTAAGCGGAATCACATAAATGTGACAAAAGATAATGCCCCACAGCACAAACACGCACAAAAACAATCACAGACAATAACTGGCAAAAATAATCACAGCATCTCGTATACCACTGCAAACGCATATAAAACATTCACAAACACACGCACACATACACATACAAAGTATAATAAAACAGAAGAGTCGAATACAGTAGTCAAGGAAATGAGGAAAAAATCTGGACCAATAGTGAATATTTTAAAAGAAGAAAGCAAGTGAAAGAACATGAGAAAAATTTAACGAAATCTGAATAGGAATAGGAATCCCTTGCATATTTTTGTGTGCGTAAAAAAAGATATTTATAGGCCTAAAGATGAAATTCTTCTTGTACAGAAAACACGTCATGAAAATCAGCTGCCTCGGAACAGACACCGACACACTCATACATACCTACATGCATCTACAGTATATGTTTGTCCACAAAAATGTAATAAAATAAAAGCAAAAGCCCTGCAACCAAACAGCAGAACACTTCGAACATTTTTCTCGTCAAACAGTCTAGAAATATTTCTAGACTAGTACATTAATGCAGACTAGAACAATGTAATGCTGGACATGACCAGATTGAAGTCATAGTCGTCATTCTTGTTGACACCAAAAAAATCCCATTGCACTTCGGGAGTGCAAATAGCTGCTGGAGTACAATAGTCATATGTTTGGACTAGACATGTAACCAGTTGTGGTCCCTCGCGGTCTAGAACAATATAATACTAGTAAGACCAGACCGGTTGGATACAGGGATACACATACAAATAGGAGTTTCCACCAAAAAGCGATAATCAAGATTTATGTGAGTGTGTGTGTTTGTGTTTGTATGCGAAACGGAAGAAAGCCATTGGGAAGAAATAATTTATATTAAATAAGTTGTATGGTATATCCATATGTGTGTGTGTGTGTGTGTGTGAATGAATGTATGTGGATTAGTGAATATACATACCTATCTTCAATGCTTGTTCTTATTTATTTGTATACACGTGCATGTGTGTGTGTGTGTGTGTGTGTCTGTTATGCTATTTTTTTGATGTGCCACACAAGTTCAAGGGATCATTAGCAGTTAATTTCTAAAACTATTCGTTCCACTCGTTCGGGCGGTTAGTTGTAATCGTGGTCATTCACATGGAAAAGTAAATGTGCCACTAAAAATTAGTGAACAAACGAACTGAACTGTGAAGTAAAGTTGAACAAAGCAGGAATCTCTGTGATTTATTTCTCGTGAAACATTTACTAACTCAAAGCTTGTAACTTGTAAAGCTTTAAGTAGTGTATTAACTGATTTGTTGAAAAGGAAAGTCGTATTAATAAGAAATAACTAGAAGCAGAGGGTAATCAGAGGAATTGAGTAATCACACTCAGCTTAACTTTTCAAAAATATTAAAAACTATTACAATATTAACATATTAAGATTAAATCGTAGATGGAGCTCAACTACGGGTTTGGTATTGGCTTCCTTAACTTCTTAAATTTGCATGGGCATCATTTCATTCTATTTTATTCCTGTTGGCAGCTTGAAGCATATTCGTCACATTCTGTTTTGCCTAATTGAGTTTCGTGGATTTTGGCACTTCACGATCAGATATAATTTCATTATTACTGCAGGTGTTTAAACAAAATATTTATTCTGCGTATCTCAGCTTACTTTATATTGGCACATGGCTAATTTCCCGAGAGGATTTCCGTATATATTGGTTGCCGCGGTAAGTTTTCAAAACTATCCTGAAAAAGTGCTTCACGTTAAATTATGCAATCAATATCTTAAATTTTTTGTTCCCTTTTTCCCCTTTCACTGGCAGCGAAATCACATCTGACAGAAACAACAGCAACTCCATCGAGGAGCGTAAACCATCATCATTAACAATAGTCAGCAAAGCAAAGCAAAGCAAAATTATTAGTAATGACAGTAAGCAGCAAAACGAACAGTAAAAACATTTAACTTGCAATCAACTTAACACCCAATGTTGCCAACATAAAATTCAATTTAGCTCAAAATGTTTCATGAACTTCGTAAGTAACACACACACACACACACACACACACACACACACAAACACATTCACACATAAAATTTGAATGAACAAAACTCAAAAGTGCGGAGTGTGAGCGGAGGGCGGAAGATGCTACAACAAATCAAACAATATCGGAAAAGTTAGCAACAGCTAACTTGCACCAACAACAGCATAAAGCAAAAATACCAACATTTGACTTTTCGATTTTTTCCTTAAAATTTAAAGAAAATCAAAATAATTGTTTCATTGGATTCTCCAAAATGAAGTAGTGGAAGTAATAAAAGAATAAGAAAATACAGCGACAACTTTGCATATTTACCATAAAAGCGCACTCGATGTTGTTGTTGCTTTATTCTTGTAGTTGCTAAGAACCGAACCGAAGAACGACGAATATCGCTTTTTGCAACAGCCACCAACCCTTCTTGGAAATTATGCATGAAAATCACTAGCAACCAAGCGCAAGCAAACACGTTAAGGGTGCCGAAGATGGAGGATAGAACTTGGAGGAGAAAAAGTGCAAAAAACAACAACAACAACAACAACAGCAAAAAATAAAAGATTGCAAAAACGTAATGGAAATAAAATTTAAATTTTCATATAAAATTGCGCATAAAAATAAAAATTAACATGATACGCTCAGTTTGACATTTGAATTAATTGAAAAATGTAGCATGCACTCCAAAGTTTGGAAAGGGGGCGACACACAGTGACGGCGGCATCAACAAGAACAACTACACCAAGTACCAAGTACCAAGCAACGAGAGCAGCTAACAAAAAATGACAATAAAAATATTAATAGCTGTTGTAGAAATTTGTTGAAGTGTGCACATATAATGTTTAAAAATTATGAAGTAGCACGAGAAAGTTAAAATCAAATTATAACAAAATTAATGAAAAAAATCAAAAGGGGAAGAAATTTGTAACAATTGCAATTTCTTGTAAATTTTTTAATTGCATCAAGCACCCAATGTGCTGTAATGTAAAACTGTAACAAACGATTTCATGGCAGAAAATAGTATAGCATACTTTCAGGCATCACATTTTAATGCACGCGCAATACTTGTGATGAGTACATATCGTATTTTAATATTTTCTTGTTTTTAAAGTGACTGACATTTTAAAGGAAAAGTGAATGAAAAGAAAGAAAAAAAAAACCATTTAGAATGAATCAAAAAAATCATCAAATCTACTATAGGCTACTGTATACGCTAGAAAGTAATTCTTGTGATTCTCTAGCATGCAACTCTATGGAAAAACTATAAAATCTTCGCACAAGAATAGACTACTGCATGTGGTTTCACGTTCGAATTTTCTCTCACTTACCTCCATGATAAATCCGTTTTGTCCCATTTGGGCCCCTGATGTACATAACGTTTCATACGTCCACCATTACTGCGTTCATGTTGTAAATTATCCGGCGAAAAGTTGTTTGTATGGTTATTATCGCCAACTCCGCAACGCGGCTTCAAGATGAGTTTACGTGTGGCTTTATCTATTTCGCCTGTTACTGGAATATTGCCAAAACGCTGAACAAAAAAAAAAAAAAAAAAAGAAAAAGAAGATAGAAAGAAAGCCGTATGCATGAAATCGCTTAAAAATTAAGCAATACACAAGGAAACTTGTGTTCGCATGTTTCCCCACTTACTTGTAAATCTTTAATAGCATCTTTCAGCTGTTCTTCCGTTCGTAAAGCGCCCGTTTCAATGTCTGACTTGGGTAGATAATCAAACTCCATCAGGTAATTGTACTGTAAAGATGAAAATAAAGCATCAAATAGAAAGAGTATAATAAGTAAATATTAGCATACTTTTAGGAAAAATGCCAAGATAAAATGCATATTTATATCTGGATATAAAGGAGTATGTACACTGTACATATGTATATGCAAATAGTCTAATATTATGCTAAACAAAACTAAAACACAACAACAATAATGTTATCTGTTGCCAGAGAGATTGTGGTGTAAAAAAGTAAAGTAAACTTTTTCATGAGCGAAAGAACGAGATAAGCTTGGGAAAAAGTAATACGGAAATATTTTTATTATTAGGAATATGAGTAGATATAAGCATAATAGCAAACCCACAACAACAAAAGCAGAGGAAAAATCAGGACATTCGAGTGTATTGACTTTAAGTTTTGTTGTGTGTTGCGCCTTTGCCTATTTGCTTTTGAGATAATGGCAATAAAATAGAAGCTTAGCCTAAAAGTATTTTTGGCAAACACAACCAGCAAAAACACTAACACCACTACCAAAGATGCATTTAAACATCCTTTTGTTGTATGGCATAACATATTTTTAGGCTATTGTTAAATTAGTATGTACACGAATGGAAGCAGTCTGCAGAAGTATGTAAGTAAGAAAACGTATGAAGGACTAATAAAGCTTATGCAAATTTTCTTGAATACAAATCAAATCTGAAAAGTATTTTTTGATATTCGCTTGGAGTGGAATTGAAATTAAGGAATATGTATTTGTTAGAACCAGCACCTACAATATATTTGTGATTTTCTCTATTTGGTTGATATTTAATTCATAACTTGTATGTGTAATGTTTCAAAAGTCTAAAGTTGGGCAGTAATGAAATGTATCACTACACATTTCTTTATTTAAACTGAGTTTAGGAAATAATTTTAAAAATTTTTTGTTTTAAAACTCACACGATTTCACATATGAAGAAAACAAACTTTATACTTACGGCCTTTCAAAAAACGCAAAAACCAAGCCTAAACTTATGGGACATATAAACTAAATTAAAGCTTATGCGGCTCAAATAATATTTTTGCAACAGCATCAAAAACGAAGTAAGAAACCATTTTCAAAACGCATCACTGCAGAGTTGGGAAGCAAAAAAGGTATACAAGTACTTGGTCGGTTAGACAATTCTTCAAAAATTACAAGCATTAAATTTTCAATGATGTGGATGACGTACTGAGTGTACTGGGGCTTGATATATACTCGCAGTACGATGGTTTATGAATGTGAACCAGTGTACGATTATGTGCTTCTTGTGTGTATGTGAATTTATTACAATTTTCAGTTTATGCAAAGTGGCAAAATGTACTACACGTTGCACATAGCAGCACATGTGGGCGGGATGTACGGTAAAAAAATATACATACGAGTACACAAACAAATGTTTGCCAACAATGCACTGCACAGTAACGGCAACAACCACGCCAACAACTACACAAAAAGAGTTGCAGCAGCAACTACAAATTTGCCAAAAGCATGAGAAATGATTATGAATTATTGCATACAATCAATTTTTTCTCTAGTCTGAGAAAGCGTAATTTTTCATATTTGAGCGATTTAAAAAAAACAAAGAAAAAACAAAAACAAACACGACAGCTTATTTCCACTCTCAGGGAAAAACCAACATACAGAGCATGATTTAAAACTGGTGTAAAGCATAAGAAAAAAGGCGAGCTATTAAAACGCTTGGAAGCCAACTCAACGTAAAAGGGCAGATTGCAACAAAATAAAAATATGCCTTAAAACGGAAGACTTAATATCTGACAGCGATCTAGAGCAAATCGCGTCCGATTAACAAGTATGAAAAACGCCAAGAAATTATACGAAAGCAACTTTCGAAAAATATATTAAAAATCGCATGCGATAAAAACCACATGAAAGACGTTGAAATCAGAACGATTTAAAATGCGTGCAAAACGAAAATTTTGTATGAGAAGAGAATTTTGTAAAAGAAAATTGAGCTGTTTAGAAAACATGAGTTTATAAATCATAAATTCATTGGAAAGTCGCTTACTTCTATGCGAACAGAAAATGTATTTAAAAAAAATATTCCCTATGTTACTATACTAAATATAACAGAGGATCGATTGATTAATTGACAAAATTGATTGCTATGAAATTCCTTTAGTATATTTGATGGCTTCATTATTTTTCCTACTTCTTTCACAACTTTAATATTGATTTCAATTCATTTTTCACTTGCACATGAACAAAACCTTAAACCTTATAACACTTGAATTAATTCTTGCAATTGACAAAAATTCTGCTGTATATTTCTTATTACATATTCGCTGAATTAAAGTACATATGTACATATGTGAACGGCACACACAAACCAACACACACACTTTGACTATGTCAAACGATCATTGTTCAAAAATACACAAATCAATTGTAACAACTTTCAACATCGTGTTGAGAAATGGATGAGCTGAACAGGATAATTTGACACTAACATACTCACACAGAATGATTTACAGAGATGAGCTTTTAAACTACGTGCTCGACGAAGCGTGTGGGGTAGCATGCGAGAGATTCTTTATTTTTAAATTTGAATATATTTCATTCGTTTTTTGTATGAGTGCGCCGACGCCCACACTCACGCCACACCTCACATGCAGGGTGACAAACATTAGTTTTGCCACTTGAGCAGCAACAAACATACTGTCAAATATTACCACCATCATCACCACCACGAATAATATGGTATTATACATTCTATAAGCACACAGACCCCAGCCGAACTCTTCCCTCCTCTTTTTTTTTAGTTTTTAGCAATTTACAGTTTCAATTTGTAATAACTGTCAAAGTTGTTGAATTTTATGCGGTCATTCATTGTCAGAGTGTTTATGTATGCGATCACATACAGTACCTACCTAAGAGATATGCAAGAGGATGTATGAGTGGTATGGTTTGTGTGGTTGTGGGTGCCTATACGTGTGTATGCGTGTGTTGAAATGATTGTCATACATGTGTATGTATGTTTGTAGGTATGTATTATTTTTTAATCCTTTTTCTCCTCACTTTTTTCCTCCTACTCTCGCATGTAAAAGTTACTAACTACAACTACTGCTACTAGTTTTTGTTGCACCGTATTCACATGTACGAAGTTTGTAGATTTATGTTTGTAATTTGTAACAATAACATGCTTCAATAGTTTTGTTGAGTTGTTGGCGTTGTTGTTGCTGTTGTTACTTGTTATCCCGAACATGAGTGTTTTGTTGAGCTGGTGGCGTTGTTGTTGCTGTTGTTGGTTATTATCCTGAACATGAGTGAATGAATGCACGCATAGGACAGATGATTGTTTTTTTTTACTTGCTTTGCCTTGTTTTGTTCTTGTTGTAATATGTGTTGTTTGTAGGTTATGTGAAAGTGCACACAGTGGTAAAATTCGCAACTATTTCGTTTACTGAATAACCGGGAAAACACTTCAGGGGAACTGAACTGCAAACGCTGCTGTACGATTTTTCTAACAGCAACTTTGAAAATTCGTCAAAAATACATTTACAAAATTTACCCAAAAGTGAAGTATTACAACATATGCTGGCTTTAAAACTGCATTTACTGAACCAAAAATTATTAATTCTTACCTTGCTCAAAGTTCAGGTAAAGAGAAAAGGTTTTTTGTTAAGTAATTATTTCCTTACTGCGAAAATAAAATGGAGTGTGAAATTCATCTACCCAAAAACCCAAAAAAAAAAAAAAAATCTTGATGCAAAAATTATAACCTCGCAGGCCACAATACATTTAATAACTTTTAAAATAATCTTTCAATATTCTCGTACTCGTACATATTTGATCCCTAGGACTACCTCTATTACCAACTATGTAACGTACGAAGATTTAATGCTTTTTGGCACACTTTTGGTCACCTTATTTCCTCGGGTCAGGCCAACAACTTCTACACTCTCTAAAATTCACAAAATATTTTTTGGAAGCTTTTTGAGTGGTGAAATGTCAAATATTTTCAAAATCGTTTTACGGCTTCTGGTACCTGTTCTAAATGGGTTAATAGTTAAAGACTCTGGTGCAAGTTATGGTTTGCTTTCAAGTTATATAGCCTCAAAGCTTAAAGATTCTGTATTATTTTGGCTTAGCTTTAGGTTTTCTAAATTTAAAATTTATTATTTTATAATAATATTCTAGAATTTTGCAAAACAAACCATGTGTATGTCATAACATAATCTTGCGCATCGCCAATCTGTGCGTTTACACTACCTATTCTGGATAATTGATTGAAGGACAATAGTGCAACAATAAAAATTATAGCATTTGCAGCAAAAGAGAAAATTTTGCCAATGACAGCAGAAGTTTTATTACATTCTGAATGTGTATTTTCATATTGATATTATTTCTATTTATTTTTTTTTTATTGTATAAAATGAGAAGTTAAATTTTCTAAAATTAATGCACAAAAGTATGCTTTCTTTTCATAGAACCATTACATACCAACATAATCATACATACATATGTATGTAGGTATAAAGTTGCTTTTGAATGAAATCGAACAATTCTTTAGTGACACATTTGCAGTAAACAATCACAGATTGAGTAGCAAGCTCCCAGTGGCACACACCTGATGCTAGCGCACTCACGTGTGTTTGCAAGTGTACCTATAAATCGAAAAAGGGCGTTTTTTGTTGGTGCTGTAGGATTTCCAGCCGTCAGTGCAGAGTCATTGGTAATAATTGTGCAAATAAACACACGCACACACATACAACTTACTACGCCTACACAGTTACCCTCCTCTCATATTCTTATAATATTGAGTTGAGTCACACATGAGGGTCATCAACATTGACACTTGACATATTGTTGACATTTTGAATTTTCTGTATTTATTATTGTACATATGTATAGTATATATGTAAATTGTAGCATACCGTTATTCAAAATATTGTCATTGCATTATTTATTGACAATTGAATTATTGTTGAGATTGATTATGACAATGTCATTGATCATTGATATTAAATTGATTTCATTGATAAAAAATACAAACACACAGGAAATCTTTCACATTGCTTTCATTGAGGAAAATCAATAATAATATTGTGATTTATTTTTACCAAACGTGAAACAAAAAACTTATATTGCTATCTATTTATGTGTAAGCAGCTTATCAAGTCACTTCAGCATACATAAATAATATAAGTATTTAGTGGGATATTTGTTTATACTTATAGCTTCCGATAATCCGATTTAAGTCATTTATGGTACTTACAAACTCCATTCAAATCTTTAAAGCTGATTTTAGGGAATTTTTCATTTTTCGATTACCTTCCCACTCATAAGTTTCAGTTTAGTTATTTCTAACTATTTGAATGCTGTTGATAGAATGCTACACTCGACAAGGCACGTTCAAAAATAGTTCTTCGAAGTAGGACTTCGAAAATAGTAATTGAACTTCTTCCGTAAGATCCTAAACACATACTAAAACATTTTACTTGTACTTTATATACGAATAAAGTGAAGAAATCACTCAACCAAATGGGATTATGGTAGACCCATGTGAAACACTGCGGATAATTCAGACAAAAATTAATTATATATCGCTTGAATAGATATGTACTACATATACGGGGGTAGATCAATAGTTCCCCTTGTGTGAAGGCAGGTGGCGTTGCTGAGGGAAGTTGGCACTGCCTTCGTGTACTGCCATCTGTCACACGACACCACACTAAATTTCAAACTGATTCATAGGTTAGTTTTTATTCGGCAGCCATTCGGCTATGGGGACCCTTCACCATTTAAGTATGACAACCGTAAGATATTGGTTCAACGAATTTAAACATGGTCGTACATCTGTTTTTGATGAGGAGTGGCTAAGCAGCCCGGCAGACGTGGTTGCCGAACGAAAGTGTGCGAAGTAGCAGAGGCCGTGGGAGAGCCGTACGGAAAGGTAATTAACATTTTACACGATAGGTTAAGCATGAGAAAGGAGTAGGCCCGATGGGTGCCGCGATTGCTTACGGTGGACAACAAGCGGATACGGAATTGTCGCGGCCAAATTGCATGAATTGAACTACGAATTGCTGCCGCACCCACCGTACTCGCCCGACTTGGCTCCCTGCGACTTCTTTCTATTCCCCAACATGAAACCGTGGCTCGGCGGGAAAAAATTCAGCTCAAACGAGGAGGTTAACGTCGAGACAGAAGCGTATTTTGAAGAGTTTGACAAATAGTATTTTTTGGAGGGGTTAAAGAAATGGCAGAAACGTTGGGAAAAGTGTATTGTACTAAAAGAGATTACGTTGAAAAATAGAAAAAAGAAATTTGTGAAAAATTGCCTCTTCACTCCTAACACGGGTACTTATCGATCTACCCTCGTAGGTATATATCAAGTCAATATAAATATGTATGTATGTAGTTTTATTTAGCTAAACAACCTATAGTATAACTGATACTTACTTTACTTACTTTTGATGACACAACAGCCCATGGAGGGCCTAGGCCGAGCTTTTCGCATCCACTCATGTTGTGCGTGTTATATTTGTACATGAATGGAAGGGACCTACAGTTTAAAGCCGAATCCGAACGGCGAAGGAAAAGCTTTTCATAGCAATTTTTACTCTTGTAGGTTTGCCATTGCCTGACAAGAGGTGGTGCCGTGTAGAAAAATTATTTTTTCTACTTTTTTTTTTTGATTTTGCCTGTGCCGAGATTCGAACCCCGGACACTCTGCGTAGCAGTCCAACGCACTACCACTACGCCACAGCGACCAATAATAACTGATACACCATAACTAAATTTGCTAAGGTTGGCATTTTAAATTCACTTACTGGAAGAGGTGGTGTCTCTGAAGCAACTGTTATGTACTTCTACATATGTATGTGTGCAGTTATATCTCGTACATATGAGGGAAGAAGATGCTGTTACTGCTATGCTCTTCTCTAATCGGATTTAAGAATCACTAAACAAATTTGAGAACAACTAAATACATTATGTGCGTGTAATTGAGTCAATTAGTTTACATACATACTTTTACTTATGTATATGGTATATACAATTCACCCAAAGAAAGACAATAATTGAAGATGTAATTGTCGTAATTTTACAATTTTTATTGCTGTAATTAGTCAATGTGTCATACTATTGACAATAGCAAACTGAAAACTTTTAAAATTAAAAAAAAAAAAAACAAACAATGAACAAAACTTTACTTTACGGTATAAAAATGTAGTACATATAAATAAATAAATTTGAAAAAAATAGTAAAAATATTGAAATTGGGAACTTAGAATCTAAGCTGCACAAACCAATAGACATACTTTTATAACTTCAACTTCTCATTTCCCCTCTGATTTGTTCTCTAAACAAATAAATACCTTATAAATAAATATATGTACAAATAAATTAACATGAAAATCGATTAAAAGTTTGTACAAAAAATATAATAAAGCAACAACAACAATAGAACAGTGTCGCTATTGTCGGTCACTGCGCCTTTTGTCGCTTGACAATATACCACAATAGCAGTATCTGTTGTTGTTATTGTTGTTGTGTTGTGCCAAAATGAATGAAATAGTTGAACCGTTATTTAATTTTTTTATGTTCTGTACACTTTAAACGCATACAAAAAAGGCTGTAATTCATAGGGACCCAGTAGAAAATGCAAGGATCCTCTGGGTTGAACGAGTAGAGGGCCGAACCAACTCGACAGTTTTATTAATTATTTTTATTTTTGAAAAAAAACGGTTTTTTTAAGGAGTACTCCTTACATTCACGCTTTCGAAAAAACCAGTTATTATCAAGACACTCCGACATCGCTTCCAAAGAACAGCTCATAAAAGCATAAAGCGCAGCAAAATTAAAAAAAATATATTTCCCTTACTTTTTTTTATTTATTTACTTCTACAAATAAGTTTATTAATTACATTTTATGAAGTTTTCTGGGCTGCCGACTGTGGAACAAAGGTCTAAATAGCTGACCCACATAAGCATTTTGTGGATTTACGATTTAAAACCAATATGCAGCGTAAAGCAAAGAGCAGTTCGTTGCTTTGCTGCAGCATCAAAGAGTCGCCCTGTAGCTCCGACAACTATCGATTTCGCATGCAAGTACTTACTTACTTACTTAACTGGCACTACAACCGATGATCGGTCTTGGCCGCCTCTACAAAGCTTCGCCAGTCGCCTCTGCTATGCGCGTGCTGGCGCCAGTTGATAAGGCCAAGTGCAGTCAGGTTGCCTTGCACTTGGTCTTTCCAATGCAGATTAGGACGCCCCCTTCTGTTTGTTCCTCCACCGTGGTTCGAATAAAACACCCTTCTTCCATTCGCTCAACATTACTTAGCTAGCGAAGCCGCTGGATTTTTATACGCGTGACTATGTCAGTGTCGGCGTACAGCTCATACAGCTCATCGTTCCATCTTATTCGATACACGTCGCCCGCGCATACTGGACCGTAGATCTTACGGAGTATCTTCCTCTCGAACGCTCCTAACAGCCTCTCATCATTGATGGTCAATGTCCACGTCTCTGCGCCATACATTAGGACGGGAAGGATGAGGGACTTATAGAGCGTTATTTTCGTCGGTCGAGAGAGGGTTCTACTTCTCAATTGCTTACTGAGCCCGTAGTAACACCTGTTGGCAAGAGTTAATCGCCGCTTGATCTCACGGCTGACATTATTGTTGGTGTTTATGCTGGATCCTAGACGACTTCAAAATTATTGCTGTCAACAGTGACATCTTGTCCAAGACGCCGTGGCTCTTTGTCTGTTGACACAAGGTATTTCGTTTTGTCCTCGTTCACCACTAGACCCACTCGACGACTCGACGAGACTCCCTTTCCAGGTTGGAGAATGCTGCACTGACTGCTCGAGCGTTTTTGCCCATGATATCAATATCATCAGCGTATGCTAGCAGTATGACACTCTTGTAGAAGATAGTGTCACAGATGTCGATGTTCGCAGCTCGAATGCAAGTACTTACATCAATTATATGAATCGAGCTATGACTATTGGTTCAAATCTCGTCGGAATTATCAATTTTTCTTTTTGTGGATTGCTTTTGGTTAGAAGCTGTCCTATAATGTCTTTTGATGGGAAGGCCTTGATAAATTTTCTGCTGGGCACACTGGGACCACACACACACATAAACACTGATATATTAAGTTACGTGACCTGCAAATTAAGTGCTCGCTCGCTCTCACTCATTCATTCCTACTCTCTCTCGACGCCTGCCATTAACTTATCAATAAATATTACGTCAAATAAATCAAATGATTGATTATAAAAGTAGCGGGGAAAAATTATAAAAAATTAAAATGCATTCATTTTGCGCATTTGCCCAGCAAAAGGGCGACAGCGCAGCAGCAGCAGAGAAAGTCAGTGCCGCTAGTCAGTGAGTGTATTGTTTCAATAATAACACTTTGTTTTCCATTATTAACTTGTGTAATTAAAAAGGTCGAGTGCACGCAAGGCAAACATAAACGTTCGAAGGCGAGCACACAATCACTTCCCAGCACGGCCTGTGGATAGTAGAGTTGGGAACGCCACTGACTAACTGGTTTAAAAACAATGAACAATGTTCTGCTTATCAAATTACTTTTAGTATGTACATATATGTGAAAGGAATCAATAATTATATTAATGCGAGCTCTACTAGTACCATAATTACTTAGTAGTAATTAGTTTATGTGACTAATAAACAAATAAACGCTTTTACTTATGGAACATACGTATTCAATGCTTCTTTCTCATCACAGGGTGGCACTATCAGCTTGGCGTTGAACAGAAAAACGTAAGGTTGCTTTGCAGAGTGCTTGAGGCTTGAGTGACTAGATCTTTTTACTCACAGCGTAATAGTTTTGTACTTGCCACATGAAACCAAATATTACAAAGAAAAAAAAAAGAAAAAAGAAAATATAACACTGTGTAAATTACTAGGCAATCACTCAACCTCAACTCGGCATACTGCTATAAAATTTCCAAACATAAAAATCTAGTTAAATTTTTGCTGTATTTTTATAAGTAAAAATACACGCTGCTGTTCTCACGCTCACGCTCACGCTAACGCTTCTGCTGCTGCCATGAAATCACTGACATAATTTAGCATACGGAAATGCTGCCATTAATATGATTCATTAAGCATATTTATTGGATTTTTATGTACTTATCGCATTGTAATATCATTTTCGCATTTTTTGTTTGCGTGTAGTGCTGCGCGTCGATTTTGCTTTTTGGTTGGTGTGAGTATTTCACGACTTCATGTGCTGTTTGTGTGTGCGCTGCCGTTACGGTACTAAAAATCGAAAATGTCAATACTGCTAAAATAATTAAAAAAAATCGTGTTAAAGATTTTTATTTTTCCATTTTTACAATTATGTTTTCTCTTTTATTTTGATTGAAATTTGACGTTATAATGCAAAATATAAATTCGATTAATTAAATTGTAAGTATTGTATCCTTTTTCCAATGTGCTTCTCTTTTTATTATTATTTTTAATTAGTAGTATGTAAAATATTCACTATATTTTCGCACTCTGTTGTATTTCAACTGGAGCGCGAAAATTTAATTTACCAAATTTCTTTGTTAATTGATAGTCCGAATTGGACTTTCGGTTATTAAAGTAAATACCACAATAAAAATATACTGCAGGCAGCAGCAGAGAAATGCCCGTAGATGAGGAGTATGGCTGCAACAATTATTGGAGGATGGCAGGTGAGAAAATTCATCAGAAATTGATGAGCAGACTGTTGTACATAATAAAGAAATGAAGTTTTGCTGCTGAAGCTGAAAACTAAAGCTGAATTTCTGTAACGTGAGGAAATTGGTCACTGTGGCGTAGTGGTAGTGCGTTGGACTGCTACGCAGAGTGTCCGGGGGTTCGAATCCCGGCACAGGCAAAATCAAAAAGTAGAAAAAGTAATTTTCCTACACGGCACCACCACCACCTCTTGGCAGGCAATGACAAACATACAAGAGTAAAAATTGCCTATGAAAGCAAAGCTTTTCACTTCTCCGTTCGGATTCGGCATTAAATTGTAGGTCCCCTCCATTCATGTACAAATATAACACGCACAACATGAGTGGATGCGAAAAGCGAAAAGCTCACGCTAAGCCCTCCGTGGGCTGTTATGCCATTAAAAGTAAAGTAAGAGGAAATTAACGAGGCTTGCTTCAAAAAAGGGACGTCAACATAAGTGAATAATAATTTGAAAGTCGTGAGCGTGCGTGACGTGAGTGAAAAATCCCTCACGCTCCCATCTTTACGTTAAAGATAGATAGATTGATCCCAATATTCGAACGATTTGGATGCAGAAAGTTATAGTCCAGCACGATATAGATGCAAACGCAGTCAATGGGTTATTATGTATACAGGGTGTCCCAAAAGTCGACATCATCCCTTGCAGGGCTGATAGGCCAGCTCATATTTAACGAGAATATCAAATAAAAAGTGTATGTTTTTTTTACATATTGGCATTTTTATGAATTTCGGAAAAATTATTAACTTTAACTTTAAGAAAAAAAAATTTTATATTTTAAGGTTCCAAGTTTTCTGCAAGCAACACAAAGTCATTTCTTAGACTGTGTAAATTTAAAGCAAGTATCAGTTAGAGTTTGATGGAAAGAATATTTTGCAATTACTTATGATATTTGTTTAAATTTATATCTCTTATTGATCTTGTAAACCATTTTATAAATGTGATGCACTCACATACTAAGTATGTAAACAGTTTAAAAAAGTAAATAGTCCATCTATGTTCGTATAAATATTTACATTGAAATCTATGTTTTTGTAGTTTGATGTTTATGTATGAATACAACTAGGAATAATTTGAGATTAAATCAACTTGATAGTCTTCTTCTTCGTAGGAGAATATGAACCTGGAAATCACTTGCTTCTTCCTTTTTTCTTTCTGTTGCTTTCTTTGCTTATATTTTCTTTCACTGTTAGTGCATGTAAGTAGACGGCAGCCCCTGAACATATACCGACTTACAACACTTGTACCTAAGCACAAACACATGCAAATACAGATATAAAACATGCATGTAAGCTCACAAACACAAGCGAACTATGTACAATAACAACTAATATTAAAGTAATTTAATAGTGAAAAATAAGGAAAATCAAGTTGGAAAAAGAGTAAAGAAAATACAAAGGATGCAAAATAATATGTTTCTAACATATTGCAAATAACAGTAGAAGTACAAGGAGCTGGCAACAACAACTGCAAAAACAAATAATAGTATCAACGGCAAAAGCAAATGCGATAAAAATGTAATAAAATGCATTAAAATTCTATCACATTATTGTGTACTCGCATCAGCAACAGCAACAGCAACAGCAACAGCAGCACCAGCAGTAGAAAAGAAGACAAACAGAACAATTGCACACACACATACATACTTATATATGTACGTACACAAATGCAAACATATGTATGTATGAACGCTTGCAAAAGTGAGAAGAAGAAGAAGAAGCAGCAGCAGCAGCAAGCAAAGATTGCAGCTCTGAGTATCAACGATGATATTATTACAAATTGCAAATTGCATACGAGCAGAAATCGAGCTCTGTGTAGACAGTAAGAAAAAGCCAAGTTAAAAGAAAAGTCAAGTAAGGTGAAGGTGAGCTGCTGCTGCTGCTGCTGGCAAAAGGTAAGAAAAAGGTAAACATTTTAAATTTTGTGGCATGACACAAATTGCCTCAGAAATGCTTGCCAATGTAAGAGCTGGTATAGGAAACAAAACCTAAGTTGCAGTCAAGAAAGGTAAACATTGGTAAAGGAAATACTTACATATTTATATGGAAATATATGAAAAGTATGCAACATTTCTGTAGGTATTTGCATCAGTCTCTCTTTGTGTGGCTGCAAAAAGCCAGGCAGCTGGTGTGTAATTTTGAATCACATGTGACACAAAGTGGTGCACATGTATTTTAAATGAAAAACTTAAATTTATTTATATTTTAATACATGCTCGTATGTAAAAATGTGGCAGAACTCTGCAGTTAACAAACCAAAATGAAAAACAAAAGATAAAACCATTAAATCAAATACTTAATTTCAGCCTTAAATGATATTTTCAATTATTTAAGAATAATTTTTTGCATTTTAAAAGTAACAGCAGTCAGCAAAATTTGCTTTATCTTTTCGACCTATCCCACACAATAAGAGTGGTTGTTGTAAGAGAGGCCAAAAATCAAAGAGCAGTTCAAGAGTTCAAAGCCACAATAGATTTTTAAACAGCATTTTGCAATCACGTTTATCATGAAACCATAGTCGCATTCTTGATAGCATGCGTTTGGACATCACTTATCTAAAGGATAACTTAATTAGAAACATATTTACTAAAGTGACGCCAAAATCTATCAATTTGTAGCGTAGTGTATTTTTCACAAAAATATAATTACTCTTAAATTGTCATTATGCAAAATGCAATTTTGACTTTACAGATTTTGACAATTACTTTAGTGTCAACTGTCAAAAGAAAGGAGACACATATACGGTGCAAATGCATATTACATATATACATACATACATACATACATAAATACGTACTCGTATGTATCAGTGTATGTATGTAGGTGAATTAGGTATGCAAATTTGTGTAAGTGTGCATGATTGTGTGGCAGTGTGTAATTGTATGCGTGTACTCGTAAATGCGTAAGTGGAATTGCATAATTGAATTTGGCATAAGTGGAATTTCATGTCAAGTGGCAGGCAAGCAGCAAAGCTTCATTTGAAAATTTTGATATTTAAACACATCATATTGAGGGGGAAAATTTTCATTCTGAAGGTGAGTAAGGTAAGGTGTGGTGAGGTGTGGTGAGGTGAGGTGAGGGGAAGGGAAACCGAATATGTCACACAGGGAACATGCTCAAACAAAGTAAGTGATTTTCAATTACATTTACGAGATTTTATTTTTTTGGATGTGTGTGTGTGTTTGTTTTATTTTATTTTAATTTTTTTTTTGATTACTCTCACTAAATTTGCATGAATTATTTATTTGAAGTAAATGGCAAGAAGTAGTTACAGCAACGTATGTAAATAAGTTAATTGCTACATTATTAAAAAAACAGCCAGTGAAATTAAATCATTTGGTTAATTTTCCATTTAATTGTAAGCAGCGCAGGGCAAGAGCAAAAAACCGGCTGCAATGCGTAAAGTCAAATGAACAAAACTTTTTGGTTATGTAAAAAAAATATGCAAAGCGGCAATGTTTTTTCTGTCAGTTCATTTATCACGATGGCAACAATAGCAGTGTTAAAACAGTGTTGCCAATTCGCATGTCCAAACTTAGTAGCGTAAGCTTGTCACGTTTTCTACAGTCACGATTGACGTCTACAAAACGAAAAAAAAAAACAAACAATTCAGAGAAACACAACAGGGCTTCTTCTCTGGTCAAAACTTTACTTTGTTTTATTTCATTTCAGTTTCATTTGGCAAAAGAGCATCCGAAGTTTTTAAACTGTTTTTCCCTGCTCTCCTTTTTGTTCCTATGAAAACTTATGCAACTTCTGCTGCAACACGCCAAAGCCAACAATGTGCAATTGTTTATGCTACAAAGTTTAATTGCTAGCAATAAGTGTAATTATTTTTTTTGTTTTTTTTTTCCTTGCAAAACTATTTGACTTTAGTTTTATTTGTAGAAATTAATACAAAATAAAACAATTCTATTCTTTGTTGTTGGGTAAAAAAAGGAACGTACGCAGCTTCTGGAAATACTTACGTAAATGCAACGCGTTTAGTTTTTGAAATAAAAAACGTGTTTCTTATATTTTCTATTTGAATCCTTCAAGGTTTCAGCTCGAATAGATTTAGAAATAAATAACAAAAAACGTGTTCCATGAATGTTAACAGGTTGCTACTGGTATGGACTGCTTTGGTCATTCAAAATTATTGTTAGATAGAAATTGTCAAATGATATAAAAGGAAAACGTAGACTAAATTTTGATTAGTTTGATATAACAGGGAGGCTTTGTTACAATTACAGTCAATCTATACATTACTGGGCTCGATTTTTCTTACACGCAACTTTCTGGCTTCAGTGCTGAATCCCTGGAAATATTTGCACAATTTTTCAAACTTTCATTGCAAGTGATTTAACAAAATTAATTGTATTGTTAACAAATTTCATAGTTTCTACTAATTTCTTTTGCAAAATATTCCCTTACATGCATTATTTACACATACGAGTAAAGCACGAGTGGTGTTATCGCATTATTGACGCCACACGTTCATATAGTACATCAATTTAGACGTCAAAACACACACACACACACACGCACACAATTGCATCAATTGCAATTATCGTCGTCGTTGTTGTTGGTGTTATTATTGCTGTTGTCATCGTTTGTCACAGTTTGTCTTTCGTTGACTACATGGAAATAAAAATAAAACAACACTTGGCAACCCATGCTCATTATGCTAAACGCGTACAATAGCGTATGCAATTCCCTTACTCTCCGTCTATTAAAAATTATGCAAGCTGGTGGAGAGCATAATTAGATATTCTCAAATTCATAAACATGTTCGAAGTTATTCGAATTTGGAATACATTTTATAAAAGTTGTGACTACGTCCACTTAACCATTTTAAAGGTTTTGTACTCATACAAAGGGAAGGTTTAAAAAGTCACCAAAAAATCCAATTTACATTGTTTGTATGTATTTTGATTCCAATATTTTACTGTTGATTAACCAATTTTCATACAGTTTGGAGATCTTTGGTCAACATTATGAATATGCACAAAAGTAAAGCCAATATTTCTTGAAGAAGTGTACATATTTTAAAAAGATCACAATTACTAAAACACAAAATTTTCTTAGATTTTAAAGTATGAAATGGACTTTCTTAAAACACAAATACATTACATATAAAAGGGCAATTATTGCAAGCTATCGAAAAAATAGAAACCTGGGTTCAGGGAGTTGTCGTTGGGATGTTAAATTTTTTGGTAATAAGTAGGCACAGAACTATTATGCATGCAAGTATGTATGTATTCTTAAGAAGATTTCCCGAAGTAGACCAATAACATGTTGAGTTCAAAGCAAGAAAGCATTTCCCGAAAGTTGTTCCCCGCTAAAAATGCACAAGGAAAACCTAAGGGCAAATTGAGGTCAACAGAGTTAATGACTATTCGATGACGCATTCGATTAAGTACAGAGAGAAATCGCAGGCAACACTCATGCATAATGAAATTTTTATAATTTGCATGAATAGAAAATTATAACAAAAAGTCAAGGTATGTTGCGGCATATTTAATTTACATAAAATTAAATACACATTTATTTTCCTTTCGATTTTTCGCACATCACAAAAAAGAGAAAAAAATTCACATAAAAGAATACTTTTATATATTTCATTTTATGCAAAAACATTCATGGGATAGTAATTGCTGATTGTGTTTGGCTGTGTGTGTGCGTGTGCGTGTGTGTGTGTGTGCGTGTGTGTCTGCGTGTGTGTGTGTGATTCACGCATGACATGAAATTCACAAAACACTCAATAACAATAAAAGGTATTATAAAACCCTATGATTACATATTTTCAGCGAATCGTCATCCAACGGAAATGCATGTCTGACTTTAATAAAGAGGCAGACAGACTGACAGAAAGAAACAAACAACAATCTGGCCGAACAGGCCAGCGTATTGACTAATGGATTTCTTTATCTTTTCGTAAACTGTCAGTTAAATCTTACTACTAACCACAATATACATGCGAGAAAATAACATATAGAAAATAAAATAACGAATAAACAACTTACTAACAATACTCGTAAGAGAAACGACCAGCAAAAACAGCAACAGAAATTAATGTTTCGTAGCTCAGCGCATCGCCAAAACGATTTCCGTTTTAGCTTGGCTTGCATTTGCCACACACATACATACATAACAATTATAATAATTGCGTGTGTGCAGGCACGCATTTGTGTGAATACTTGTGATATATCATAAATTGATATCTCTCTGTGTGTGAGTGTATGTGTGCAATAAAATAAGAAGGCAGATAAACGCTTACTTACCTCATAAAAATCCATTCACATAAATGCAAAAACATCATCATCATCAAAATTTCTTTGGAAATATACCTATATATGTAAACTTTTCTTTCTTTTTTGTGTACTGAGCACATGGACATAAATATTAAAATACGAATAAAACGCTATCAAATTGAAGTGGGCGCAAGCACATACCGAAAAAAAGAAAATAAATCTCTTTTTCTTTTTGCCACACAACACCAAGAATGACCAACGAAACTACATACGTATCTGGCAGATAGAAGATAGATAGAGATACTGTAAAAATATGATTAAGAAATAGAAAGCCTACAAAATGTCCACACATTTTCATATACAATCCATCACATTCACTATTACATAATTTTTAACGTATCTAAATGATGACTGTGGCCACTTGCGCTTACCAACTAAACTCTGACTAAGTTAACAACTAACCGCAGTGACAAATGGAGAAACAAAATCGAAACTATTTTCTCGAATAATAAAGTAGGTAACAAATATGTAATCAACCAACAACAACTACAGAAAAAAAGAGTCATAAACTTACAAACAAATGGACAACAGCAAAAAAAAAAGAAAAAAAAAAAACTAAATGGTGATTAAATCTAACCCACATAGTTAATTGTTAATTGTATCACGGTGTAATCTAATGAAAATGAATGACTTTCTGCTGTGGATTTGTTTATTAACTTATTTGTTTCTGTTTTTTCTTCTATGTAAGTATTGTACAGTGTAGTGTGAATGTTGAAATTGAATTAATACCATAGACAAAATATATATGCGCGCTATAGAACAATGCGAACATATGAAGGAGAAATATTCATTAATTTTGACAGTTGCATGGCGCGGAAAAAAACATACACATACTTACAATATTCTATACTTGAAAACAGTAAACCCCTTTTAAGTGCCATTTCCGCGTAAGTGCCTGCAATTTGCTTCTTTCTTCTGCAGAAATCAATAAAAAAATTTTTTCGTTTTTCGCAAAAGTTTGACTTCTTCAGCTGAGGTACTTTACCGGGGTTTGCTCTACAAGGAAGTATTCTACACATAAACAAAAATCAATCAGTCTTGTTTACACTGAAACTAATTTTATTTAATGTAAGTAGTCAAACTGAGAGTTACTTGAAGTGCATTAATTATTTATTGGGTGTAAAAAATAGAAATATAAGTAGTTGGTATTAGCGAATACAAATTATTTTGCATTAAAAGTTCTAATTTCTTTGTGAATTGATTGACAATTCGTTGACCACAGACAATTCCACCGTGCCCCTGAAACATTTCTGGAAACCAACTACAAAAGATGAGGTTGCCTTCTTAGTAAGTTGTCCTCTGAAGTGGGGCGGAGTTTTATTGAACACCTTGACTATGCTGGTGCGGTATGTCTTTCACGAAATTTTAATGATAAAATCATTTTAAGTTCTCTTACCATTTCTCTCCAACTCAACTACAATATCAAATTTGAGTACGAAAAAAATACAAAGTTTAAAAGGTTTCTATTACTTCACTAGCCTGGGAACGTTTTAAATCTCTATAGCTCGATTAGCCTGGGAATGAACAAAACTGAACTTGTGGGAGAATAAAGAAAATTATATCTTAATCTACAATAAGTTAAGCTGGCACACCCAAAAGGTTAAGGTAATATCAAATATGGGAAAGGAATATATCATTCATGTTCATACTGTTTTCAAAGTGATTGGCGCAATATGAGGAGTGTATCGCGGGAGGGAGGCTATAAATATTTCAGCAATTATATTTCCACTACAAAATAATTGCTGTCCAGTAATTGCAATAACAAGTCTCTAGCTTCTAATACTTTTCCGACTGTTGGATTTATTCGTTGTGAAATTGTAAAACCAAAACAATAACCTTGAATTTCCTTATAAATTTGCCATGCAGTGTTTTTGCAATACAAACGATTACCGAAACAATGTGACAACAACAAATAACATTTGACAATAGCCGCAACTATCATTAGAAATGAAAAAAAAAAACGCAACTATGCAGCAGTTACTGACAAATAAGGGAATTAATTAAAATAGAAAAAAAAAAAATTGTAAAATTTTAACAAAACAAAACAATGACATTTTACTACTGCATAATAAAAAGTTGTAGTTGCTTCACTATGTGACAACTTGTAAGAAGAAAAAGTGTCATTTACACACTTTGATGTGATATGTTGTTAAGAAAAAATGACAGCTACTTAGTTATATTTTTTATTCATTTGTTAGTAAATACAAACTTACCACCGGTTTCAGTAGTTATTTATGGTATAACAGAAGTATTAAATGAGGGAGAGGGAAAAGGAACAGAAGGTAAACATACCTGAAGTAAAAGAAAGAGAGTGAGCATTACAAGCACTGTTGCCACATTGGGGTAAATTCACGAAGAAGGGGTAATTTTTGACTTAATTTTTTTGGGAAAAGTAAAAAAGGTTATTCAAAACGAAAAGTGGTAAAATATACATAAAAACCCCATTGTTTATAAGATGACAGCAATTATTTGTACCGATTAAAGAAACGCTGAACAAACTCAGTGAAACAAAATTTATCGAGTTATTAGAGTTATTTCACATGAGTAATGCAAATAAAGCTAAAAATTAAAAGCAAAAATTTACACTTAACTTTTAATAACTTTTTATTAAAAGATAAATAAAAAAAGAGGTCGCTGTGGCGTAGTGGTAGTGCGATGGGCTGCTACGCAGAGTGTCCGAGGTTCGAATCCCGGCACAGGCAAATTCAAAAAGTGGAAAAAATAATTTTTCTACACGGCACCACCACCACCTCTTGGCAGGCATGGCAAACCTACAAGAGTCAAAATTGCTATGAAAAGCTTTTCACTTCGCCGTTCGGATTTGGCATTAAACTGTAGGTCCCTTCCATTCCATTCATGTACAAATATAATACGCACAACATGAGTGGATGCGAAAAGCGAAAAGCTTGGCTTAGGCCCTCCATGGCCTGTTGTGCCTTTAAAAGTAAAGTAAGTAAATAAAATAGAAAAAATTAGAATTTTTAAAGGTATGTTTTGGGCTTGGGTACAGAATAATCTTATATAAAAAAGTATAATCAAAAAATCTAAACTAAAACTTAAACTGTACTTGACAATATGTAGGTAAATATATAGTTTGCCATAATTTCAGCCTTATACCCTTGTTTTTATGTTTTCTCGTTTTATTGTCAAGAATGTTGTGAATAAAAAGATTATAATATGACAATATTTAAAAATACCCACATTATTATTGATGATGTAAAGCAAAATATTCCTTCATTACATTTTTCGGCTCAACCATACTGATTTCACTAAAAAATTCAGCCTGTAAAAGTGCTCAGTTCACTAATTATCGAATGGTTCAATTTCTAATAAACTGATCTGGCAAATATATCTTTTCCTCCAAATTTTGTCAGTTGTTTTTTAGATGCGTTTTTTTAGTATTAGTATAAAAATCTGGCGTTTTTTATAGGATTTCAGTTGGTGTTTCAAGTCCAAGGTATGGCAACACTGCGAAAGATTATTCGAGTTTCTAATGAGAGTTTCTGTTAATGGAACAGAAACAGTGAGAACAGCAGATGTAACAGTAACATAGTCTGTTATTAACAGAATGCTCTCGTTTACTACTAAAAACGATTAAACGATTGCGAGTGTTTTTACACACATTCCCATTTAGAGTGCTACTATTCGATGTACGGGAAAGAGCCAAAATGCGTGGCATCGAGAGTTGAAATTCTGTACACGATCAGTCATTCGTAAAGCATGTAGCTGAAAAGTAATGAGAGTGGGTGGGTGTACTTAGTTGATTTTAATGAAAAGATTAAACATGAACATTTTTATGCTTTCGAATTTGAATTATTAGTAATACCGTAGAGTCATTCACAGGCTAATTTGAAGAATTTCGATGGGGAAAGTTGAAGTTTGCTTACAAACAAATATTATGACAATTTTTCATTGAATAGGATTTCTTGAAATTTATTTAAGTAAATTACACTTGATATAAGTTAATTAGGAAATTTATGAGATCGCTTGCTATTGCCAGAAAGTACATTTCAATTAAAATCCTTGACATTTATAACATTCTTCGATGGCATTTTGCTTGCTTCTTCTAACCCAACATGAATTAAATAATTCTTTGTGATTAAAACGTTGCTGTCGAACACACTCAACTCTCAATTGATTCATTGTTCATTGCTGCAGCACACAATAAAAAGAGGTTATCTTAACTCAACACAGCTAGTATCTGCAGTAAATGGCAACAACAGCAATAGAAAAAATCATGAGCCAATAGGTTTTTATCTTCATCAAAGCAACAGACAATATTGTTGTCGTAGAATTGGCAGTAATAATTCTTACACTTCCATACGTACATACATACATACATACATTTATAGATATGTATACCAGCAAATATACACAAACTCAGCGGGAAGAAACTGACGTGTTTACAAAGTGGAGCCATGCAAAATATTTAAAATGAACGTTTTACACAGAAATTAATACAGTTAGATTGAGCAGTAAAATAGTACGAGTATCTTAGAAGTGTGAGCGCGAAAACTTCATCGGAATAATGGGCTCTCTTTCTCTCTCTCTCTTTTAAAGTCCACCGTGCTCTTCTGACCAGGGGTCTATTTTAAGGCCTATCTATAAAAATTCAAAGATATTTTGCCATTTCTGCTAACCGCAGAAAGTTCATTGAGGGACGGCGCATTAGGGTGGGTATTCAATGACTTTCAGTAAACAAGATCACGCGTCGAATCGTATGATCCGTGAACGAACAACTTGTTACGTAATTTATCACGTATCGACTCCAGACAACATCATTCGAAAAAATAAAAACCTTTTTTAATAGCCTAAAACAATGGTTGGAAATTTTACTGAAAGGGCGTGGGGTGTATCTATTGCTCCTGCATAGGGACGATCTTCCTAGTTTTAAAATTAATACAGAAACCGTTTTTCTCAATATTTTTTCCCGATAGCACATATCATGAGAACCTCGTTTCTACGCCAGAGATAAAAATGTGCTTTTAAGCTCACAATTTCCCAATGGGATTGTAAAAGTACAAGGCTATAGATACATCTATTGACATGGCAGAACACATGTTTAGGTAAATGGCAAAAATCTACCTATGGTCATATGAGCAACACTGGCGAGCTGGCGACGACCAAAATGACATATGGCAACTTTGAATAAGACAGGAAGAGGGTGAGAGAAAGAGAGAGAAATGGCAGTGAGCAAAGATGGAGCAAACAACTATTGACTATTGAAAGCTATTGGCCATCGGAGACAAACAAATAATGATAAATGCGCAAAACTCTGTAAAAAAAAATAAAAATATGGGAAAACACATGACGAAAAAGAAAAGGGTTGGTTGCTGGGAAATTCATGACCCTACAAGAGATATGCGCATGTTTGTGTGCGTGTGTTATAATTCAATGCTAAAGAAAAATTTATTGACTCGAGATTTAATAAGAAGAAGTAGAAGCAAAAGCAGCAGCAAAAGAATACACAATTTCAGCCACAATGCATAGACCGGCATTGAACAACAAAGTCGTCGTCGTCGTTCGTCGTTCATCGTGCATCGAGTTTCATCGAGCAGAGCATTCAAGCAGATTGCTGTTGACGGGCAAATGGACAAAGATAAAGCATACGTAGTAAATATTGCATTTAATTAATTAAAACAAACATTGATGAATGTAGCGTAATCTACACACACACACACACACACACTCACACACATACACAGCAAACGCAAAATCGTAAATACCAAGAACGAAGAAAGTCAAGGATGAAAATTGCGCATAGAAAATTAATATTTTTAACAAAATTTGCACAAAGCATACAAACTGAAGTCAAAAGCACATGCTTGTAAGAAAGCATTAAACAATGAGTGAATGAACACACCCAAATGATGGCCAAAAGTGGCCAAGGACTTGCAAGCCAGCCATTTTAATTGGATGGCGATGACGACGACGGAGACGGCGACGGCGACGAGGATGTCGATGCCGACTTAACTGCAAATGCAAGTTAGAGTGCAGTGACTTCACATACCCACCTAAAAAAAAAGGCAGGGTGCGAGTACAAAAACAATCAGCAGCAACAAGAAGCACGATAACGAAGCTATTCAAGTTGTAGCAAAGGAGAAATAGCCAATTTTTGAAGAAAACCTTGCAACTTGTTGATTGCCACTTGCCACTTGCCAACACCACCAGCAAGGGTGCGAGAATGACACCAAATCCCATGCTGTATCCAAGTACACACTAGTCAACGCAACATAAATTAAAAGGAAATCGTCTACTACAAAAAGTCACACGATATTTTCAAGCCAACTGGCGTAGCTTGCACTGCGATATGATACCTCCTTTTACTTCCAGCTAGAGTACGAAAGTACTTACATTTACTGTGAATACCACCATTGGTGTACTTTATACCCTAAGGTTTTTGAGCGCGTCCATCATTGAAATTATGGGCTGATGTTGTGCAGAACTATATCCTATATCCTTTTCCTTCTTTGATTAAAATTTACTTAATACTTGCAACAGCAGCGTGGCAGCAGAAGCACCAGTGAGTGAAAAGGCAAATAAAAAAAAAACTAAACATATAAGTTTACTCACTTGCTTCTTCAACTGGAAGCATCTCATAAGTGACGACAAGTATTTTAAAGAGAAATTTTCTGCAAACATTTTTATTTAAGTATTCATTTATCTATCTAAATTTTAACTTCTAATTGCAGTTACTACTCAAGCAGAATTACTTTGATAGAGTGTCGGTCATGATTTCTTGCACTTTGGAGTATGTATCATCAGTTAGACATAGCGACTGTGCACGTGGTGCTACGCTAAGTAAACCCAACCTCACTAATGCAATGTATGTAGTTACAATTCAGAATGGAGTGCTGCCAACGTTACGTTATCGGAAAATTAGCCTCTAAAATGCAATCAATGACTTTGCTCAAGACAGAAAATGTGACTCGCGTATATGTGAAACCGTGCCACTCGCTCAATGTTCTTCTTTTTGGGGTTTACCCATGTTTACTTTATAAATAGTGAACTTTTAAAGAAGAAGCATAGCAAACTAAAGTAAACTCTTTGGCCTCTCATGTTTACATCACGTGTTTCGGCAGTGTCTATGCCGCCTTCGCCTTTGAGGGAATATTCTTATTTATTATCCTTGTGAAAGTGCATTATCCTCGTGTGTATGTGAACTGTTAAAAACTGGGAGCGTCAGCATGGCAAATTGTGGATTTTTGTGTAAAGTCATTGAAGTAAGTTTTGAAGCGTGTGAAGGGAAAAGTAGTTATTGAAGTTTAACTGGAGGGAAAATGTTTTTGGGAGTCAATAAATTGGAGCCATACATTAGGGTGAGTTTTAAGAGTGTTGAAAAGTGCGCTCTGATAAAAGGAAGGGTGATTTCAATGATGAAATAGGAAATATTAGATTGAAATAGGTGCATACTATAAACTGGGGTGTGTAGTTTCTCATTCAGATTGCAATTGGAAGTGTGTAAAGCGATGAGTTGTTTGCATAAATGATTTAATTAAATGTTATAAGGTGAAAACATTCATGAGTACCACACAGATGTGCAAAAATAACAAATAATATCTAAATTTTCAGCGAGTTCCATAAGTTTTATTACTAATACTACAATAAGTCAATTTTACAATAGAAATCAATCGCAGTGATTGTTCAGCAAAGTCAACACCGATTGGCTTACTCTAAAAGGCGCCCTCTGGCGTTAGACTTAGATCTTCTTCACAGTAAAAACGAATATTGTCATTGGCTGGGATGAGTATTCCAGCGTTAATTTTAGAATTTACTAAGCAATTATAGTGTTTTGTGTTTGTGTGGGAGGTTTTGAAACTGTATTTAAATTTGTTTCCTAGCTTTTTTTCTTTTATTCGCTTTCAATGTTGTTTTTTATTATTATATGTAAAGCAGACACCCATGTTGACAATTAAATGTAAATTTATGAGGCGATCATCATCGTCGTCATCATTTTGCCCCCCAAAAGGTGTCAATTATCGAATGGAGATTCATATGCAGCAGTGGCAGGCACATACTTGAAAAATCCCAGTAGTGCAACGTCATCATCATCAATGAATGGATGGATGGATGCGGTGGCATCGAGGCACAGAGCTGGAAGTATATGTAAGCAAATGAAACCATTTCAAAAAAATTGGCATATGGCCATTTTCTTATATTCTTATTGTTGCTGTTGTTGCTGTTGCTTTTGCTGCTGCTGCTTCTTACAACTTTATTCATTTTCTTTGCAACTTATGTGAAGTACTCATACTAGTTTGCTGCTGTTCCTTGATGTTGAGTGTGTGTGTGTGTGTGTGTGTCATATCACTGCAATCTTTTACTTCGGTATTAATTCTGAATGTGTATGTGAGAGTTCTTCAAGTACATTTTATTGCAGCATACTTCTGTGCGTTATTTTTTATACTTTTCTGCATATATAGTATCAGCACAAAAAAATGGTCTGCTCTTTCCTTTCTTTTCCTTACATTCACATTCGTGTGCATACGATTGCATTGAATTATTGTCAAAGTTTTTGACGCCTACGTTAGCTTGCCAACACACACAGCTAAAGTCAATAATAATATCTAATAAAAGTATTTATGAGCATCTTCCATGAGAACGATATGCTGGAAGTTAATGTTGTTGCAGCTGTAGCTGCTGCTACTGTTGCAGTGGATTCATCTGATTCTTATATTCAACTCTGCACCTACTTGTGTCAACTTTACGATGATACTTGAATTGTTTTGCATTTTTTAGTTACAATTCAAGATATTTTTAAAGGAGATGTGGAATCACTGCATTACAGCGGAGCAAGTGTATTGGAGTTGATCTGCAATGAATTGCCTATGCCCTACATTAAATGTCTCACTTCAAAATCGCACACATTATTGATTGACGTATTTAATAGTGTGCTGGGCTGCTACGCAGTATGCCCGGGTTCGGCCTAGGCGCTCCATTGGCTATTGAGCCATTAAAGAAGAAGAACTGATGAAATGGGAGTTTAAAAGTCAGTGTTAGTGGACAGAAAATTGTGGCAAGATAGATAGCCACAGAAAATTGTGGCAAGATAGTTGTCTCATTACTTAAGAATTATTGTGTTGTGTTCGAAGCATTGTTTTCTTTGTGTTGTTTTTTTTTTTTTCAAAACCAGTAATTGGGCATCATACTCGCTTTTGGAGATCTAACGTTTTAAGTCTAAAGCTGTCTACAATTTCATACTTGAATGGAAACCAATCTGTTGTATCTTTTTGCTGTAGCGCACGTATGTATAAGGAAAAGTTTCGTAGTTAGTTGGTTTTTTATTTACTTTTGAAGTATTGGGGTATTTGAAGTGAATTTATTCCAGTGTCATTTCAGGTTGAAGTTGCAAATATATTTTTCACTTGAACTGTTAACAGAACACTCGTGCTTGTCAGCATATATTCTCATCACAAAAGGGTATGGTATTTCTTTGCTATGCATTTCTTCTGAAATATACATTGAGTATTCACAAGATGTCCTATTCAGTGTCGTATCCTCTCAACTGCCGTAAATTCTTTCATTTCTTATACAAACTTTTACGACAAAATAGCACACCTTGTGAACACCCCAAATATGTTAATCAATAACGCAATAGTAAAAGTCAACACACTCTTCTTATTCTTATTGCATTGGTCATGATTGTTGGCTATGAATGCCCCCAAATACAAGCCGACAATAGTTGCGTTTTATACATCACTCGCTCCTAGTTAAGAAATATAGCGATAATTGTAGGTGATACAACAGCAAAGGCTGCAGTGTTAATTCGTATAATTATAACTGTTAACTAAGGATTTCGTGAATAAACAATGAAATGAAATAACATCCCTGTTGTGTGACTGTGAACTGTTAATAATAAAATATTAAGAAGCAGTGTGGTAAAAACCAAAAAGGAAATGTGTCAAAAAGTCTGCCGAAGAAAAGTACGATGTGAACTAAAATTTAAACTAAAATGTTATGTGGTACGCAAGAACCCATATAATAAGAAGATATCGCCCATATAATAAAGAAGAGAAATGATGAAAGATCATCTCCAGTTGCCAATGCTTACTTACTTTTAATGGCACAACAGCCCATGGAGGTCCTAGGCCGAGCTTTTCGCATCCACTGTTGCCAATGTCATTGAGCTATTTGATTGTGAATGACAATACAACGAATAAGAAATTTAACAACTTGGTCGATTTATTCGCACATAGTTAACTACATACTTGGCGAATAAAACGAAGCTTATACCATAATACGGTTGAAGAGTATTTCAGAGAACTACTACTCACTTTTTAAAAACTTTTTCAATCGTAATTAATAAAATTATTTTTATTTTATTATTATTGTTATTATTTAATAGAGAGAAATCATGTGCATAGATAATGCACAATTGCACAACCATTGAGCACTCTTAAAGCATTTTGATATGGGAAACACTTAATTTTTTTTTTATGTTGCATGTCATACATACTCTTACTGTTAACAAAAAAAAAAAACTCCACTTTGGAAGTGCACTGCTGCTTCAAATGAGCACATGCATTTGAGAGAGGACGGAGAGAGAAAGAGAGCAAACAAGTTGAGTAAAGACATGCAGAAATCTCAAAAACTATGTTAACTTGAGGAGCAACATTGGCATCAGGTATGTTAAGTGTTGCAGGAAAAAACTTACCAATTAATGTAATTTGCCAGTATCGGAACAACAACAACAACAATCTGAAGTAAAAACTAGTTTCCTGATAAATCTAGATAATCAAAATACATATACATATACAAACATATTTACGAATATTTATAGAAAATTGCACTTTGAGCATAGAAAATTGTACGCAACTACCTGATATTAAGCCAAAACCAAATTAAAAGTAAAAACATTTTAAAAACGTTTACAACTATGGTAAGTAATTGAAGTAAAACGATTTCCTGCACCCAGTTAATAGTAAAATTATGCAACAAATTAAAGAAAAGTCAGAATTCATATTCGATATAGAATTGAATATGAATTGAAATGAAACGAAGGAGAAGCATGACAAAAGACGAATTGGACAATTTCAAGAATTTTGAATACCTACTCAAATGTTGATTGTGTTATGATAAAGCAAATAATTCGGTGAATCAGAGAACTAAGGATTATTTACTCTAGAGGCAGGCTTAATCACAAATAAAACCAGCCATTGGGGAAATTAAGCTCTGTTCATACGTGTCCCCGAAACTGATATTACTAGATTTAATAGCTATCAATGCGAAATCTGAGCTTCGTCAGAAGAGATGAATTTTCGGTAAAAATTCTCATTTTCGTTAAAGCGTTCCAGAGCCCAATTAGCGAATCAAAACCGTTGCGGATGGGTCATGCGGTTTCAGCTTTTGTACCAATTGAACTTTGTACGGCTTCATACCGAGTTCGTTATACAAAAATCACAACAAAGAAGTCCATGAAATGTTCAATTTCTGAGAAAGATGTCGAGCTGATGTGGTTGGTTCTTATTGCACATTCTGCCCAACAGCAGCAATTTTTGTCGGTTGCGCGAACTGTACAATTTATACAATAACTATGGAAATCAACCCTAAAGATAATTTGCTCTGAATCATGAGCCACCATTTTTCCACCATTTTTCCACATCAACTGAATCATTTGTTATTAAATATTGTTTTATTTGGTGTATGGAAAATCCTTATGCCACATCATTTATTTCTTCTTTTAACGTCTTCCATTAACTGAATTAAGCTTTACTTGAAATAAGTAAACACATATGGTATATCCATTCGATTTACTAACTCAAGCAATTATAAGTAAATATTCAAACTTCATAACTTTAACAAATGCTACCTGTGTGTAATATTAATTACTTTTCAACTCATTTTTTCTATTTATTCAACCAAATGTTTTTATTTTTTAATACCTGCCAGTAAACACCGCCTAAAGTAGTTGAACAACTTTTTCATTGTTGTTGTTTTTGTTATGCATTGACCAGGTGCTTATTGGTGGTGGTTTTTGAAATGTTGGGAAATACCAGCAAAAAAATATTCATTCATAAATTTAGTATAAGCAATAATAGTTTTCGTTATAAACGTGAACTTAGAGACACACACGTACCTACTAACTACAGGTAAAGGTGACTCAAGCTACACATTCAAGCCAAGGCGCATTTGTGGCTACTTAGTATTAAGTAGTACAAATGCCTTTTGTTTAATTATTGCATGAAATGTGGTGGAGGGCATTAAAACTAATCAAATATAAATTTTTATACCTAAAATTAAATGAATGACGAAGATGACGTGCTAATAAAAAGCATTAATATATAAATCGGAAATGGCAATAGGTCGTGAGTCAATAGACTCACGATATTAATATTATTTGATGACGTGAATGCATCATTTATTTGTAGATTGAAAATTTTGTCTGATACTTTTTGAAATTACCGATTGTTAACACTTAAAAGTTACCCTGTAATTAAAACATTGTAGTAAAGTGTAGGTATATAAAAATTCAAAAAACCAACCTACTTCTTTGATTTTTGATTTAAGAGCGCTTCATCATTTTACGTTTCCTTTCATTTCACAGTGCAAAAATAAATAAACCTTTGCAAAAACTTCCCACACAAAAGTGAAGCTTCTTTCATTTTCAGAAATCAACAACAACCAATTTCCACACATTGCAATGCAACGCACTAAACAACGCGAAAACGTAACGCATCTACTCCGCATGAACATCACATACCACTGCAACACACAACACATTGCAAGTGAATTTGCAACGTATTCATAATGCAACAATCGAGTACCACTGTACCACTACTGCACTGTGGACCCTAAAAAGGAAACAGGTAGAAGCACGACAGCACAAACAGAAACAACACATGAAAAAAGAAGCGCTACAACAAATCTGCTATTTGCCAAATATGGAATATGAATGACACGACATGGCAGGCCCAGTTGAGTATGTATGAAGCACGCCGCACAAGTATAAGCAAAACAAAAATGTTGTAGAAGATTTGCAACATACACGCGCACACACAAGACTGGCACATGCACTTGAAGAAAAGTTGTAGGAAATATTTTGTATAAAATTTGTCACATCAGTACTTATAGTATAAAAATTAAACACTGATTTTCGAATTTTTGTCGTTTCGTTATTTCTGAGCTTTATGGATAATTTTCCATCATTTCTTACGCTCATGATTTTAAGAATGGTCCTAGAGTTGAAAATATATTCTTCTGAAATAATTGCATAGCTTGTAGCAGCTGTCTTCATAATGTAAAATATTGTATAATATTTGCATCAATGAAATTAATAGTTATTATTATTGAACACACAAATTTTTCCCATTCTCAACTTTTCGGCATATGTGAAAAAACGTACAGGGTGTGGCAGAAGTTATGTCATAATGTGAATTGGCTGCAATTTTGCTAAAAATTAAAAAAATCGGGAAAGTTTATGTGTAATGTGTACAATTGATGACATTAAGTTAAGAAAAATGATAATGGTCAAATGACCAACTCCTGAATTGACAGGACATTTCTTCTTGTTTCGCGGCATTTTGCATTGTTGCTTGCAAAACATTTGATGTCTTCTTCAATGTTGGCGTTCAAGAAGAAGCCAGGAAGATCAGACGATCTGGCTGGCCAGTTCAAATTGCCAAAACGGGAGATCACATGGCCCGGAAATTGGTGTCTCAAAGTCTCCATCGTTGCCCGAGCTGTGTATCGCTCCAATGCTTGTTGTCAACTTATTCTCTATCTGTCTACAACATAAATGTCAAAACGCGTTTGACGTCATTTGCCAAAATAATGGCACATTCACATTATGACATTACTTTTGCCCCACCTTGTACATTCTTTTACGTCCAAGTGACCATATTTTTATTCATACATACATACATTTTCCTGTTTATATTTCTTCGATTAATTTCAATATCAATTCATTTCTTTTCTCTCCCACAACTCAAGTGGGCAAATTTAGTTTGACCTATTTTTCATTGTTCGCAGCGATCCTCTTCTTATTTTTGAATCAATTATGGCATATTTTATGTGTACAAATGACGAAATTTCTACTTTTTTTTAAATTTAAAAGGCGTAAATTTCATGGCAAATTTTGGTTTTTTGTTAAACGCGAATGATTTTTTTTTTTTTTTACTAAATTTTGTGTTTTTATTTGCTGGCATTAATAATTATTTTATGATTTATGCGCAACAATTCCAACGAAATATTTTGCATGATTTATGATTTGTGCATTTTTCGAAATTATATTCATTCTGTTTTTGTGTTGTGTGTTTGGTCGTTTTGACCTTTTCGAAATAATATTTTTTATTCACTTCCTTTTGCCAGAATCTAAATACAATATTCTCACATTTATGCAATAAAATTCCTTATTAAAGGCAAGCAAAATTCCGAAAAATGATCGGCAAATTAAAAAATTGAATAAAAATTAATTCCAATTCCAAAACCAAAACTAAAACCAAAATAAAAATTCAATTTCAGTTCAATAAACTTTCCATAAACAAATCTTTACTTACAAACAAAACTCACTCGCTTATTTAATATGGCGCCTTTTAAAGTGCAATAATTGAAGTTTAAATTACAGCTGGGCGTGGAGGATGTGTTGAAAGAAGGGGAGGAGCGGCGGTGTGTGCGGTGGGCGAGGAGGGCGAGCAACGTGTTGCATCTTGATTAATTAACGTTTTATATTAAAATGCACAATATAAGAGCAATAAGCAACTGCAGTGACAGCGACAACAACAACGACAGCACCAACACCAGCAACGACAACCCCACTAACGACAACATCTTGATTTTAATCAACAACAGCTGCTCAGCGAGTGTTTTAAATTAAAAGCTACTGTACAAACACACACATACTCAATCAGCAAGTTTATTCATTTATTTACTGCAGTCCAACTATCATCCATGCAGCGAAAAAGTCAGCAACATTTGACATTTACTGCTTGCAATTGCGCCTTGCTGTCGCTGCTCCACTGCAAATACTGGCAATGTCAAAATTTGTAAGCCTCAATGCGGTTGACAATCATGATGTTGACGATGACGCTCATTTAATGGCAATTGTTCTTTTTCTTGTAATTATTGTTATGACAGTTGGTCACCATATATTCGAATTAGCGCCCAAGTTAATTGTCACTGACTGTTTTCTTGTTTTGTTTTTGTAAATATTTTATTTATTTTTATTGCCATTGACAATGCCAACTAATTGTCTTGGATTGCTGGAATAAATATTGAAAAGTTGTAGGAACTTGATTGCAAAAGATTTTATTGTTATTACAGTTAAGAGTTTTATGATTCTTTGTTGAAGGGTGAACACTATTTATCCATGGGCATCAACTGACGGATCAAGTAAAAGTACGAAATTTAAAATTAATCTGTATTTTACTTTGTTTATAATAAAAACCTGATCCTAGGTCATAAGTGTTTGTGGGGCAGTGTTTCTAAGTAGGCGGTTACAGTAAGAAGTTCCCATTGGAACTTCAAATGAACATTTTTTAGAAATATGGCAAAGTTATATTTCGATAGTTTTTTTTAGGATTTCTTGTACTCAACTAGAAGTTAAATTAGAAAATTAAAATTCTGTAATTAACTTATCAACAGCATAAATCAACGTGGAAAATTTTAAAATCAGTTAGTAAAATACCTACCAAAATCAATTTGGAATATTCTGAAATCAGTTCTGAAGCACAATATGAATTTTAATAAAATCTTAAACTCAACTTTGCAACGTCTTGTCCTTTTCTGCCCAGCGTCCTATATACAGGACACTAAAATCGTTCTTTTTAAGGCTTTTTTTTTTGATATGAAAGGTTTACATATGGAATGGGCATATGTAGTATGTCTATCGTTCAAAAGGCTGAATTTTTAGTTTTCCATAAACGCTATTGAAATTTCTTTACCGATTTTGGACTAATAGTTAGTAATTCTTACTGTGGCCATTAAAATTTTGTATACACATTTTTTTTAAAATAATTTCTATATAGTTTTTTTTAATTACATTGAAACTGATATATCGTGCAAATTTAGGCTCATTTTGTTCTTTCTTTTTCATATATGAACTTACTCAAAGGAAAGACTTGTTTTATTTGATAGTATGAGGAAATGGTATGAGGCGGCCAAGACCGATCATCAGTTGTAGTGCCAGCTAAGTAAGTAAGTAAGTAAGTAAGTAAGTAAGTAAGTAAGTAAGTAAGTAAGTAAGTAAGTAAGTAAGTAAGTAAGTAAGTAAGTAAGTAAGTAAGTAAGTAAGTAAGTAAGTAAGTAAGTAAGTAAGTAAGTAAGTAAGTAAGTAAGTAAGTAAGTAAGTAAGTAAGTAAGTAAGTAAGTAAGTAAGTAAGTAAGTAAGTAAGTAAGTAAGTAAGTAAGTAAGTAAGTAAGAAAGTAAGTAAGTAAGTAAGTAAGTAAGTAAGTAAGTAAGTAAGTAAGTAAGTAAGTAAGAAAGTAAGTAAGTAAGTAAGTAAGTAAGTAAGTAAGTAAGTAAGTAAGTAAGGAAGTAAGTAAGTAAGTAAGTAAGTAAGTAAGTAAGTAAGTAAGTAAGTAAGTAAGTAAGTAAGTAAGTAAGTAAGTAAGTAAGTAAGTAAGTAAGTAAGTAAGTAAGTAAGTAAGTAAGTAAGTAAGTAATTAATTAAGTAAGTAAGTAAGTAAGTAAGTAAGTAAGTAAGTAAGTAAGTAAGTAAGTAAGTAAGTAAGTAAGTAAGTAAGTAAGTAAGTAAGTAAGTAAGTAAGTAAGTAAGTAAGTAAGTAAGTAAGTACGTAAGTAAGTAAGTAAGTAAGTAAGTAAGGAAGGAAGTAAATAAGTAAATAAGTAAATAAGTAAGTAAGTAAGTATGACGAAAAAATATGCCAAATAGCACCCAGGGTCCCATTTCCCGTGCTCGGTATCATCATAACTCAAATCTAATAATGGATTTGAATTTTTTGACTTCGAATTTCCTAAGCTGAATACTGTTAACAAACAAAATTTAAATCAATTAATCTTAAAAAAATGAGCTCATAGTGAAATTCAATTTAATTTCAATAGAAATAAAAATTATGCACCAAAAAGAAATAATAAATAAAACTGCATTTGTGGCAAATGATTCACATCGCAATGAATTGAGGGAAATCAATTCACAACTTTTGCTTAAAAAAAAAAAAATAATAATAAAAAACCAATTGAAATTGATATTAATTTGATGAGCTCAATGAAAATTAGAATTATAAACAAAAATAATACAGACACACTCTTAATGGAAATGTTTAGAGGAAATGCTTTAATAGCCAGATTCATGGATGCGGCATAAAATCAAAAACACTTTGATATACTTAGCTTTTCAAAGTATAAATATTTCCAAGGCTTTCAATTGGAATGAATTGCTAAAAGCAAATTTTATAAAAACAAAAACCAAATTTCTTATATTTCACTTCCGCAAACAAAGTAAGTAACGAAAAAGTTGGAGGCACCCGTCGAGAAGAAGCGATGCTGTGAGTGCGATGCGAGGAACGAATGAAAATGTTGAACATTGTATTTGATTTTCGGCAATTCTTTTCAAAAACAAAAACTCGCATAAATTTTTGGAGCAGAAAGAAAAGATATCAGTGCAATTATGTTGAAAGATGAGGTTTTTTCGGTTATTGTCATGCGACAAGGAGCGACGTCATACCATCATGCAGCAGCACGTTGTTGTTATTTTTGTGATTCATAAAACGATCTCTGTTGTTGTTATCTTTGCTGCTGTTGTTATTGTTACTGATATATGAAACGTCGTCATTAATTTTGTTTGGTGAATTACGATTTGCGAAGCAACATTTGACAGTCATTCACCTCGTTTTCGGAATATGTGCTGCTGCTGCTGCTGCTGCTGTTATTGTTGCCTGCCACTTCGCTGTGCAGCGAGGACATATCCTCGGGAACTTTTTGAACACGCTCGTAAAGCAAATACAAACTAAAAATTTAAGATTTTCTTGTTTGTATGTTGCAAGATTTATTATTATTGTGTCGCACCAACCAAGGTGCATTACCGAAATTGCATAATCGATGAGTAACCAGCGAAGCTGTGGGAAAAAGTTTTGCACATTATCCTAAATACATACATTTTTATTATGCATTAACGAGTTAAGTTTTTAAGATATTTACTAATGTCTTCTTTGTCTGTCGATTGCTGTGTGTTTGATAGATGTTTGTTTTGGTTAGTTTGCTTTTTTGTAAGCGTAGCATAATTTTAATATAAAACATTAAACTTAAGTACCATTAATAAAAAAAAAAAAATTCAACAAAAAAAAAAAAAAAATAGATAGACACTTGGAAAATTAAAAAAAAAATATAATTTCTCTCTAAATAATATTTCAATTTAAAAAAGGAAACAAGTATCTCTTCAAACCACTTCCAGAATCAACTAAAAACACCTTTACACAGATGACTTATTTGTGACCCTAGTCAGCTGACTTCCTTTTGACCCAAGCAAGCAGACTAGACTTTCGACTCAAGGCAGCCAGCCCATCCAATAAATCCATCAAATTTTTCTGACCATTGACAAAACTATTTCCGAAGTCAGCAGACATATTGGCTGACAAGGCGAGCTAGTGTAAGGGTATTTTAAGATCGCCGATTATTTTGACACTATCTTGCAGTGAAAGCGCAAACAGTGTGACGCATGCAGACATGAAATTCCCAAGTCACTGCATCTTAATTGATTTCAATCACATTTGCTGAACAGTTTGAACGTGGCAGCAGCAAAAATCTGCCCTCAGAAGCAACTGCAGACAAATTGCCTGTGTTGAAATCTAGGAAACTCTTATGTATATTACGTTTATTTGACTCACGCACCTAAAAGGGAGGGTAGGGGGGGGGGGGGGGAAGGGGGGGGAGGATTGCACGAAGAAAAGAGTGTTGCCGACAAAATCAATGACTTCTTTTGTAAATCTTTTATTTGAATTCTCCAGAAACACCCAATCAAGTTGTAGGCACCTAATGCATTTTGTTGAATTTCTTGTTTGTTGTTGATATTATTCTTGCTAAACTCCAGGGAGTGGAATGCATTTAAATTTAGCACTATTTATGTTGGGGAAAAAATTTATTTGAATTTATAGACAAATTTATTGTGGATTAGTAAATGCAAACATACGCAGCAAACATGTTGCTAGGTGCTGGTTGCGGTGATGGTTGTTGCTGTTGCGCTGCGCTGAGCGATATAAGAAAATATGTAGGTCAGCAGCAATAGCAGATGTGATGTTCCTGTTGTTTGGGTATCTGTTGAAAACAACAACTTGGGTGGGTGTACACTATGTATGCATGTACTCATCCCTTTATAATTTCACGATTTACAACTTAATAACTTTGCATCCGTTGTGTGAGCTACTTGCGGTGTGTTGTTCTTGCTTTGAGGGAGCACAAGATTTCCTTAAAATAAAACAAGCAATGAACTAAATTCAATAATTAATCTAACAGACCATATGCATTAGTGGCATTAGCTAAACCGTTGACGTGGTATGGTCAATATTTGTGTAACGTCATGGCGTCCCAATTTTATGAGCACACACGCTGCGTCAGTCTGCGCACGCAGTGGCGTTTGCTGTGGGGCGCTCAATTCTTGCTTGATTTATGTAATACATATTATATTTATAACAAAAGTTATGGTGCATTATTTTGAAGTATGCATTTTTAATTTAAGAATTTTGCTTCAATTAAAAATATTCACTTGATTTTCAAATTACGAAAGAACTACTCATTTGCATGCTCCCTTCTGTATTTCATTTTCGCTACTCTTTTTGCTACTCTCCATGCTTCCAACTATTTTCGTTTTTGTTGTGAACAATCATTTGTAAGTATTTTTAGCAGCATTAAAGCAAATAAACTTAACTTCAAGAAAGCAAAACTAAAACGAAAAAAATAAAACGCTTTAGAAAAAGGGAGCAGCTTCTACTTCTGGCTGCGAGTAGTACACACAGGAAATTACAAATTTTTCCAGCAAGTAAGAATATAAAAAGAAAAAAGAAAACAACGAAAACTCATTTAAAATGGGACTGCATCAACAAATAAACAACCAGAAAAAACACTATGAAGCAAGCTTCAGAAATATGTACGTTACAGCTGCATGGCAACAGCTGGACTTGGAGTTGGAAAAAGGCAGTTTATAATAATTTCATTTATTGGATCTAGTTAAGATAAGCAAATAAAACTAAATGTTCTCCTCTCCTCAATACCCGTAAATCAAAGAATTTTTCCTTGAAGGGTTCAAAACCCGAGAATTCTGTGCTCGAGTAGTTCGCAGTAAGAGTGTGTTCCAAGCGGGGCCGTGGAGAGAAATTACGGGCCCGGGAGGAAAAGAGGATGATCAGAGGAGGGCCCCATATTTTTTAAATATGCACATAAATCTTAGTCTTCAGCCTAAAAATTTGGAAATTTTTGACTGTATGTAATCAGTACGGTTTTTAGAAAACTCATAAAAATACATTTATAAACATTTCCCAAGTTTTAGACAAAAAAATGTAATGTTGCTATAAAATGTTATAATAACGTAGCCTAGGCAAAAAGAGCCTGAAAAATTTGCAACGAAGTCAACAAATTTAAAGTTCAGACAGAAGTCGAAATCTAAAATTTGTAGACTACTACCAACATGCAATCTTATATCACTGTTTTCAATCGAATTTTGTCGTGATTCGAATTGTAGAATAAATATTTGATGTTTATCGGTGAGATTCGAACTCAAACAGATCCTAAAAGTTAGGTTTATGGTAAAGATAATGCCATCAATGTTAAAGTTCCCAATCTTGTCAAAAACGAAAATAAATTGAGGCTGAAGACACTTGCTGCACGGTGCAATCGCCACGACTGAATAACTGAACATTTGGAATATGTTATGAAAGAAATACTTGTCTGCAAGTATTGCAGCCAGGAGTCTCTGAACTATTTCTGTAATGAAGATATGAGAGTGACGCACGCAAAAATACGAAGGGAAAGAAGAAGCACTTTGTGCGACAATAAACAAAAAAACAGCGGCAAGTACGACGCTGATGATGAAGACAGACCGACCGACCAACCAACAATTACACTTCACAACAGTACAGTTTACAGTAAACCCAAACCAAAAAATGAAAGGTTACCAGCAGAAGAAGAAAGGGGAATTGTGCAAGTGATGAAATTACAGCACAAAACGAACAGTCATTCCAAGTACGAAGCCACGAGAAGCAGCAACAACGATTTACGAGCCTTAAAGTTTATTTTTAAAGTAGCAGTTACTGTGTGCCATGGCGGCTCAATGCCACGCCTCACCTCGCCACAACGCATCGCAACTAGACGCTGCGCGCCACGATTTCACGGTTAATTGTAAAAACACTGAATAAAAATATTTGCAGAAAGAAGTTAGAAAAATATACAAACTCAGCGCAGCGAAGTGGCAATGACAGCAGAAAATCAACTTAACCACGAACTAGCAACAATCACGTTCACCACGCCTATTTATGTCCATTTAGATTGCTATTGCTGGTGCGGGTGTTGCTGCTGCTGCTGCTGCTGCTGATGATGATGATGATGTTGCAGTTATTCTGTTATTGTTGCTGCTTGTAGTTGAAGTTCAAGCTAAAGTAGAAGTGCAAATGAATTTGAAGCCAACTCGCGCATATTCAAAGTTCTGTATTTGTTGCAGCTACTCTGCCTTTGGCGGTCATTAGATGAAGTGCTGCTTGCTGCCTCATCCTTATTTGCTGGCTGCTGCGTTCTCATAAATAAACTAAATGTCTGGCTATAAGACACCCACGACTAGTTAGTTAGGTAGTATCCTTTGGCTGCTTGCGTCATCGCACTGAAGTGTGATGGGAAGTGCTAAATGAATTGAAAGCATTGCAAATGCATAAGAATTCGCGCATAATTTATGAAAATATAAACTCAAGCTGTAAGTTTCATTCGAACGAAAACTGATTGTTAAATATTGCAAAAGCAACATTCCTAGCAACAGCAGTGCTGATAGGAGGAGGAACAACAGCAGCAAGCGCAGTCAGCTTGAAGTTGCAGTTAGTTAGCAATTCTTGGAAGTCTTCTTCGTAGTCCTTAATCCTCCTTAGTTTCCAATTCAGTTTTCAAGTTATGGCAGCAACACTTTAACTGAATTTTTAATTAAGCATTTTCGTATTATTTTAATTTGTTTCAGTTTAGTGCTGTTGCCGTTGCTGGTATTGCTGCTGCTGCTGCACAACAAATTGTTTCGCAGGAAATTTGTAATTAGGAACAATTTCTGTTGCTCTTTCTTCTTTATTTTATAGCATATCCATAAGAAATTAGCGCAACGTGTTATCATGCATCCTCTTTAATATTTCATTGTTAACTAATTGAGTGTAAACTGTCGGCAGTTGAAGTTTTATAAGTAGATTGAAGTTGAAGTAAGGCAAGCAAGGGTGCAGAATTATTTTGAAATCGTACGCAAACTTTGCAGCATATTTTCTCAATTCATTTTCATGTTCATTATTTGTTTCATAATTTAAAGTTAAATATTAATACATCAATTCAATTTGGTAGCTGGATAATAGGATACTATCTACTTATTGACACGGCCTGAATGGCCTGCAATGGCAATAAATCTTCTCTTTCGCCTACACAACCAAGACAATGTTTAAAGGGAAACAATCACGGGACCTAATCAAACCTAATCCCGCCAGCTAGGTATTTACATTTCCAGTACAAATATTATGGAAACATTACACATCAGGGATCGTCTCGGCTCTGGCATTTATCAATCTTGTTTGGAAAGAAGGAAGGTGTGGAAAGTTGATTAAGAAAAGCGAGTGAAATAAAAGTGGAGTCTTGCTCCGAAACATAAATTTAATCAACTTAAATAAACCAATTATAAAATATAATTTAACTTTACATTTTCTCAATAGTTTTATACTTCCACTTTTCGTCCTCCACACAAAAAAACATGAAACACAATAAATAAAATAGAGCTATTTACAAAATGGTATCAGATTCTGATAAATATAAATAATTTAATTTAATTTTTTTAGATATTGTTTGTCTGTTGAACCCTTCTCATGTTAAGATCTTTACAAAAAAAAAAAAAGAAAAAATGTCAAAACCCAATTTCAATATATTCCTGATGGTTTGTTTGTCAGCACTTTTTTTTTGCTCAGTCATTTTTATCTTCGTCTATCTATGAGATAGAATCAAACATATCTACACACGCTCGACACTTCTATGCTTTGTAGTATTAGCTACGCTCAACTCTTTGCTCAAATATGAAATGGAAATACAAAATATAAAAAACCTCACAATGTTGTGTCATTGTAAACCGCTTACGTTTTTTTTATTTTTGCCCTTCCTCACTTCTGCTCTTTATTCTTGCTTCATTAGCTTCATTTTTCTGATGACATTACGAAACAATCACTTGACCCAAACGTCAACTGGCTACTGCCATTTTTTGTTTGTCTGTATGTGGCTGTTTTGCTCTTGAATAGATGATTCTCTATGTACAAGCCAGAATCACAAATTGACCGCAAAACTGTGCCGATTAGTCAGTGGGCAAAATTAAGTAAAGAAGGAAAAAATAAGTGATGGATGGATGGATGAATGGGGCAGGGGCAGGGGCAGAAAAATGAGTTTACAAATAGCCAAGGAAGCAAAGTAAATGAATTAAAATTACTATGGTAATCATGTACTAAAAAATATGTGAATACTAAAAGGGAAATCTAATTGGAGATTAAATTTCAAAGAGCTCTGTTCTCATGAAGATAACCAAACTGATATTTCCGACGTCTATCGACTGTTAAGTGTTGCCAAAGGTGAATGTGCCCTATGCATTTCCCAGCTCATTCATAGCATGTTTTCTAGTTTTTCATTTCCAAATTCAATTTAATGCAATCTAATTAAATTCAAATAAAAGTTCATTTAATTTAGCAACTTCGCAGAAATGTGCAACAGCATCAAACAGCATGCATAGTCGTGCACCCATACATACATAAATATTTTCATTGCATTCAAATCTTTGTGGAAATGCATACACCAGCTACAAACAACGATGCATGCATTGTACATACAAGCACAAACAGACAGCACAAACAAACCAGCTCACAAACAAGCAGCGGCTCGCTACGCCTTGCAGCATGCAACGCTGGAAAAAATTGAGAGAAAATGAATTTGCATTTTGCCACTACGCGCTCGGCAACACTCCTTTTATTCTGGTATGAGTGTGCATGAATGTATGCATGAGTGTGTTGCGCGTGTATGTGTGGGTATGTCTGTATATATTAAACGTGCATAAATATACCATCAAGGACAAGGTATACGAGTGTGCCCCACACACACACACACACACACACACACACACACACACGCTCGCATTCGTTACCTCCATACACTGCCCTCACATATTGTTATTCTCTTTAAAGTGAACTACGACCGCCGTTGTTCCTTTCCTGTGTTGCTGTGTTGTACACAAAGAATTTAAAAAAAAATTTACATGACACAATTAAAAATTGCATGGCAAAGAAAGCAAAACACCAACCAAAATTATTATATAAAATATAAAAAAAAGTAGCTCGCTATTTACTACTCTTTTGCATGTTCAAAAGACAAAATGAAAGCATTTTAGCCCATACGACGCGCTCAACATATGCCATGAATACGCTATGACCATGCCTCCTTTGGGCATGCTGCCAGCAACAGGCAGCAGCGGCAATAAAATGCTGCAGTATTGCGTTTTCGGTAAAAACGAAATATGCGAAGCATGTGGGAAAATTTGCACTGAATTAATGAAAAGAAATGAAGCAACAGCAACGATGCCACCGCCGCTAGTGGAGGAAGCATTAAGCAACATCAACAAATGTCGCCTGTGCATGTGTTACAATATGTAAAAAGCGCATTTACAATGCCATCTTGAAGCTGCTGCCGCCATCTTTTCATTGCTTCTCCTTCCTTTTAGTATTTTATTATGTCATTTCTTTGCTAGAACTTTAAAAAGTACACAAATGCAAGCGTGTAGATGTTCACGCTCTCATCACAATGTACAAGAAATTTAAGTAGTAATCTACTGGAAGCATAAATTTCCAGTAGGCAGCAGGGAGGAACTGAAGCTGATGCTGATGCTGATTCAATGGCGCCATTGCCTTTTTTTGCATTGCAGTCATTAAATGATTTTAATTGCACAAATTAATTCAATTTTTGTGGATTATTTCACTCGGGGCTACAAAGAGTTTTTTGTGCTTTTAATTTTCTATTTTTATTTCGTTACACTCAGCAGTAGAGAATTTGACACACTGTTTTCTTCTTCTTCTTACTTTCCATGCAGAAGGTTGGGTTTGGGTTTTAAATTTAAGGTAAACTTTAGCCAATTTTCAGAGTACATACGAGTACATTCTTCTACTGAATAGTGTAACGAAATTGCAATATTTATGTATTTATAATTTGGAGTTGGCAACCTTAGAAATTTCCCACCATTTTCTACTTTATCAAGCTTGAAACTAAAAACTGATAAGAAAGTATTACTTACTATATTAAATATATAAAAATTAAATGTAACTCAACGCAATTTATTTGTGAATAATTGCGTTATTATGGCGACAATAAAGTGATAGCATCTCATAAATAACATCGATGCTAATAATAATAAAACAATAAAAACAAAGAATTAAAAATTATACACAATTATCATCAATTAATTTAAATGAATTTGCATGCAAATCAAAAATAAATAATTAAAGATTAAATAATTTTATTGTGCATTCTTGGTAAATCAGATGACAAAAAAAGAAACAAATTTTTAGTAACATCAAAAATTGTATATGATGAATCATAAACATCGCCATCGAGAACCTCGTTCAACTTTTTTCTCAGAGATGTGCATCAATTGATCTCTATCAAATTTCTACATAAAAAAATGAACAAAAAAAAAAAAAAAAAAAAAACAAAACCCGAAAATTAAACGAATATTTATTTTGTGTTTATAATTTTGATGCATCGTGAGCAGAGAAAGAAAAGAATACAAATATTTTTCTGCTACCCAAAAGTTGAACACAAACCAAGCAAACAAAACCAACGAAGCAGCAAATGCAGCAGCAGCATAAAATGAATATGAAATTTTCATTTATATTTTCTCCTTGAACATGCGACAAAATCAATTACCGACGTTCTGGTAATACTTGAAGAGACTTTAATGTAATTGCTTTGATTGATGATTCAAATAATTGATTGCGTATTGCAAGGAAATAAAACAAAATAAAAAAAGAAAAACAAAAAAAATAGTAATACTAAAATCGAAGGAGAAACATAATATTTTCAAATTCAATATCTACATAAAAAATAATTTATCATGTTATGAAACTCAATTGTGTTTGTGAAAAATAAGGAAATATCTAAATATGCTGCAGCAATCGAGAGTGAATCAGTTGAAAAGTTGACAGCACGCATGACAAACAAACAAAGATTGGGAAACGCTGATAAGACGAAGATATGCAAATATAATATAATATAATTTGAAATTAAATGAAATTTAAAACATTTCCAGGGTTCTTCTGATTTTATTCAATACATGATTAATTAAGCTCAACTATGTAAGCATGTGTGTACTTTCAATATTTTCAGATTTAAGTGAATGTAGATTTTTCAGAGATTTTTGGCAGATTAATTTGACATGAAACATCTGCATCAAAAACCATGCTGCTTAGAGATCAGCATTAAACGATTAATATGGTACTATGAGATCGGTACAGAAATGACCAAAAGATATTTTCTTTTTTCTTTTAATTGTACAACAGCCGATGGAGGGCTTAGGCCGAGCTTGTCAACCAAAATATCAGTATTGTAAAATATCAAAATATCTAAAAATTCAGTATTGAAAGATTAGTATCAAAACATTAGTACCAAAAGTGCAGTGCCAAAAGATCAGTAGGTTACTAATGGATCAATTCCAAGTATCAGAATTGATTATTAGTATTATTCAGCAATGAAAAAGAGAGCAGTATCAAAAAAATAATTATCAAAAGATCAGTTTCAAAACTCTAATACCTAAAAGATAAGAATACCAGCTCCAAAATCAGTTTCTAGTTGCCAGTAGCGATACAAAAGATCAGTATCAATAAATCGATGACTAAGGATCAGCATGAAATATTCCAACAGGTCAAAACACGAGACCTTCCACGCCCAATTTCCTTATAGACTGGTAAGTAGGATTGATCAAATCCGTATATTGTGAACGATAACTGTAGTTAATAAAAATGTGATTTAATAAATGGAATTAATTTGGCTAGTATCATTTCGTAAATTTAAGTTTTTGCATAAACAATTTGGCATTGTACCATAAAATCTTGTCTCTTTTTGTATACAAATTATTATAAAATAAAGTAGAAACGAAGTTAGTCTGCCTAATTTATTATGACATACTTATATATTTATTCCCATACAGGGTTACCATAAGTACTAATTTATCAGTAATTTTACTGATTTCCGGTATTTGTCTTGATTTCCTGATTTTTGCAGGACTTAACTTTCTAATATTATTTTGTTATTTATTACACGCTTTTTCTTTCAGTTGGATTAAGAGAATCATTTTTTTTTTAATATACAGGCACGGACTTTGTTTACCTTCGATGTGGTGACGTGAATCGGACTTAATTGTCAGCTATTCTTTTTATTGCGAGGGGAGGGGTTGAGAAGTGAAGTACTGATTACCTATTTGACGCATCTGGTAACCCTAATGAGTAGGTAAATTCATTTCCATAAATACATAAATATTTTATACCACCTACCTACAAAGCTTACCCTCTTTTCATACCAACTTGTTTTCTTTGAAGTAATATAGCATGCCAAATTGAGCGCCACAATTAATGCCAATAAAATGACACATCATTTGTTAAATGGTTATGAAAGTTAAATTTAAAACAATCGGCACGCAGTAGCTATAACAAAAATAACAAATTAAGCGAAATTAATTCAATTACACGTAAATGAGTTTAATTTTAATTAAAATTCAACACAGTTTTATTAATTACAAATGAGAAAACAAAACAAAACAAAAAAAAAACAAAACGAAAAAACAAAAAGTTAAAATTTAACAAAGATGCACTTGAATCTTTTGCCTGTGGAACATTGAAGCTTTGTTTAAATTCAATTAGTGACAAAAACAAAAAGCTGAGCTTCATTTCTTGTTGAGTCTGAGAGTGCATTAACCTCAATGAAAGCGAGTGAGTAGGCAGAATAAGTGTCATTTCAAGAGTCAGAAAGATTTCTGATTTTCTGAGACAGTACATAATCGGAGAGCTTTAACTGCAGACCCAAGCCTCTGCCCCATCTTGTACGACTGCTACAGTGAGCAGCTGCTTATCTTCTACTGTTGCTGCTGCTGATTGTAAGTGTATTTTTATCATTTTTTTTTAATACTTTATTTATGTTTCCATTAATTTCATGTATTTTTTATGCTATATTGCCTCAATTTACCAACCAAGACCGAGCTTCAACTTGAGAAGCTGCTGCATTTGCAGCACTCACGCCTAAATAATCAACAAGTATGTAGTGGCAAATCAAGAAAAGAAAAAACCGTATAGTAAAAAAAAGCTTCAAGTTGTTGCTTTTTATTTATTTTTCAATAAGTTGCTTCCGTTTTTGGGGTAAAGAGCAAAGTCATGCCAGCCAAGGCTCGCCAACTAATGCGAGAAGTTTTTATAAAATTACAGATTTTTACTGCCGTTTTCCTTGTCGATTTTTTTGTTTTTTTGTATTGCTGATGACATGTCAACGCATACATTAAGCTGTTAAGTTGAAGCAATACAGAATAACTGCTCACTAAGCAGCTTACCTAGGCACTACACTGCCAAAATGGCTCACTCCCGCTTTTAATGGGCAACATTTATGGAAATTGTTGTTTGAGTTTTTACGAGGCGTGTTTAACTTTTCTAAATTGCTGTGTACTCACATGAATACATGACAATAAGTTTTATTACCACTTGCTTGTGTAACTGTTTACTTACATACATTACATTAGGTGTGTACCTAAAACATGCACCTTAGTAAGTACTTCAAGTACTTCAGAAAGTAGCAGCAACAACAATCACTAGCTATTTACAATGTTGTTAGTTTTTGTTGTTATTATTGTTGGTCACAAACTTCCTTTTCTGTCATCAAATATCACATACATACTTATACTAATAAAAGTGTCATTTCCGTTTAGCATAGTAAATTGCAAAAAAGTATGCAACAGCAATTTGACCAACTACTAAAACTCAAATTTTTATTAACAATGTACATATGCAATGTAAATGTGTAAAAGTCGTAAAAATTTTGTCTATTTTGATATCTTAAGTATAATTAATATTCGTAGTACTTACTACGAGTACAAGAAGTTAAAGTGAAGTTTGAGTGAAATTATCGATTGCAAATGAGTAGAGTGTAGGTTAAGTACTTGTATGGAAAGAAGTGTGTTAAAAGTGCAATTAAATATGACAAAAGTGTTTGCGAGGGAACATACGAGTACGTAAATAAAATTCTATAAATCAAAGTGAAAGATATCACTTTACTCGTAAACTCGTAAAGTTCCATACAATTTTGTACAATTTTCAAGTAGGTCAAATGTAGATATTAGATATCTCGAACGTGGGTGATTCTACCATGAACGACCATGGCGATGCATAAGCAGTAAGTGCGTCTGTGTGTGTACCCAGTGGGAAATGTTAATGGATACAATCACACGTTTTTAACTGTGCTCAAACTACAAGTATCACACATCACTTCCGTATCTGACCTATGGAAGATTGGAGTATTTCTTTAAACGACTCAAGAAATATAGCAGGTATGCGCCCAGTGGGAAAATGTACGATGATCCGAATCACACAATTACCTAGACTATAAATACATAGTAGGTTTCCTGAAGAGAGAAAATGGTATTTGTTTAGCGGCATTATAACTAGTTTCGCAATGTATGTAAATCCAAGACAAATATAAATTTTCAAAATTTCATTACAGAATTTATGCATACCATAAGTCCAGTCAAATTTTAAACTATAGAAATGACAGCCACATTTATTCACAACATACACTAAATTAATAAAACAGCTGTCAAAAATGTATATTAAAACTTTGACTAAAATTAAGCCAAAGAATTTCCAAGAATTTGTGCAAGAAAAAATTTGTCTACAAGCAGAACACAATACGAAAACAAAACAAAAATATATATAACCATAAAGATTTTTTATTATTTATTTTGAATAAAGAAAAAGAATCTTAAATTCTAAACGCATAATTCATCAGCAGAAACGGAAACACATCACAAATACCCAAACCGACTTGCTCTTCCACACTCCCTCGCTGCTCCCACTCTTCAGCTCATAGTCGTCGGATGACTACCGCACCTGCGAGGGAGGCAGTAGCTGCAATTGCTGTTTGTTTTCGTTGAAGCACACGCAAAGAAATTTGTATTAGGTAGTTCGGTGTACCTTGTAGTTGTTGCTCGAGAATATGGCAAGTACTTATGAACTGATTATCAAACTGCCACAATATATAAGTAGAAAACGCTCTTCGGAATTATAAAAAAGTTTAAGCTTTAAGCTTACATACATAGCAAAAAAAAAGTATATGTTCTCTTTTAGCTATAAAACGATTTAAATAAAAACTAGAGCCGGGGAGAAACAGATGGCGCTTAAAGTTGAGAATTCACTAATTTTGTATAGTGACGGCTTGCTAATCAATGTACGATATGTTCTAGATTATAGTTAAGTGTGTACACGAGTACTTACACTTTTGTATTCGAGTACGCACACACACTTCATGAGCCACATTATTTTTCAAGTTGCATGGCAGCGATTTTCGTTAGAGGCTGTTTACACGGGCAAACATGAAAGATTGTGCGAGAGAGAGAGGTTGAAAAGTAAGGTAGTGAGAAAAAGATGCAAAACTTCTATTACAGTAGAGAAATTCTATTTGAAATTATTTTCTTGTATTTATAATTTTTAATTTTTTATGTGTGTTTCTTTTTCCCTGCACAAAATAATTTGCTTTTGGAACGCTGACACATACACACATACGCTGGAACGCACGCATGTGTGCACCGACACACAAACACAAATCAGATATGCATTAACAGCAAATAGCGCATAGCAGTAGTTAGAAAAATGCCAAGCCAACAGTGGCGGCGGACGACGGCGAGAGATAGCGTCGCATGTGACCCTAAATCCCTAATCGCCGCGCCGCAACTGCTGCATGCATGTGTGCTTGCATGCTACTTTTGTACGTTGCTTGCTTTTGCTGCCACTCTATGTACGCTATGAGATATGGCTTGGCTACTGCTTGATAACATCAGCAACTGCCTGCTTCCACTGCTACTACCGCGCCGCTGCTGCTGTACGTTTGGCATTGCATTTGCAGCTTTGACTGCTGCAACTGTTGCACGACGCACACCAAACACAAACAAACACACACACGCACTCATGCTGGTTGCAGTTGTTGGTTTTTGATCTACACTCACGCGCGCGCATACACGCATACACAATGACTGCAATTGTTGTTGTGGTTTTTTATGTTATTTTCGTTGCTGTTGTTTCAAGTATTTTTCTTTCATTAGTTTTTTTTTTATGTTTTTGTTTTTGTTTTTGTTTTCGTTGTTTTTCCCGTTTCGATTTTTTTAGTGCATTTCATGGAAAATAAAAGCAAAAGTGGAAACAGACTTTGTTCTTGTTCAACATTTTCAATACAAAAGAAATGGAAAAACACAAAAATAAAAATGATACAAATGCGATAATAAAATTATATCAAAAGTATTAATTAAATTACTATTGAAATTACATTACTTTACACACAAATGACTTCTGTAAAATCCCACTTACAAATCAGTAAATTAGAATTAATAAGTTTAATTGCCCCAGAAATAATACGTTTTTTGTTCAAAATGTATTCAAATTGATCGGTTAATTGCATTCCCGGTTATTTGAACCATTAATTCTATATTTTCATGGATGCATTTCAGCGGGCATTACTGTATGATCTAATTTTTTTGCACTTACAAAATAAGTATAGCCTCAGGAAATCTGGTTACTACTTTTGCTCCACCTTGTATAATTCGCTTGGGTCACAGCCTTAAGAAAGTAAGAAATTCTCTCTCGCACTCTCTCTCAACAACTCTTTCAAATGGTAGGCCCCACAGAATCAAGCATTTCAAAGAAATAAATTATTTTTACCTAAAATAACTTTAAGATTCCGCTCGCAATAAAAATATTTGATTTTGGCTACTATTGATTTCCTTATAAAACCGCAAAAGAAATGTGTAAAATATTACCAATGGTTTGCTCAAAATTTCCTCATATTTGATTAAAATCAAATAAATGCTTATTAAAAACGATAAACGACAATAATTCAAACATAATTCGATAGACTTTCGCCAATCGAAACAGCAAACGAAAAACCCTTTCTTGATGACTACAAATGAAGATGGTTTGAGAAACAGGACAATAAACTAACAGCAGGCTGACTGCTGACTGACTGACTGACTGCCTGAGTGACTGCCTGCCTTCCACAGCTCGCAAGCCTGCATATTTGCTTATGTGAATGAGTCATGCTGGTAGTATGCTAACACGCTTGATTTATGCACCACCGCTGTGTTAAAATGTTCCTGCTCAGAAAATAAAAGCAGTGATGAAAATGTGTTTTGCTTATAAATGAGCGAATGAAATGTGAGCTGGATGTGCAAGGATACTCCTGTGCTGTGTTGAATTTTATTGAAACCAGCCAGCAAGGACCGAATAATTATGAAACAGCCAACAAAGCACGAAGTATCATGCGTCATTAATAGAAACTAATAAAACGATTCCTTGCTTCTAAGTAATACAAAATCCGGTAATATGCGAATTATGGAATACAACAGACAAGTGTTTTACGAATATAACCGAACTGATGGTCTCCATGGCGTAGTTGGTACGGCGCTGGCCTGCTACGCAGATTATCCTGGGTTCAAATCTCGACACAGGAATGTAATGGCAAGGTAATGGCAAACCTGCAAGAGTAGAAATTGCCTAAGAAAAGCCTTTCACTTCACCGTTCGTTTTTGGCGTTACACTGTAGAGCCCTTCCATTCATGTCCAAATGTAACACGCACAGCATGAGTGCATGCGAAAAGCTCGGCCTAGGCCCAATATGGGCTATTGTGCCATTAAAAAAAGAAGAAGAACGAAGTCAATTTACAAACGTTATCTACTTGAAAATTGTAAATAAATAAATTGTAGAAAAACACAAAAACCAACTACTCCTTATTTTGAACAATTTAAAGTAATCTAAAATTTTTCTAAAATTACAATAGAGACTCACTGACTCCTTTCAAGTAAAGGACTTTTTCAAACATTTTTTGAGGTACACTGTAAAATGAATGAAAAAATCTTGTGTAGTACTTATATTTTCGACAATAGGGTATCAAAATAATGCCATCAAATGAGCACACAAACTAACGACGACATTGAGCTAAAGAAAAACAGTAATAACACAGAGTAACAAGGCTACTACTCTGCTGCAGATTTGAGACAGAGAGAAAGAGAGTCAAATCAACTGGCGCCACAGCGACCGATGTTTTCATACTTGTATAGAGCGCCGCCGCTACAATAGAATCGTGGACTCGTGCGATTATTGTCGCCATTTATGCATGCGATGTGGTTCAATAAACTTACGAGAGGGACGAGGGTGCTCTTTCTCAACTGAGAGTAAAAGTATGAGGAGTATGTATGAGCATAAGAAATCAAACCACCGTTAAGATTTAAGTTTTCACACTTACCACATTATCCTGTGAAACAGCTGATTCATCCTTTAAACGATAGTGACGTTTCGTTGTTGCGCCACTTACGCTAGATGTTAAATTAAGCATTAATGTAATTAGCGTGAGAAGCGTACGGATGCTGGTAATCCTCGTTGTGCATTTTATTGTTTTAACGTTGTTGGGATGTTGTGGCGACATTTTTTGGATGACACTAGAGATATAATTTTATTTAAAATAATTCTCTAAACAAAGAATTCATTTCACAAGTATTTCTTTTTTTTACTTAATTTAAATTTTCATGCGTAAGATTTCCGTCAACACTTTTTTTTTTTGTTGTTTCGGGCTTTTATTGGGATATTTTAATTGCTATACTTAGCATGTGGCAGCTACAATTATCTTTCTACTTATTTCACACATGTGCACAAGGAAGACGTTTCGGAATTTTGAAATTCAAACAGTGATGATTTTCTTGATGTTAAAAATTATGAATGAAAAACACTGATTTCACTAATTGATTTAATTTGAGTATCGATGGAATTTCCTTTTTCTATTTTATAGAATATTTACTAATATTTAGCAGTATGTGTATATATTTTTGACTTCACTTAGTTTAAGCAATGAAAATGCACCACCTCTACTAATTTTTGATTTTAGATTTCATATTTAAATAAACACATGCGCATTGCGCTGCTGCTTTTGGCACTGTGCACAGAATTTATTTTTTGCCTTACAAAGGACTCTTTTCATTCATGCTTTCGTTTCTTCTTCTTTCTTTTTTCTTCCTCGATAAACTTCGATTCGTTTAGTCGTTGAAAATCGCACTCAAATCGTAAAAGTATTGAACTTAAAGATACTCTCGATTGTACAAATGTAAACAAAGATTTTTTTTTAAAGTCATAAATATTAAAGTATCTATACAATTCAAACCGTGCAAATGTTAACGCCACACATAAAAAAAAGTAATAAAGAAAATTATTATTTATTAAAGCTAAATTATAAATTGAGCACAGCGACCACACGACAGCAATAGCGACAGCTCCAACGACGACGACAACAAACACAACCGCACGTTGCGCGTTTAAATTGTGACTAAAATGCGTTTTCTTTAGGCTGGCGCATTTGTAAAATTAAGTAATTTCAAGTGGATGAAGCATGAAAAAAGAACACACAACAACCAACATGATATTTTTTAAAACAAATGTAATATAAAGAAAAAAAATAAAAAAAGACCAGCTGATATAATAATGGCCACAACAAAGCAATAGTCACTCTTTACTCAGTTCTGTTAATATGCACGCTCAGCTCTCTCAGCTTATGTTAATATGTATTTACTGTTGTATCTTTTGGATGCGTTGCATTTGTAAACAAAACCAATTAGGCCGTGGTTAAACTGAAAATTTGGCTCGGCGAACACCAAGACATTGTTGTTGCTCTGAACTCATTATGCTGGGTGTATCTCACACTGAGCACAAAGTGTTTACCAAGCAAAATACTCAATATAACCGCGGACTAAGTAAACAAATACTAAAAAACCAGAGAAAGAGAACGCATAAGAAAAATGAAACCACACAAAGTTATGTTAGCATACAGAGCGAATAAGATACAACAAATAGTAAATGATTTAGAGAGTGGAGAATTCATGTAAATAAATTGGGGGAGAGAGAGAGAGAGAGACCATAATGCTAGTTCCAAATGTGAGCATTGGAGTGATAAATAAATATAAAAAGAGTATGCGAAAGATACACAACATGATCAATTCAGAAGTTGTTGTTGTGAGAATATAAATATTTTCCGTACAATTGCACTTTTTTTCAAATATTCCAGATATCTCGTACTTTGTTAATCGATAAAAAATTTTAATACTAAAATTTAGATAGAAAATTGAAAATAATTTCTCCATCCTTGATCAAAATATTGATTTTTTAGTGTTTTTACATTGTGGATTTTTAAAACAGTATGAGTTGTGGCTCGGTTTTTCTGGAGTAGATATTTTTTGCCGATGATTACGATTCGCGTCAATTTTCGTGAATATTTTTCCACACGAATTGTGCAATTGTGGTCGCTGTGGCGTACCACTATGCATTGGACTGCTACGTAGAGTGTCCGGGGTTCGAATCTCGGCACAGGCAAATTTTTCTACACGGCACCACCTCTTGGCAGGCAATGGCAAACATACAAGAGTAATGTGCCAATGAAAAGCTTTTCACTTCGCCGTTCGGATTCGGCATTAAACTGTAGGTCCCTTCCATTCATGTACAAATATAACACGCACAACATGAGTGGATGCGGAAAGCTTGGCCTAGGCCCTCCATGGGCTGTTGTGCCATTAAAAGTAAGTAAAGTAATTGTGCAATTTTAAGAGATTTGGAATTAAAAAAAAAATTCATTAAATTTTTAAAAATGATGATAATTTTATGGTGGAACGACTATAAAAAATGTAAATTTGTTTTTCATCCAGAACTACTAAAATTGCATAGTTCCTTATAATTCATCATTTTTTCATCCATGAACCTTAACTTATAAAATTAAAAAAAAAAAAAAAATCTACCAATATACACGAAAATTTTTAATCTTATGAAATTTTTTCTTTTTTATTCTAAATTCCTAAAATAGCGCAGTGCAGCTAAAAAGATATATGTAATTGAAAATTTTTTTTCATCTTTCAAATTAGCAAAAAAAAAAACTTAAATTTACGAATAAATTATTATTTTTTTATACTGATTCATGATCGTCGGCCAAAAATACAACTCAGATACAACTTTGCTGTTGTACAGTGTTATTGGAACAAAATGAAATAAATGGGACTTGAACGATTAGGAAAGTCTATAATGATAATTGGTATATTGGTAATGGATGACGAACCGAGTAAGATTAGGATTCGTTTTGTTTTGTTTTTCAACTTCTGTATTTAAATATCTTTCATCTTACTAAACAAAAATCAGCCACATAGTATTTTTTAAATAAAAATTTCTATTATAAAAAAAATAAACAATGATGACAACTTCATTTGTCATGTTTAATACCCCAAATTGGTATTAACAACTAAATTACGAGGTGGTGTTTTTCATGAACATGCAAATGTTAGAACAACTTTATTAATTACAAATCTATTTAGAATACAATACTGACAATGGAAAATAATCGGGGAGCGTGCATCTAGATACAGACAGATTACAATAAAAACAGTTAAGTTTTCGATATTGCAAATTTGGCAAACTTTTGCATATGCATTACTTGTTTGGCGCCATATAAATTTCTGTAATTGCTTTGTTGGAAATCGATGATCGCCCGAAATCGAAATAAAGAGATTTGTCAACATATTAATCTAAAATAAACTACATCCTTTAATCTTGTATCCTTTACTTTGTCTGTTAAATTATAAGATATCTTGCCATACTATTCTGGTGCGGGTTTAATATATCTGCATTGGAATGATATTAAAGAAGAAGAATCGTGATCCGGGTAAAATTCCACTAATTATGCAGTGCGATCTTAGACGCTTATGAGTAGCACTTAGACGAAAGCATTACCTCTATCTTAATTCGACAGTTCATATTGTCAATTACGATACTCCAAAGCTCATTTGGACCTGACAGAAGAGAACTAAGTTTACTAACGAAAATTCGGAAAAACAAATACGAATTGTTTATACCGAAGTAAAATATTGTAACTACAACACAAAGTGGTAGAATGTGACTCATTAAGATATTTGTACAATGAATCAAAAAATGAGAAGGAAAATAGCGTCGTAGATTCACACACAAGCCACACACACTTTTGTTAGTTATGCGCGTGTTTAATCAAATAAATAATAAATATTGTTATATTATTTTTGTTCGATATAAAAATAAAAAAAACAAACAAAGTCTAAGCGAACGTTTATCAAAGCCACAGGAAAGGGACTGCGTTCTATGCACTTATCTATTCGAACATTGCGCTCGTCTATAACTTTCTTAATATCAACATATAAATTGTGCAAGGCACGAGCACTACGAATCTAGAAAAAACAAAAGTCCAGACAACAGCAGAATCGCAAACATTGATTAAATGTCACGAACTTTAACAATTTTTGTTGTTTGCTATAATTGTTATTGCTTTGGCTGTTGCCGTTACTATTTTTGCAAGCGTTTCCCTCTTTTATCAAGAAAGTAAGAATTAAATTACATGCAAAATAATGAGTCACATTTCCCGCCATACTAAAAGGAAGGCTTATCAAAAGGAAGACATGTACGAGTATAAGATATACATAGTCAGCTTAGTAATGAAATGATGTACTTATATAATATTTATGTGTTATTCTCCAACTATACTGGCATTAGATTCCCATTTGGTCGATTCTGTTCGCGTCTTTTATCTTTTTTGTTAAAAATACTTGATAGTGATACTTTTTTAAGAGTAAATACGAGTAAATGTGTTGGTTGTACAATGGTAAATGGTTGCAAATGGTCACAAAAGCTTTAAGCGCGACTATCTCGACACTACAGTTTTTCATATACACCATATCATTACTAAGGTGACGATATGTAAGCCAGTGCATATGTATAAAAATAACTTACGCAATAGACGCAGAATTTCTCCATTTACATTTGCTGCCAGCTACTGGCGAGCGCCAGCGGATGTACATACGATACAAATGCTTATGAGTATGTGTTAAGTTGGGCGCGCTTACATGAGAAGCAGAAGTCGCGTGGCAGCTTGCAGCATTAGGAAAGCAATGCATATTTCATCTTGACATTGCAACTTGAATTTACTGAAATAAAGAAATGGAATCAAATGTAAGGCATGACATGAAATGAGCACAAAGAAAATTCTAATGAAAAATAAAATATATGTATTTACATTTGCACTATATACTCGTACATACATATGTATAGTATGTATAAGCATTAATAAAGTAGAATAATAATAAAAATTAAAATAATGCACAAACTTCTGCTTCTGTGTGCAATATTAAGACCTTGAGCAATTTAAAATTAACTATTATTGTTTAATGCAAACGTGATTTTCTTGTAATTAAAAGGGAAATTAACAAACTAATTCAGGCAATAAAAAAATTTGAGGTATTAGAAAAAAGTTTATTACCAAATCGTAAAGGAAGGTCAGTATGCAGCTAAGGTGCTGGAGATGTGAAGCTATGTAGATAATTAAGCACACGATAGTTGTTGTTGTGAAATTGAAATGAAAAATTGGCAGGTACCAAGTCGGCGCTCATTTAGATTTCCTAGGCAATTACCGAATGAAGAAGTTGTTTATGGCAGCAAATAATTTAATCAGTGTTACAGATAAAAATTTGTTTTGGTTTAAAACCGTAATTCAGTGGAGCGATCATATTTATGTTTTTAAAAGATCATAGAAAATATGAAGTGGTTGCCTTTATTTAACCGTCCTCGGCGGTCAAGTGGAAGCAGGGATCCTATCATGTTTTTCTCTGGGAATTTTCGTAAAATAACTTAAATTCGTCTCGTTTCTATCCCCATCGTTAACTGAATACTATTCGCAAATTTTGAACGAAAACTTACAACTCACAACTCACTTTTCCAAAAACTTTCAGCTGGTTTCGGAATGTTACCTAAAATATAAACTACTTAAATAATAAATAAAAGTTATCAAATCTCTTTATTAAAGAAAGTTAGAAAATAAATATGAGATATCTCCGAAAGCTGAGTGGTCCCTACCTTGATTTCCAGCTAGGGCGTGGCTTTTTGCCCATCTCTTACCTATCCAATCCTCTTACTTCTCTGAAAAGCAGAATGTCTAACAATTCTAGGTATACCACGTGTGTTGATTGGAAACAAAAACAAAAAAGTTATTTTGTGCACTTTTAAGTTCAGATTTGTCAAACCCCTAACGTGATAACGGGTGTTTTTTTTAGAAGTGTGGTTTTCAAGAAGAAATAAAACGCATATAATTTAAGGTTATGGCCAAGAATTTAGCTTTATTATAAAGATAAAGATTTGCCATTATGTTTTCAAAAAGATTTCGGGCAAGTGGCCGCCGCGGCTGGTTCGAATAAATTCCAGCCGAGAGGCTAAATTTTCGACCACTTTTTGCAGCAATTGGGGCCGTATGTCAGTAATAACGTGCCGAATATTCTCTTCCAAGGCACTTCAATCGTCTCGGTCTTATCTACGTGGACAAGCGACTTCACATAACGCCACAAAATATAGTCCAGCGGTGTTAAATCTCACGATCTTGGAGGCCACGCCACAGGCCCACGACGCAAGATAATGCGCTCACCAAAAGTTTCCTTCAATAAATTGATTGTTTCGTTAGCTGTATGACATGTAGCGCCGTCTTGTTGGAACCAAAGGTCGTCCACATCAACATCCTCCAATTCAAGCACGAAAAAGTCATTAACCATGGCTCTATAGCGTTCCCCATTGACTGTAACATTATGACCGGCTTCATCTTTGAAGAAATATGGACCAATGATTCCCTCTGCCCATAGAGCACACCAAACAGTGACTTTTTGAGCATGTAACGGCGTCTCAACAATTGCTTGTGGATTATGATCACTCCAAATGTGAGAATTTTGCTTATTGACGTACCCATTCAACCAAAAGTGAGCTTCATCGCTGAACAAAATTTTCTTGTGAAAATCGGGATCGCTGGCCATCTTGTTTTGCGCCCATTCACCGACCGTGCGTATAATACCAAACCAAACTGAGCATAAATCAAGTGACAGCTGTCAAAAAGATTACATAAAAATGGGGTCAAACCTTGTTCTAAATTATTCAAATCAAATTATATATACATATATTGTTAGAGAGATTATTCTAATTGTCTATTATCTGTCTACTTAGTATGGTATTATGCACCATTCTATGGTGAAAGCTTTCGAATATGTTCCGATAATTTAAAAAAGTGTCATTAAAAATCCAAATAATTAATAGCGACTTCTTGTCTGCAAATCAATTCTGATTCTATCATATACCATACATAGTTACATTGTTCACTTTACCAGCAATTCCTAATAGGAAAAAAACTGTAAGCTACATTCCAGGCAGGTGACTGCTAAACAGTCAACAAAGCGAAGAAGAACGCCAATACATACAGAAAAGCTTATAAATAATAAGTATGTATATTATTATGTAGAAGATTTTATAATCAAACAAACGGACACTAAGTTCAGTGCTTCAATTGGGCATTACACTATGCAACAGGTTGCCCCAGAACGGAATCCTTAACATTTAGGAATCTGTCAACGATTTTCATTGTAATACTTTGAGTTTTTAAATATCGTTAGTTGTATCAAGGACTTGTGGTATCTGCAACCTTAAAAACGCGGGGCAATCCTGATCTTTGACCAAACTTTGCTTTCCTTTTCCCTCTCTAAGAATACTGAACTTTCATGCTGAAACCGACAAATTTAAGGAAAAGGGCAACACAGTTACCTTTACATCAAGGTCAGAAATGAGATACAGTAAACCCTGGTTAATCATCTCAGGCAAAGATGTCAGGCTTTTCAAGATCTTATGCCCGGAAGGCACTTAATAGGATATTTTCAGAAAAAAGTAGCAAAAAAACAGGCACTTAATAGAGAATAACACTTACGAGGGGTGGTACTTAGCCGATGTTTACTGTATCAAAATTATTACTGTTATTGCTACAACAAAAAGTTCATTTTTGTTGCCCAGTGATATTAATCGCTGAATTTACAAGTGGGTTGCTTAACATACTTCACCAATATCAAAGCGATCATTGCCAGTTGCAGCAGAAGTTAAGAAGGAAACAAGCAACCTTAAAGCATAAATACTTACATATACACGCATACTTACTTACAGTGATGAGTAAAAATGTGAAACGAATTCTCATTATTCAGCGTTCACTAACAATTTCAATGTCAAGTTTGAGCGGACAATACTGAAAGTTTTGATTTCGTATTTCTAAAAGGTAAAGTACAAATATAGTACAATTAGAAAATGAAATTTGAAAGAAGTTTTGGGGGAGATACCATTTAACTAAACTAATAAAGTTACTCACTTTTGCTCGCCACTGCCACAATATACGTACATAGACTCAGATACATACATACTTTTGCACACCCTTCGCATACAAGAACAAGAACGTTATGGGCATATTAATTTGATTGATTCGTGCGTATTTACATTTATTTATTTACACATTTGTAATTATTTATGCATGCATGCATACATATTCATGAAATCGATGCTGGTTTTCATTGCGAGTAGAATAAAAAATAATAATTGAAATATATAAAGATTAAATTTCATACAAAGGGTGAGCGATTGGAGCGATCGCGCACTGCATGCACTTCTTGCCTTCGATTTGACAGGTCGTAATTAATATTCTCTTAATTAACTTCAAATTTAAAGATTTATGTATGATTAACAACATTCAATGAAACTGTTCTGTCAAATATTCCTTATAAGTATTGTATGTAGAAAGAAATGCAAACAATTTCGATGTAGTCATCATAATTTTGAGAAATGTAAGTTTAACTTTGTCGTTTCATTCAACACTTGGTTTTCGCGACCTTTACGTCACTAACCCAATGGTCGTTATAACTTGTCCACTTTGTTGTTTTAACACTTCTCCGCTCTCTGTGAGAGCGCCCGCTGTCATAATCTGATGTATCCACTCATTTTACCAATAATCTGTGTGAAAGCGAAAAAACCGCATGGGAATTTCCGTTTTCCCTGTGAACTAAATGAATCAGTATCTAATACTGTGGAAACTAAAGTGAAATAAGTGAAACTGCTTGCAAACAATGATGCTGCAAAAATGGAAAAAATAAACTGAGATAAAACTAAGCACAGAGACTTTGTTCGAGAAAATCCATTCCTACGTAAGTTGAGTTTCAATGAAATCCATTGAACTTCATGAGAAATCTGGTTTCACACAAATTATAAACAAAAGGCAATAGCAGAGGTATGCTAATAAGTAGAGTGGATCGAGCAAGCTTTGTTCTCGTATACCAACGTTGGTCCGAAGTCGCTCACCGTTTAAAGCTTAGAGTAAAATTTTTTCACAACATACGGAAAGAGGTTTCTCTGTATTTTTTCTCGGCGCACCCGAAATCGGGCGCATAATAACCCTTCATAGGAGACTTATTTTATTAATCAAAAGCAGTCGTTTTCGATCCACTCTAATGGGCAGTCTTATTACAAACCATCATTGCATTTTGTTTATTTACATTTTCTTGTTCGTTTTATGTATAATCTTATGAAAGTTTACAAGAAATTGACTCACTTCAATCTGGAATGTGTTGCTGAAAACAAAATACATAACAGGTTCAGTTCATTGACATTTTTACATATCTTCTCACTCAAAGATAACTTAAAACAAAAAAAAAAAAAAACACAGCATTCAACAAAATTATCGTAGTACGACCTGGCAACACTGCTGACCCAAATTACAATTCAGAATTTTCAATGAGCCAGTGAAGACTTTGTCTTTGATTTTATTCACATGTAGAATTAAGAAATAATTAATTGATTTATCGTCTTGGCGCTTTTCGGTCACTTAATCGTTAATGCTGCAACTTCACAACTTTGTCGCTTATCACACACAAATCAATAACAAATACACACATTGTTGGTATTATCAGTCAGTCGATATAATGCAATAATGGCATTACGTAATGTGAACGTGTTGAGTACCTTCTGCATTACGTAGCTGAGGTGGGAAACATTTCCGTTGTCAACATTTCAATTGCAACAAACAGTTTGCAGTCAGTAACGCTTGAGGCGCTCCATATTTTATAATTTATTTATTTTCTCACCAGAAAAATATGTGCACTGACTGACGACAGGCGACACACGCATAATTTATCTTTTGTTGACTTAAGTCATATAGACTAATTTCTTGGTATGCGTTACTTTTGTTCGGTGCTACTGTTTCTGATGTTGTTGTAGTATATGTAAATATTTACATTCATATTGCACAAAAGATTTGTAATCTTAAATTGTGATAAATGTAGGTGCAAAAAATTTGTAATTAAAAATTTATTTATTATAAAAATACATTAAATCATAAAGATGCAAACGATTTCACTTTCAATTTTATAGCTTACAGATATTTTAACGTGGACAGTGCACAGTGCTTCGGGAGTGGAGTAAAATCAAAAAACAAAATTGTTGTCACCAACCTTGTAAAATTGGTGAAAGTTGAAGAAAAAAAAAATGAAAAAATTTAATAAATTTTTAGAAATTGAAACGGAATAATGGCTAACATTAGTAAAGATTTTGAAAGAGAGGGGCATGAGCTGGCTTGAATTCTTCTTTTGGGGTTGTTTAAAAGGACTTCCCTTCTTTCAAAGTCATGAGAAAATGTATGCCACTTTTAGTAACCTTCGAGGATATTTAAGTTTTTCTTAAGTGCAAATATTTATGAAATTTAATGAGGAAAAATAGCTTAACGAAAAATTTATTGGAAAAACTTTATATGTAATGTTCTAGATTTTTTTTATATGATTTGATTTGTTTGAAACAGTATAACGTTCGATCGTTTACTTCACTCACTTATTTTGCTGCAATTTAATCTCTTATATTTTAAATTTCTTCTATATAGTATGCATTAATGAAAGCCCGCAGCAATACGACATTGCATCAAAAAAAGAATATAGGCACGCACAAATCAATAAAATTAAATTAATATGCCTATAACGTTCGTGTACGTTAAGAAGGGGCTGTGGAATGTGTGCTTATCATAAAGTTGCCTGCTTCCTTTTCAGCTACATAAATGCAACATTTGTTGTGCTGATGGCGAAGGAAGTAAGCAATACAATGAGAGAATTGATGGATTTGTTACTTGAATATGTCTCTTGCAACACTTGACTGGCATTATTTTGATTGCATGACAGTTAAGTTTTTTCTGTTTTCCAGCAATGGCTTGGAATGTTGTTTACTACTAGTAGATACTGGTCAACGTTGTGGCTGGGACAATAATTATTCACTTTAGTCGTAGACAGTACGACGCTTTTAAACACTACAGTTTTTTAACTCAACACAGCAAAGATGTATAAAAATTAGTAAATAATTGCAAAGCTAAATCAGAATAATTTTATTATGACACATATTTGATCCACGTGGTATAACAGTGGGCCGTTCTGGCCCAAGTGTGTAGCTGGACAACCAATAAAACCAAAACCAAACCATTTGCAATTGGAATTGGGGTCAATGTAAAAAACTGAACTCAAAATGTCGTTCTGGCATCAAGATGAAAGTTGAAGTGGGTTAATGAGTGGAAAAGGAGTCGCGATTAAGACTTCGCCTAATTTGCTACATTAATTGGCTTCGGGAAAACTGAAAAACAAATTTGTTGGCGAACAACAAAAAAAGAGTACAATATTCTTAAATTTTTTCTTCGTTTTTTCTACAAATATGTTTTAAACAACTTATAAACTGAAAACTTCTTTCTCTCTCCCTTTCCTTTTAATTATACACATACTTACTTTTGCACTGTGTTTCCGTGAGTACATAAATAATGTTCTTTCAAATGCACTTTACTATTCATTTTCCTATTCCACTGAATATCAACTAATCATTTTTCTTTTTCTTTGTCAGCTGCACAATTTAGCTTCACAGTGATTTCATGTTTACACACACAAAAACTCACCAGTTTACACAGCAACATGTTTCTTGCTGTTGCTGCTGGTGTATCCGTTGTTGTTTTAGTCGTTGTCTCATTGTTCTGTGCACAATACACTCGTATGTAAATATTATAGTAGAATGCGTTTTTGTGTTTTTAGTTGCTGCCATTTACTTTCATGATCAAGTGCAGCAGCTGTCACCTTCCAAACAAACAAATAAAAAAACAAACAACAAAAACCAAACTTAGAAAGGAAATGCTTATTATAAGCATTTTTTCTTTTTTTGTTAGATATTTTTGAATACTCAGTATGTTGTTAATTGCTGGATGTGCATACACTGCCCACGCCCACGCCCACTTATGCACCCATTTTAGAGCTTTTTTAGAGCAGCTTTTCTATTTTCGCTGTTTAACTCGTCACATTAGTGAATCATGATCATTTGAGTTTATTTTTTGGCATTGCCCACGTATGCACCCATTTTAGTAGCGGCAGAGCGTTGCAGGGAAGTAGGGGAATAGGAAAATTAAAGCAAAGTGCATTTGAGTTGTAAACAAATTCAAATTAAAGCACAGGAGAACGCTACTCTCTTTTAGTAAGTATGTAAATATATTACCTACACCTATTACCTATACAAGGATTTCGAGTGAAATCGGATATCGAAAGATTTTACAAGAATCAGAGTTGGATTCGTTTGACGACTTTTTCATTTATGACTAAATTCGAACGTGCTAGTAGATAGCTTACATTTAAATCTTTTTTCTTATGAATTTCCTTATTGCATTCATTTTCTGCAAAATTCCCATAAAACAATAAGAACCAAAACGCAGTAAAACTTTAAAGGGAAAATGCTTTGGGAATGAAATATTTAATTGTGTCACGTAATTTTATGAAACTTTATGCCGTAACCAAATGCTTCATGTCAGTCCCGGAATGCGAAAAGGCAGCACCAACAACAATAACTAACAGCAAATACAACAGTCAAGTAGAAATGATGCAAAAACAGAAAAAAGCTGAAGAAAAAGAAAAAACACAAACTGAAAACTGAAAACTAAATTAAAATTGTTGAACTGTTGTGGCGCGCACGGTGGCGAACTATACACGCAGCAGTAGCAAGGAGCCGCAGCAATTCACTTCCGGTTACACTTCATCGAAATACACACACAAGCACATGCCACTTAAACTTCCACATTAACACACCCACATTCACGCAATGCTATGGCCGAAAGTATTTTCTTGACTGTGCACACACCCGCCGTCGCGCTGACGACACGACAACGATGACGTTGAGGAAAAGTGTTAAATGCAAATACTAAGAGCATACTTGAGGGCGCGTACTTGTTGGCTTACTTCGTAGTGTGCATGTAACGAATGCTCCTCTTTCCGCTTTCTGCAATACACTTTTTTCTGTATTTTCTGTTGCTGCTGTAGAGTGCGTGGCCGGGTGAAATGGTGTGCATATGCTGCAGCATGTTCTCTGTTGGGGCCACTAAACGCAATTCATTGTACACATAGAGGGGAAAAATGACTCGCAAATTTGTTGTGCGTCTTTTGGGTGTTTTCCAGTGAATTAAGCGGATTAAAGTTGATAGTGAAAAATACAAGAAATAAAAAACGGAGCAAGTAAAAATTGTACGCTAATTGCGAACATTTTTTGGTAAAGTTTCCATCTCATGCTCATGCTCATGCCATGCCGTAATAGCTCATGCGAGGAACGAAAGTGCCACTGGTGCAGATTTAATTAATTATTTGCAGTATAACGATTCATTTAAAAGATAAACTGAAGCGGTTAAAGGTGTATAGGAAATTTGCTACCGAGCGCGTAACTCTTACTTAAACTCTTCACAATAAAGTCAATTGCAAGATCGTTCACAACGGACATCTACTAGAAAGTTGTTTCTACATTATCAATGTGATGCCTGAAAGATGATGGACGACAAAAACGATATTATCAGCAGAATCCATAAACACCCGAAGAAAAATGTGGCCGAGGTGTGAGCAAACTGCAAGCGAACACCCGCGAAAGCATCCTGAAAAAGGACTGTATTAATAGAAATTGAAGAGCGGCTAGTCTTGAAATGACAAGTATTTCTGAAAACCTTAAATCAATAGGAAACACTACCTCAATTTAAAACAATTTCAGGTTAATGCTTACCTTAGCTTAGAAGTTATATAAAATTTTTGTATGCAAATAGCAAAAAAAAAAAGGAGAAATTTTTACTATCGCACGTTGTACACAACTGCAACAGAGTATCAAAATGATCGATCATTAATGAATGAGGAAGGAGCAAACATTTTTGTAATGTTCTTCAACAGCAAAAAGTGGACGCCGTGGCCGACTATCGATTAATTACCCCCTGGACAAATATAATACATATACACATGTATGCTGTATACACTGGCGCTTGCAAATAACAGACACACATACAAAAATACACTCCCACTCACATCATCAAACGCATTACATGGCCGCACCATTCACATGATACAACAGGACAGAGGGTATAAACACATCGTGTGGCATCGCGTATTAGTGAAAACTGCAACGCGCGTAATTACGCACGCATTGTTTGTAAGCGAAAAGGCAACAAAAACAACAACAACAAAAGATATAGAAAGAGAAATACAAATGACCAATACATATGCACACATTCGCATTTTCCACATTTTCACAGATTTCACTTAAAATGTAATCAACTTCATCACGCGTGTGGCGAGGCGAACGCAACACAATACGTGGAAAGGAAAATTTAAATAAGGCACGCGAATCCGTTGGCAGAAAATGCAAAAGTGTACGTAGGACAAGCCGCTTCAGGGTGCGGGCGAGTGACCCGGATAGCCAACGAGCACACAGACACAGTGCTCGCATACACGCATTTTCGCGGTTTGGCAGCGGCCTGCTATTTTGCATAGTTTTTATGCAAGTGTACACTGTGTATCTGGAGGAATTGCGGCGCACATTCACATTTGGATGCCAGCATCTGGTGGGAGTGTGCATGTGCACCGGCACCGGCACCGGCACACGGAAATTGATTGAATCGATTGAATGCAATGGATTCCGATTCCCACACGAGTGAAAATCCTGCACCATGGCGCGCTCGTTTAATTTGCTTAACTCAATTTTTTAAAACTTCATCTTATTGTTGCTATGTATTAAATTTGTATGAGTGTGTGTGTGTGTGCGCGCGCGCGTGTGGTGTGCATGTGTACATGGTTTTTGTTTTTATATTGCTACTATTACTGGCTTTTGTTGTTACTGTTGCTGCTGCTGCTGCCTTTATAATTCACTTTATGGCCCGCTCTTTGGTTTCATTTCTGACTGGACTGTCTGTCGCAAATGATGGACAGCAATTTAATTTTGTGGCGGAAAGCAGATTCCGTAAAGTTATCGTTTCGAGTTCGATAACAATGATATTCTTCATTACAAAAATTGTTAAAAATTTCTTTAAAGATACCTAGAATTTAAGTAACTATTTGAAGTGTTACCCAAAATCATCCCAATACCTCTTCTTTATGTCAGAGCATGACTCATATGCAAGTCTACTAGCGAATCCAGATATTGTAGAATTATACGGATTTATTTTTTGTTTCTATTTTCATTCTTTTTTACTGTACACCATATCTTTTGTCCCACTTTCCCAAGATCGTCCTTGTGATGTTTTTTAATTATCACACAAAAATTAGCATTTTAAATACATATCTAAAAGCACCATACAAGCGAGAAAACCCATTCAAATAGGGTAAACAGCCTCATAAAGGGCACACTCACAATAAATTTCAAATATGACATCAATGATTAGAATAATCCATACCAATATTGATAGGTTTACGCTATGCTTTGGAAAACTCTACAATACGCATAGACACACAGACCCACACTAGCGGATCCAAGAGGGGCATTCATTTCCAAACTCCCCAATTATCTGCTTCTATTGTACTGAGTCTTGTGGTGGCATTCAAACAAACTACTTATTATTCGAAGGATATACCTCCTTAGCGAATTGTTGATATCGTTACATATTTGAAGAAAACATTGCTTTTTGTGTTAAAATCCCCACTTAAGATCCGCCAGTGCAGACACACGCACTAAACAAAAACAGACATGTGGGTTCACTCGTATTGTGCGCTTAAGATTGTAAGCACTTCTATTGTATCTTCTATGCTTTATACATTTATTTTCTTCTTGTTATTATTGGTTGCCTGCGAAGTCCTGACGCCAATAGTCTCTAACATTTTCTATCTAGCTGCCGTTATTCTTTTCCTGCTGGCATAGTCAAATCATTTTCTTTCATACATTTTGTGAAATTGGGTGTTTGCGTCTGGTTGTGTTAGTGCATCGAAATATTGGCTATTTGAAGAAGATTCCTTGAAACATCATTACTACTAATGCCATTTTATGTTGAAGCAACAGCAACTGAAATAGAACTGCATTATCGTAGTGGCCGCCGCTGCAGTCTATTTAGTATAGCTACCAATGTTGTTGTATTATTTACAAGTGAGTGATGGATTATTATAGAGTAGAGGAGCATGGGTGATATTTACGTTTTATGTTTTTTTTTTGGTTCAACCTTCCTCACATTGTCCCAAAAAGTAATGATTTTAATTTCAAAATTGTGTTCGGCGAGTGCACTTCATCGTCAATTGCATTGTAAAAATAAAAAAGTTGCTCTGTAACTACATTTTTGAAATTGTCAATCAGCGCGAACATATTTTGGATTTGAGAAAAATGCTAACTACAGATTCTCCAGTATAAATCGATATCGGAAATACAAGTAAAGAAGAAAGAACGAAACGGCAGCGATATGACTTGCTTACAAAACGGCACAATATTAATAGCAAACCAGCTGAAATAAATTATAGTCTCGGGTCGGTCATAATGGAATGTGAGATACATCATACGCCAAGCTCATTTGCTTTCTATATTAAGTATAAAATTATAAAGGAAAATATTGGTACAAATTCAAATAGTTTGATCTCAATTTAACTATAGCATTACATTACTTACTAATTGGGATTAAGAATTAAAAAAAATTATATAAATTTTTGATCGAAACCTTAGCCATGTTGAAAAAAATAAAAATAAAAAATTTAAGTGTCACATCTATATCGGTTTTGTAATATTTTTTATTTTTTTTTTTTTAGTTCTATCACACCGTATATTATATTATGTATTATGTAAATACATTAATTAATCCCGGGATTGCAATTTAAGTCTCGAAAAGTGTTTCGGGACCGACATCTTTAGTATGTATAAGTATGAACATTAGTAGTAGTGAATTTTACGCTACTATTAGTGAAATGTTTTCCAAACATTTTTTTTTGGCGACAATTTGGCACCCTTTTGATAAGCGGTATAATAAGGTAATATAATAAAAGTAAAAAATTAAAACCCTTATACAAAGAGGGTAAAGGTAAAAAGTACAAAAACGGCAGGGAACTACTATATTCTCCAGTATAAACCGCCATTTTTGACTTTTTGGTTTACCGAACAATTTTCGAGCCACTTCAAAGATACTGTGGTTTTTCATATTTCGATTGAAAATACTTAATGTTATCGTTGCTGAATTTGTCAGTTTCAGATTAACAGTTAAGTTCAAAATATCGATTTCGATAAAATCAAACTAGTATATATCGGTCATCCATCTCTAGAACGAACTCAAATGAACACAAATATATTATTTTCTGGTTATGTGAAGAGTTTGCGCGGAAGTGCTCAAATTCCGCCTACCGCTACCGATTCATATGATTCCAATAGTACGACAAAAGTGTAATCAATGATCGTTATAACATAAGCGCCGCTTTCGTAAACGGTTTACGCACTTTTGTGCCGTACTGTGTAAATGCAATTGTAAAATATTGAACCTTAATATCGAATGTAGGGTATAGAAAAGCAAGCAATTTAAATTCAGCCCACACACATATGTATATAATACTGACTAGCGTAACCGTAAAACAAAAGGTACACACACAAACATTCACGAAAGAACACCGGCACTGGTGCACTTCACAAACATGCATGCGCATATGACTTGAGCCTATGTCAGGCAATTTTGCTTCAATTCGTTGCATAAAAACTAAAATTTCGATTAGTGGCATCAATAATGGTTGGCGGTGGTGAATGGTGAAAACCGAACAAAGCAATGCAATACTTGGTGTACACACATTCGCATTTGTGTGTGTGTGCGAGTGTGTGTGTGTGTGTGTGACTGCATGCAGCTAGATCCTTTTGAAAAAAGACAATCAAATTGCATTGATTTTGCATTTTTGCTTAACGAATTTGAATAAAAAACAAACAAAAAAGCGTTGCATCAACGACTGACGACTAAAAATGCTGAGCATGTCTGCATGACAGAAACAAACAGAAATGTAAACGCATTTTAGCCAAAATGTGACCAAAAAAGGAATCAGTTGAAGAAAACGGAAACGTAAAGTTGCACTCACACACACACACACACATACACAAAATGCCAAACACATACATACATATGTACGCAGTAATGCAATCGCAGGCAACACTGATTGCCAATGTAGTCATATGCCACTTCATTTATGTGCACTTGCATACACTTGCATCCAGTGGTGGATCTGGGACTTGAGTTTAAGCAGATCTGATTTTCCTAAATTAAAATTAAAAGCTAAATAGCTGCACCAAAACCATAAACGGAAATCAAACTAAAAATAAGACAAAAGTCTACACCGACGCAGATTAAAAATCGGGTCAAGACTCACACCAATTTTCGGACAAAAACTCTAACGAATATCAAACTGAATTCGTATTACATTTTTACAAAGAATAAGACCAAATTTCAAGCCAAATTCAGACTTGACTGAAACTCAGATCGAAGTTCAGATTAAAATTAGACCCAAATGGGCTCAGTGTAAAATTCAGGATGAAACAAAAGAAAAAGTAGTAAAATGCTCTTACATGAAACTGTTGATTCAATGCGAGATTTTAAAAAGATATACGTAAGCAAAAGCTGCAGAACCATAGGCCCCCTCTCTTGGTCCGCCTTTGTTCGCATCGATACATGCGAATGTGTGTGTGTATGTGTTGAGTTTGTTTGTCTTATTCAATACTATCATTTAAATTCAAACCCTAACACCCCAGTATTGCCAACTTAATGTCTGACTGACTAACTGACTGAATGACAGTGCGAATTGAACGAATGTATGTATGAATGAATGAATAAATGACTGAGTGACTGAATTGTGCATGGTTTGACTGTTTGACAACAGGCATTAGTTGCTTCGTTTGCTTTAGCAAATGTTAACACTTGTGTGCACAAATACTTATACACATAGATATATACATACATAGATACATATGTAGCTAGATACATAGAAGGGCTCATATGTGTGCACATGACTTTTCGTGACTTTTTCTATGTGTTTTCCTTTATTTCTTGTCTGACATTTTCTCTTTTTGTGTTTGGATTGTGATTTTAGTGCTGCAAAATCGTATCTATTTCGTAGATACTTTTGTTCCTTTTTTTTTTTTGCGTACGTATGCAAATTAGCTAAGAAAAAAGGAAAAAATACAACAACACATGCCGCTACTGTTGAAGCTGTGCGCTGTGCAGCAGCTTACATGACAACAACATCAACCGAAATTGTATGCATGCATTTTTGTGTTCGTTTTTGGAGCACGGAGCACATTGTGACTTTTTGCCGGGTGCATGTGTGCGTGTGTGTGACGAATATAGGGATTGATAGTAGGAATGAACCGAAGGTTCTTTTGATCGTGCTCAAAACATAAAATTGACTATTTGCTGATGGTTTATTGTGGAAACTTCATGGGAGAATAACAAAAAGTTCCTTTTTTTTTGGATTTGAATTGTTCTTGGCCTATTCAGTAGCTGAAGCGGTAATCCAATTGCCTAGCGAGAAGATTGAGGTGAAAGTACCTTTTTTTGGAGGCGCAAAAACAAAACTTTCTTTTGTAGCAGAGGAAATCAGAAAGATTTCAATATCAACATGACATGATCTGTGGTATTCGGAGTTATTGAATACGAAAGTAGAATGCTTCCCAAGAAGAAGAAATTTTACATTGCTTTCAAAACTTTGAATACAATGCCATCAATGGGAAAGAAGTTTCAACGACATAATACATTCAAATACATTTTATGTTTATTAAACAAAGTGTGCAATATGTATTTTTTGTATTGTCATTAATTCTCTTGAAATATTTCACAAATAAACAACATAAAGTTGAAAAAAAAATTCTTCTGACATTTGCTCCCCACTCACATGACAACGATGTCAAAGTAAACAACCAAATGTCAATATTTCTTAAATAAAAATATGAATGTATTTAATAGGGGAACTCCACAAAACACTACCAAATATGCCAATCTACTTAGGAAGATAGTCGAAAAGCCAAGCATAAAAAATTGTTAGCTTTCTCATGTAAAATGCCAAAGGATATGTTGGCGTTGTCAGAATTTATGCTGCTGTTGCTACTACGCTGTGCTGCTGTATTTGTTGCTGATATGTTGCAAATGCAGCAGCAGAGTCGAGTATAAGCAAATTTTTGTTTGTTGTCGCAATGGTTTGGCTTACAAAAAATGTAAAGAACACATACATAAGCAAAAAAAAAATTGTAATAAAAAAGGGAAAGGAAACAAACGAAAAACAAGGAAAAATATATGTGCGAGTATATAAACATTTTCAAGTAAATTAGGGAGCAGCAGGGTGTTCTGAGTGAGTGAGTGTACACAGTATGAAATGTTGCAAGTATGAATTGTAGGTCAAAAAGTTAAGCGAGTGTAAGTAGAAATGTCAATGAACTGCTATAGCTCATGTTGTTATATGTAGTTTTTGACTGACTTTGGAGGTTCTAAGGCGGCAGCAGCAGCAGGAGTAGAAGTTGCTGCCAATATTGTACATAGCTGTTGATTTGTAGAGTGTGTTTCGAAAAGTTGTCAGCATTTGTCGGGAATAAGGAGTGACCTTAAACCAACCTTTCACATAAGTATATTCAATATAAAAAATAAATTAAGCTTATTTAAATGTCAAATTGACATATTACAAAATTTAATCACAATACATATTAATTGTTTAGTTTTAATTAAATAAATGATACATTGAAAGCAATAACACGAAATAATAATAATGACCCAAATAAAATATGTAGAAAGAATGCAGATAAAAACAAACATCATTAAATATTGTAGCATAATTATGGGCGCCGTAAAAATGTTATGCAAACATGCATTAAACTAAATAAATTTCAAATAATAAAACTTCTATGGCGGCGAGGAAAGGGGACATCAGAAATATTAATGGCAAAATGGTAATGGAGAAGCAGTAAAAACAAAAATTGATTTCAATTTAATTACTTAATTACGAATAACACACACGCGCACACAATCACATACACATACACATACGCGTATACGAGCACACATAATTACAACAATGAAAACAAAGCAACAACAAGAGCAATAACAAAATCATTAACCCCAAACTTGAATTAATTTCAATGCGTTACAATTCGGATACAAACACTGTGGAAGTGGATGTGTAAGTTGAGGGTGAGTTTGCGACAGTGGAGCGATTGTGGGGTCCTTATAAACTACGACAGTATATAGTGAATAAATATGCGCATATAAAAGCTTTTACATCTCCATTCACACTCTCCCCTCACTCTGTCCTCCCCTTCCATTTTGATGCTGTCGAAAATAAACAAAAAGTAATCAATTAAATAGTAAAATACCATAAAAAGAAAGAGAATAAATATAAAGTGTAAACAAAAACAAATCGAATTACAATAGAAAAATGTCGTAAATTCTTTTCTTCTTTTCTTCTTTCTGCACTTCCCATCTCTTTTCCTTCCCCTCCCATGGTAAAATCTCGACCTCAGAAAAGTAGCCACAAATAAATATGTATATGACACAAATATGTTTAGGAAATTCAGAAGGGATCTGAGGGTATGTTAAGAATGTATAGTGAAGTGGGTCGAATGCGACATTTGCAAATTATATCTTTGCATGTGGTTGATTGAATCATCATAAAAATATAACAAAACTAACTACATACTTATATTGAGCAAGTAAAGAGAAGAGTAAAAACATTTCTATCTAGGACGAATAATATATACTCGCACAGCACAGCACAGTGAGGTTAAAATCGTCGAAATCGAGCTCATTCTTGAGTTACACATACATTTTTTGTGCCAATGAAATGAAGTCTTATTCTAGGCTCCTAAATAATAGTGCTTCATTTCAATTCAACAGATGCCGTTCTATGTAATTTCTTTTGCCAACAGATGCCGTTGTATGGAATATTTTGAAAGCACTGTAATTCATTTGGATGAAAGACTTTAACACTGAGCCTTATTTCAAACTTAAATTTTTCGAATGAAATCAATATCTAAAGTGAATAATAAAATAAAAGCAAGGTTCGAAGTTGTTGAGTTCAAATCTGTTTAAAACAAAATATTAACTTAATCTCGTTAAATGCTCCCTTCTCAAATCGATGAGTTGAGCGGATTCAAACAAATTAAGAAACATTGGAAAAAATGGTTAATTGTCGCATTTTGCTGCATGAATTACAAGCACGCTAATAGATGTCGCTGCTCACAAAGTTCGAAAAGTATTGGATCTTAATTATTTTCAACACCAGAAAATTTAGAATATAAATAAAATATATACTTCCGTCAGAAAAAAAACCCAAATGAATGTTGTTGTAGAACAACAACAAAATAATGTTGCTGAACAAAAAAGACAACAGCCATGAAAATAAAATTTTGTATGCCACACACATATCCAACTATCATGTCACACTTTGCCACAAAGCGCAAGAATTCCATATGCATGTAAAAGGACTTTGCTACATATTTCCACATATCGACTACTAAGGAAAAATACAAAAAAAAAAGAACCAGTGTCGTCTAAAAATGGTTTTTTTACCCACACCCGTAAGTAAAGCAGTTTTTTTGTTTTCAAAAACATTTCCCGTCACTCATACTTCCTTTCCTTCGAACCTGCACTTCCAGATCCCTCATTGCTCTCCCGCCACCTCTGAATGCTTGACATTGATGTAAGCATAAATGAAATTGTACTGAATATATGTAAGTAGTGTGTGTGTTTGTGTGTGTGTGTGTGTCGGGATACAAGTATGTGATGTCGCGGTAGGAGGAGATGAATACATTCAGATTCTGGGGTGTAGCAGTAGCCGCAGGGAGTAAAATGATTTTGTTTACATTTTAAGCAAATTTATTATGATAAGTGAAATTTTATGTTTTTTCATCTTCCCTGCCCCTTGTAATTTGGGTGTGTGCTTTTTTTTTTGATTTTTTTTTTCGTTTTTTGTGTTGTAGCAGCATTTTTATAAAATTGGAAAATCTTTCAAAAAATAAGTGCACATAGTAAATCAAAACAAGTGAATAACAAGTTTTTCTTTATTGCTTGGCTTGACGCAGAAAAAAGTGGCAGCAAATAGAAAACACAAGACGATGTAAGTAAGTTTGATATTTAAATTTTATACAAGTTTTTTACAAGAGTAAATAAGTCAAAACTTTGCTAAGATTGATGCCTATTTCATATATTTTGAATTAAAGTAACTATTGGCTTTGCAAGTGACTGCAACTGGGGAAGTTAAAAATCTTAAGTTGTTTAACAATTGCATTTAACAAAAAAAACGTGTTACACAAATTAGTTACAAATATTCAAACTTTTGAAAGCTTTTAATTCATACTGTTGTGTTTTTTGTTGTTGTTTTTTTTGTTGCCAATGCAGCAAATGAGTTCTACGTTCAATTTGGGTACAAGTAAGCAATTTGTTATTGCCCATTGTAATGCTAATTAAATAGACCAAAGAAAAAATTCATTTAATTATAAATATTGGTTTGAAAAATGATTTTTAAATAATTGTTTTCACTGTTTTTGTTTATAGGTAATCGTTGTTGTTCTGTTTTTTGTTTTACTCTCATTGTTATCAAAGTGCATTATGGATGATTAATTTGAAATCAATAAAGTATCGACATGCAGAATATATTTATGTATAATTGTTGTTGCACAGTAAAGATATATTTTTATGTAAATGTGATAGGCCAGCTTGACAATTTTAATTTTTATTAATTATATTGTTATATTTTTGTAAAATTATTAATTAATATGCGCCAGAGTAAGTGAAAATTTTAAAATACAAGCAATAGGGTGAAGGCGACAAGCATCGCATACATTTAACAATAACAACAGTTCGATATCTTACAAAATCAAATGGAATATGAATACCTTTCGATGGTTCGAGGTTTCTGATTTTGATTTTGGTACCCAAGTTTTTCTCTATCACCAGCACTTTGTCAGGTAGTTTATTCCACTCTGAAATGTTTAATGTTTGAATAGCATTTATACTCGTACCACCGGTTCTATTCCAAAATTGCCTAGCCAGCGCAGTTAATGTTTTTCAGTGTGCTAAAGGCGTTCTCAATTTCACCCATTTGAAGAAGAAGTAACATTAGGGCATTTCAGGCGTAGTCATCGGCATTGATCAACAGTTTGACCTTTGTTAATGTTTAATGACTTGACGTTATTTAGTCCCTGTGACTTCGCGATCGAGTTTCTCCTTGTGGCGTTCGCGATCCTTTCAACTTATCTGCCAGAAATTCATTATATTATATATAAGAATATAAATACCGGCATGTCAAAAACTTGTTCCTTGCACACTACACATTTTTTCTATACCAATTTAATCAAATTTCAAAAAATAATATAATGTGAACCATTATAAAATTTAAGAGTAAATACAAATTTATGTAAAGCATGATTTCAAAATAATATTTACATAACACTTTTGTATTTTTATGTGAATTTGTTGTATTTGTTGTCGGTATGCAAATATTATTAAGTTTTTGCTTACGTAAATAAAAATAGAAATAAAAATAAAAGACAATAACAATAACAATAAATCACAAAATAATGTAAGAACTACACAGCGTATGAGTAACAAATTAGTATACTTATGTGAAACAAATTTGAATGAGATGTTATTTTAGGTGCATTTCTCCTGACAACCACAATAACCAAAAAGTAGAATGGTAAACTAAATTATATTTACGCTTATACTAATCTTAATAAAAACTTCTTTATTTTGATGAAAAAAATCACTCTTAAAAAGGCAGAAACCTGTTTCCTTTACTCTCTCCTGCGTGCTTGCTTGTTGTCCTATAGCAGCTGCTGCTGCTGCTGCTTCTATGCCAAACCCATAAAAATCCTTAACTGATGATTTAATCTCATTTTCATTCATTCGTTTCACTGCGTATGTATGTCTGTATGTATGTATAGGCCACAGCAGTACAACAGCAGAACAACAGGTCCATTTAGTGAAATTGCGGCTCAAGTTACAACATTATGCTTGCCATAATATTCTCATTTCTATAGTATGTATGTATCGTATATACTTAATAACAACAGCAAGAACAAGAAAAAGAAAATCAACAAGGATATATACAGGACCACCCGCTACTCTTAAAGGCTTTGTTGAACACTGGCGTTGGTGCTGCTGCCTGTCTGCCGTTAATGCTGAAGTTGCCCATTTAATAGAGACTTAGTAAGTGTGTGAGTGAATGAGTGTACACTCACACACACACATTTGGCAATATGTACGCAACGGTAACGGCAACGGCAATGGCCAAAACACAACACACCATCACTGACAATCACTAGGAAATGGTAAGGACACGATAGACCACAGCAGCAGCAGCAGCAGCATCAGGTTTTCAAGAGTTCGTAGGCAGCTCAGTCAAGCAAGCAGGCAATTTCAAACTCCTGTCGTTGCTTGGATTTGAATTTGAATTTGAATTTTCGTTTCGTACTTTTCTGAGTACGAGTTCCATTTACATGTTGTTGTTGTTGCTTTTCTCCTTTTGCCTTTTGCCAAACGCAAAAATTTGCATGCAAATGCGTAACAAGTACTTCAAAGCTAGTGATGTCCTTATGGCGCCACAAGGACGATAACACATTTATTTCTTGTGTTTCATTTACTTTTAAATTGTTGGAGTAAATTTTAAACATTCCGGACTTTCGTGCTCGCAACGAAAGTCGGGAAAACAAAAAGAAATTCACTTTTTCTTGTTATGAATTGGAGAACTGTTCATCAGTTGTTGTTGTTTGTTAATCGTGTTTTATTTAAAAAGCTTTGGAACTCCTAAAAAATAAACAAAAGCAATGGGTATTAAAGAGGAAAATGATGAAGTCGTTGGGTGATGACATGTGGGATAGGGAAATCAAAATATTTGATGAACTTAATAAATTTGTGAAAGCTCATGTTTGAACGCCTTTCATATTTCAATGTAAAGCAATGGCATTGTGGCTGCTTATTTTATTACACTATATTAATTAAAATTGCCTAGCACTATGCTGCATTTAAATGTAGGATCAAACATAAACCAATGTTTGACCATTAAACAGCATCGCCAAAAACGAGCGTCAGAGTTTAGTCGAACGGATTACTGTAACTTTGAAGAGGGAGGCATGACGGAAGGTAGTCGATCAAAAACTACCTTAAGATCACGCTGTCAGAGGGAGTTCTACCACTTAGAAGGAATCACCGACAGTGGCTTCACAAAACCATTTCTTCCGATTCTTCTACTAAAACAACTGGTAAAAACTAGTTAGTTAAAGTGTTTTAAATTACACTTACATTAGTTTATGACTGAAAGAATGTGTTTTATTCCACAAACATACTATAAATTGAGACACTTTATTAAATACAATTATTAAGGTATTATTTATATGCTGCGTAATGTACTCACATACACTCACACAAGACGAGTAATCAAGATTTTTGTATTGCTCGCACCCATAAACTCAAAGTGCATAAAAAATACGAAACTTTGTCCTGCGCCTAAAATTATACTATATGTACTTTATGGTTTGTATGGGTTGCTTGTTTTACTTTACTGCTTTCTTAGTTTATTGCTGTTAAATTTATCATAAAAACAATTCGTTATAGCCAGCGTAGCGCTGCTTTTACACGAGTCGATATGGTCATTTATTTAGGGGAGCCTGGACGCCCACTTTTATTTCCAAAAAAAAACAAAAAACACAAACACTTACTTAATCATCGCTCTATAATCCACAAAAAACGATTCCCAATCTATTGATTACAATTACTTGCTGAGATTTTCCTCTCACTTGCAATTTGTGCTTCAAGGATAATAACAAAAAATTATAAAAAGAAGAAAAAACTATATTGCTTCACAAGTGGATTAACGCACAATCTGACAATGACGTGAAACTCTGGAAGCTCTACGTTTGTTCTTGTGCTTGTGTGTAATTTATTAATGAATAATGTTATCAAAGATTTATATTTATTTTTGGAATACACTCAAACTCTTTGTTTTTTTTCTTTTTTTTTTGAGCTAGGTAAGTTACCTACATATTTATACATGCATATTTTACATATCATACACAAAAAGTAAGCTGAAACTGGCAGCTGACATGTGTGCGGTTGTTCTGGTAACTGACACAGTGGAACAGGGTTGGCGATATTTTTGTAATAAATTTGATTCAAAGGACAATGCCTCTAAATGCCTGGCATTCAAAGTAAGATACTAAGCCTGGACTTTCATTTTCTTTCAGGAAACGGTTTCTCTTGATGCAGAACTTCAACACAGAATTCCTAAATTATTCTAGGTAAAGTGGAAAGAATATTACAAAACGCTTCAAGCAATGCTTCGTTATATGCAACCCTAGTCACGTGATACTTAAATATTTACTTTTGCTCCACTGTAAACGAACATGTCCAAAACGTATATAATTTTCAACAACGTGAGTGAAAAAAGGGTCAAGTATGGCAATCACGTGTTTTTTTATATTTCCATTCAGCATTTTATTTATATACCCAGCAGAACACCGAGCACCGATAATACATAACTACACTTAAGTGAGCGCCCATATATGCGTGCAGATGTTTGCGAGTGAAGTGCAGCATTTAATTACGAATACACATACCATACGTAATTGTTACATACATACAAGTGACCGGCTATTGACAGATTACGCACGAACGAAGCGCCGGAGCGAAAGAGCATACCGCAATGTTCATACATAGTAATTTTTCATAGCATATGTGCAGGGGCGCAAACAAAGATTGGGTTGCATTGTAATCTAGTGCGAATGTATTTTTCCGGTTTATTATAAATATTGAATGCGTGAATGAATTGTTTGAGGATTTTATTTTAGGTATTTCGTAACGTTATAATTTTCTATTTTATTTGATTGTGTGTGTGCATGTGTATATTAAAAACGAATTCGTGCAAATTATCAGATTTGTGCCACATCATAATGGGGCAGTCTTTGGCATGCGTACATAACGGTTTTTTGCATTCCATATGCAATACATTTGAAAGAGAGAAGTTCGCTACTCTCTTTGTGTGTGTGTGTGTGTGTGTGTGTGAACGTTGTGTCATGAGCGTGATTGTGCGATGTGCTTTGCTGCCATTTGCATAAAATTCTAATTTGGAATTTTTTAATGTATGCGAAAATTCGCTTTCGGTTTTTTTTTACAGCATCGTGCATTGGATTTTTAAAATTTTCGAAAGGACTATTTTAAGTATTTTGTTTTTGTTTTTGTTTTTCTGCAAAATAATTTACATGGTTTTCCTTTTTGTACATCAATTAAAAATGCAAGCTTAAATGACTCTAGTGTCATCGCTCCCCCAAAGCCAATTCCATTTTGCCAATTGCTTGCTCGCCTTCAACCAAGTAAAAAGGATATATTCTTTTATTCTTTACTTTCGTGCAATGCTGCAGCTGCGGGACAAGCAGAAGACAAAGTTATTTAAAACTATCTTTCGTTTCGTATTCAAAGGACATCCACCCTCTCACTTCATTTCAGGTTCCTTCGTTGCTCCTTCTGCTTATTATGTGTAATAATGCGAGCGCACAACAATTAGCAGCAAAAATTGAAAGTTACTACAGTTTTCAGTTTCAGCTACAAGCTCCTGCTTCTAGTTGAACCTAATCTACTATGCACCTCTGCCGCTTTCCCCTCCCAGTTTCACCTCACATGCAAACGCAATATTCTTCTACTTTTTCTTGAATGTCGCGTGCTGTTGTTATTTGGCGCAATGTTTTGCAAAACATTTTTCAGTTGTTGCCACTTTCCAAAACATTTTCTATTTCCTGGTTTTATTTTACTTTGTGTGTTTTTGTACTTCTGCTCATTTAACTTTCAGATGATGTCCTTTGCTAGTAGCAACATTTTACCGGCACTGGCAGCGGAGTTCCATGTTGCTGCGTCACAAAATTGAGTTGTTTGCAAATTTGTTTTCATTCTTGTTAACAAAATTTGCAATTGATGCTAATTTCGTTACACTCTGTTTTTATAAAATTCCGTTTTTTGTCTACGTCGGGTAGTTGTGTGTAAAACACATTATTTTTAATTACAACAGTTGAAAGCGAAGTTTTGCTGCTGTCTGCCAGAAAGCGAAGAAAACTTTTACTTACTATTTTAGCATAAACGCGTTGCAAACCATTCGAACATTTGCAGTAAGTTAATATTTCTTGTGAGTGTTAAGTTCCAAGATTGCATTTTGCACTTAACGACGCTAGCAGCGTCGTCGTGCGAACGTGAAGACGTTAAAATGTCGGAGTGAAGGTAGAAGGGGGTAGCAGCTGCATGTAATGATAAACAACTTTAACAAATATTTGCAAGAATCAACAAATTTTCCAAAGTATCTTTGTGGCATACTGCTGTACTCAACTTTGGAGACACCGATTTCTGATTAGTGTATTGAACTAAACCATTTTCAAGAAATCGAAACTTCTCAAGCACCATTCGATTTGTGTATTTATCTTATGTATAGTCTGAAAAAAAAGAGAAAAATTTGAATGGCAGAACTCTGCAAAAAGCCAGTGAACATTGTACGAAAGTAAGTTAGATTAGGGTGGCGACCGAGTGTTAGCTTATTTTTGATACTCCACTTGGACCCGGTCTATGCCAGTTTGTTTATGGTGCCTGCCATCCTCCCAGTCCTGTCCAGCCTTCGAATATTGAGGTCACAGTTGATTAACGAGGCACAACAAAATGGCTGCGAGAAGTTTGGCCTTAGCCCTCCGTGGGCTGTTACTAAAAGAAGAGGATTTTATACGTTTACAAGAAAGGATAATAAATTCAATAAACAATAAGCCACTTTTCAAGGGCTGCCACCTTTGGAGGCTTTTTTACATGTTGCCACAGTAACACTATCAAAAAATGCTTCAGCAGTATTAATTCCAAAAATTACATTTAAAATTTTATAAATACATATGAATAAACACATTATAAACACATACAGAAAACTATAGCTGCCGCAATACGTGTAAACACACTCACGTAATGTGCCACAACATATTTAAAGCATGTAAAATATGCCACAATTGATATTGACTGCCATCGACCAACCAGCAGCGCCTGGTAAGCGACTGTAAATGTTCGAATCTTAACATTTAAAACTTTCGGTGTGTGCGCGCCGCAAATATGGCGACGGCAGCAGACAACAACCACAATGAAATAGCAACAAACGAAAAGATGCAACGCAACTTAATCGCTTTAAATATTCGCACCAGGTTTGAAATTAAAAAATAAACTATGCTGAATGCTGAAGTTCGTAGGACATACTCAACAGTTTCGAGTTCTGAACTTTTCATAAACTACTTATGAAAATAGATGCACTTATTGATGACGCTGTTTGAAATGTTTTGGAGATATTTCCTTTTTTTACTTTAAATTATCGGCATTTGGTTTACTGTGCCACAATTGGCTTATCAAAGAACAGCGTCCCAAATAAAATAAGTAGGAAACTCAGACAAATATTTGTAATGATGGCGCGAAAATCAAACAGAAATCTGTCTCAGTTGTCATATTGAAATTAAAAAATGTGCGATTTATCGGAAAAATTTTAATTATTTACAAAAATAAAAATGAAATAAAAAAAACGGAAATTGAAAAAATTGATTGAGCTGCCAGGATAATTACGGCAGTAACTTGATTGATTATTCATCGTTTTCGTGCGAAGGAGCTAGAGCGTGGTAGGTGGCGCGACACGAAAGGTTACTACTGAAAATGATTAATGGCGGCATAAAATAGCAGAAATTTTAAATAAAGAAAACACAATTTTAAATATAGATCGCAAAATTTCAAGAGTTTCGTGTCATGAAAGCGGAAGCAAAAATTATAAATTTCTAGTTCAAAGTAAAATTTGTGACTTTGAACACTCGCTAAAAGCACAGACGTACTGACTTACACACACAACGACGCATAAGTTGGAGGGAAACAGATTCAACAAGCTTATAAATCAATTGCAGCTTTCATTTTGCTCACTAGTCACTTGGCGGCTAGTCGCCTGTTACCTTATCGCACATATCGCATATCACAAGCAGAGGCTTACCAAACTGAAAAATGAACATGAAAGAGAATAGAGAATAAGGGATACTTACTTTTTCAACTGCCTGCCAGCAATTCACACAAACCTACAGCAGCTTTCAACGTTTCTGCTAAAGTAAAAAGCTCTCGCAGCGGCAGTTGGTAACATGCTGGCTGGCAGCCTTAAGAACAACAAACAGCAAGCACGCATTAGGTGGTGTAGCCCGCTACACGATGCTGACCGGGCTAAACCAACAGAATTCTTCGCTACTCTTAACCAAGAGTAGAAGTAAAGTCCCAAAAACATTTCTTTGGAAATTCAAACAAACAGAAAACAAGTGACAATGCATACAAAATTTCCCAAAAATCAAAAAAACAAATCGGAGAGCAATCAGAAGCTTCTAGCTTATAGATGCTTGCTTTTTCATCTAATTCCAAAAAGTAGGAGAACAAATAAAAATTGGTAAAGTATCTGGGGAAATCGGAACAAAAAAACATTCGTTAATGATTTTCTATTGCTCGTATGATTTCAACTCTTATACCTTGTGAAAGCTTCAAAAGCTTAGGCTCTACCTTAAAGTTTCACCGCTTTCACAGGGGAATACGAAAGCTTTAAATGCCGGCTACTTTCAGGTTAATCTCATCTAATCAAAATGAATTTTGTGAATGCATTAAGCTCTGGCAAAGCATGTGAAAATTGTTTTTTTTTTATATTCATGATACACGAAAAACGAAATCTGCGCTTCTTTTCTGAGTGTTTTCTTTGTAGTAGATTACCGAAATAGATTTTCTCTCTTCAATAAAAGGAAAAGGAAGAACAAAAAGCTTTCGGCGGCCAATTTTAAATTTTAATAGCAACAAATTTAAACACATGCACTGAACCAAAACAACCTCGGCAAAGTAGTCGAAATATATTCATGAATATATTATGAATATTTGAATATGAAAAAGGTACCGGAAATTTTTTAGGTATGTAGTTATATTAATTAATTAAAAATTAATTCGAATTTGCTAAATACTTAATAATGAAGCGTAAAGCTGCAAAGTTTTCCCGTTAAGCACTTTGTCAAAACAATATTTTTGTTTTCCAAAATTTAATCTCCCAGAAAACAGAATATAAAAATATTGTACGATAATTATTCAAAACATGAACAGCAATGAGCTATCGCTTGAAGCTTAAGCTTCTTCATGAGATTCTCATGAATATTTTCCTGCTGATTATTGCCTATTTAGTTTCAGATAAAGCGCCCTTCTTCCCACAAAGTCCCACATAGTTTGTGATTATGCTCGACTGCTTGCTTGATTTCAGAAGTGGCGGGCTTCAAGTTGAAACAGAAATACGTTCGTGGAAGCAGGGGAACATAGAAGAGCTGATTGCGCGTAAGAAGAATATAATATATAATATATAATGTATACTTGTCTAAGGAAAATATTTTGAATTGCATAAATCAGTGAAATGAATAGCGTACAATATTAATGCAAATTGCAAGTATTGTATGGAATACAAGTACAATGCAGAAAATCATATGCATATGCATGAGATACATGGGAGGAGGGGGTGTGGGACAAGTGTGGCGGCACACTTTTCGGGTGCAGAGATTATAATGTGCCTTGAGAAAAATGACAGTAAATCTCTGGTTTCAAGCTAATATTCAAACAAGCGAAAAAATTTGTTGTGCTCATTGTTATTGTTGTCTTTAATGTTTCTCATCAATGAATTCTGTCTCTATTTTTGAATTTGATTGCATATTGTTTTACACCCTGCCGCATAGGAAGTTTACCGGAAGTTTCTAACCGGAACACAAGTCTCGTCATAAGAAGTACTAAGACGAACACAGAAATCTCGAAATTCGGAGCAGTTATGAGAAATGTAGAAAAGAAGACTAGCTTTTAGCAATCGAAATCGAAAAAACAAAAACAAAAACGTAACTAAGTTAAAGTGGTCGAAAGTGAACTTTTCATGGTTTAATGAGTTAATTACTTGTGGTGTGGTATCGAGTAAATAAATTACTTGAATCAAATGAAAAGGATGGAGTATCTACTCCTGGTCGCCACAGCGTATTAGATGGTTGTGCGCTGGCCTGGCACGCGAAAAGCAAAATGTAGAAAAAACAATTTTTCTACACGGCATCACCTCCACTTCGCCGTTCGGATTCGGCATAAAACTGTAGGTCCCTTCCATGCATGTACAAATATAACACTCACAAAATGGATGAATGCGAAAAGCTCGGATTAGGTCCTCAATGGGCTGTTGTGCCATTAAAAGAAGAAGAAGAATAAGGTCCGGTAAATCCACTCTCAGCTGTTGAAGATTCTTTTCGATTTATCAGATCTTGTTGTAGGTTTGTTTTTAAGCTAATTGATGCTATTCTGGCTCCGTTTTATACAATTTTTCTCAGCTTACCGACTTCCCAACCCCGTTTTCTTGTCAACCCTGCCAATTACTGCGGTGCATTTTTAGCATCCTGCTGGAGTTCCAAATCCTGTTTCTGGAACGAATGCCATAGTTGGCAACGCAGAACTCATCCATTTCCATTTGTATTGTTCGTTCTTGTATGTATATTATTTTCTATGCCAATTTCTTCGTCATTACAATTGCACCGAGGGCGATGCCTACTCGACCTGGCATAGATCATTAGCGGGCGTGGCGTAGTGTAGCGAATACGATCCAAATTTAAAAATAAAGTAAAGATTTTAATTGTGAAAATGAGCAGCGACGCAACAAAATTAGTTATCTGATATTTTTTTTTTTTTTTTAATTTTTTCATTGAATTTGAAAAACTTTTATAAATGGCTGCAGATAAAATTTCATGTTCGCACTTTTTTCAACTCAAACAATCCAAAATTTCATCGAAATGCAACAACGTTTACTATTTTTGGCCACCGCTTATATGAACTCAATATGACGTAGCAAAGCATTCCAATAAAAATTTTGTAGCTCCTCGAATCGAGAAAACGTCTATATCCGTTTATGTTTTTGTGAGCTTCATAAAAAATAACAAAAAATCGTTAACGAAAATTAAATTCTACAATAGAAGAATTGTAGGACAAAAATACTGAGAACTTTTAAAGCTTATTGCTTAGCTGCTTGTTATTAAACAAATATTTGTTCACAGTATTGATAAAAGCTAAAAAGGTTTGTGTCCAAACTAAAGTGAACGAACAATTCGAAAACTTTTGTTTTATGAATAGCAAGACTCACTATTTTCGAACAATTTACAGTAAAATTCAAATGTTGGATAAATTGGGTTGATTGTTCTCGTGGTGTAGTGGTTATCACATCCGCCCAACACGCGGAAGGCCCCCGGTTCGATCCCGGGCGGAAACAGATGTAGTTTTTTCTTTTTTTTGACTTTGTACAAGAGTCAACTGCGGTATTTAAACCCCATGCGTATGAAACACTAATCAACATTACAAACATACATACATATGCTTTGTCTATATTTCGGCATTATAGAGGCGAGGCTCTGTTCATGGAATCATTTCTTTTCACTGCAAAATGCAAATTTATGAATTTTATTGTTGTCAAAACAAAAACATGAAGAAAACTATAAGTACTTGGATTTATGGACTTTAGGTTTGTAAGTTTGCTTTTTTGCAATTGACGTTGTGGAAAGCAGCCAACTTTTAAATAAAACAATATTTTCTGATAACCCGATTTCGATTGAAATAGAAATCACGAATTGATTTGTTTTTATGCCAATTGCCAATTGCCAATTTTCTTTAATTAAACAATACATTACAATCATAGTTTTTCGAGCAACAACAAAAATTACCTTGTGAAAGTTCGTGGCCATATAAAAAAAAATACACATGCACAACGCATTTAACACAACAACAACAACAACAACACCAACATGTGTTTGCATGCCTTTGCGCACCGCTCTCTTCAAACTGTGTTGATTTCTTGGCAAAAAAGGGCTGCAGAACTTGACAAGAGTTAAAATAAGCAGAACACTTGTATCGATCAAATTGACAAGGGATTACCTGAAAGTGTTTATTTTGGTATAGTAAAAATAAAATAATACATAATACCTTGAGACTAACTTTGTTGAATTCAGTCGACATGCTGCACATACTTAGACTGAGCACATGGCACACTGGTTAAAACAATGAAATCAATTTGGATATCATAAAGACGTTTAAGTTTATTGGACATTTCTCAGTAGCACTTAAGATTCTTATTTAGTATTCTTAATTCGGTATTGAGTGACTTAGCTCTAGAGAGAATTACTATATGTATGTATCTACATACATAAGAATATAAATTTAGTAGATATAGTAATTCATTAAAACTTGGGAAATGTTAAATGCCAAGAGAGCTATGTTTGAGCCGGATCTACGAGTACAAATGTTGGTAGTAAAGTTATTAAGTATCACAGACACCACAGGCAGCCGCTCTTCCTACCAAACTGCATGTACATATGTAAGTATGTATCAGCGATGCCAGGTTATGGGGAATTCCCCAAGTTGCAGAGAATATTAACTCGTTTGCGGAGATGGGGAATTTTTAATATCTGTGGAGAATTCTCTTCGTATTCTCTTTATTGGCGAAAATTTGAATTTTGTATACTACTCGTATGTAAAATGCGCAAAAAATAACAGTATTCAAAAAAAAAATTAAGAAATGTCACATATCGATCTGTGCTATGTGCAAGTGATTACTCAAATCGTAACAGAGCGAAGAGGTCTATCTCCAATAGATTGTTTATGTTTCGCTACTTATGCGTAATCAAGCATTTATTCCCCGAATATCTGCTTCAACTTGCCGGAAATATTGTAAGTTTTTTCAAATTCAGGTAAATGAGAACATATGTAGTTAAAACTATGTATATATATTTAATATTTTAAATTGAAAGTAGTTAATTTCAATGTGTTCGCTGTAGCGTAGTTGAAAGCGCTTTGGCCTCCTGTGTTAGGTTCAAATCTCGGCTATTTTTCTGCACGGCACCACCCCTTGGCAGGCAATGGCAAACCGCAAAGAGTAAAAATTGTTTATGAAAAGCTTTTCACTTCAGAGTTCGGATTCGGTATATAATTGTAAGTTTCTTTCCATTCATGTAAAAGCATAGTACACCCTACATGGGTGGAAAAGTTATGCCTAGACCTTTCATGGGCTGTTGTGCCATTGAAAGAAGAAGTTAATTTCAAAGGACCAAATGGAAAGAGAACTTTTTTTAAGTTTATTTGTTATATAAAAAAATAATATTAGAGTGTTTCAAGAACTAAACTATTTCGATTTGCCTCTTACCCTCCAACAGGTCCATAGGTGTGAGTACATACTAAAATTTTTATTTGTGGGTTAATTTTTCGAAATTGTGAAATTTGAGCATCTGATTCGGAGAATCCGAGTAACTTAATTTGGCAACACTAATATGTGCAGATATACATATAATATTTAAGGTGTCACTGGGTGAGAAAAAAAAGAAGTTTCTGAACAAAAAATAGACCAAAGTGAGTGTCGATTTTTTTTTTTTTTTTTGCAATATGGTAAGTTCCGTTCGTCATGGCACACTCCAAAATTGAAAAAGTCAATAATGCATAGCAGATTTGCGGCAACGAATAAAATTGGAAGAAATCATAGCAAATAAAAATGTTCACAGCGCTTGACCTATGACACTTTCACAGCCATACATTGTTAGTTATCTCCATTGCCATCTTTATCGATTTTTTGCGAAATGCGAGACATGCTAATTCGCTAATTTGCTAATTCATAATGTTTTTCACACCGCATGCCATCAACATTAACCCACTGTACTGCTGAACTACGGTAATACAGGCAGATTTTTTTTTTTTTTTTGTTGGTGGATTCAGGTGTGTCTTGGCAATTCAGAACTAAAACGTCATAGATAAAAGTTTCCGTGTCAAAGACTGTTTTGAACTTTTAATTTTCGTATTTGTGGCAAATACATAACAAGTAAAAGAAAACATTTTTGGCAGCTCAAAGTTTTCAATATATATGTATATATTTTTTTTTAATGTTTAATTGCGTGTGTATTTTGTACTAGAAATAATCCTCTTTCCCTTTTTTTTTTTTTTGTCTTCAAAGCTTCTTAATTATTCTTGATCAAACACCTTTTTGCAGTTGATATTGGTTTTGTTGTTGTTGTGCAGTGAGCTAAGTAATGCTAAGCATTGAAAAGTATTTGAAAATTATTTCTGAAACAGAAAAAAACAAAAAAGAAATCGAAAACGAAATCGAAAACAGTTTGAATTCATTAAATAAGAAACTAAATATCAGAAAAGGAAGCAAAGAAGAATGAAAAAAAAAGAAAAGAAAATTGAGATTAATGAAGTCACCGCCTGCTAAAGGACTTTTCTAAGGGAAACCTACATATGTACGTAAAGACATTGTGTACATTCTACATGAACTCGCACTTACTAATACTTTTACTACCTCCTTGCCTTTGCACTACAACTGCTTCTACTACTCCTATTTGTACATATGCTCGAATGCAAACACGTACAAAACTCGTAGGTACATACATACATACATATGTATGACCTATGTTGTACGGGCATACAAGAAAATGGAAACAGAACGAGAAAACTTTACTACGTTTTTGTTATATGTATGTAGGTAGTAGGTAAGTAGTAGTAGTAGTAGTATTGTTGTTGTTTTTGTTTTTGGTTGCCTCTACTTTCATTCTACTAAATTTCAGCCATTCTACTTTCGCCGCAGTTTAGCTTTCGGTGTTTTAGTTAACCAATAGAGCTGCAACTATCCTGTAGTATTTTCGTAACATTGTTAATCGCTTGCTCGGACGGATTCGGATAGTAGAATTTATTTTTACATATTTTTACAATGTAGTGTCACATTTAATTTATTCTTTCTATTATAATATAATAATTTGGTCCTTTTATATTTCATTACTATAATTATCTGAAGCGTATGGGCTTTGTTGCCCTTCGCGAGGTCAAACCACTTTGCATTTAATTGGAGATTCACTTTCCTCATCACGCGAAGTTGTTTATTGACATCGTACTTTTTTTCGGAGAATGCAAACATGTGAAATAGTTTAAGTAGTGAAAAATTCTTCGATCAACCAATGTAATGCATACGATCAAACATAAAAAATATACAATTAGTAGGTATTTTATTAACAACTTTACAATCTTATTGGTGAATTAAATGTTTTTGAAATTGCAACTTCGATGGAAACTTTTATTACCCTTAACTGGTAAGTGAATACATATAAAAAATAAATTAAAACCAAGAAAGTAGAGTGGATGTGAAAAGATTATCCTAGGCCTACCATGGACTGGTGTGCCTTTAAAGAAGAAGAGTATGATGAGATATTCTGGAGATTAAACATAAATTTTATATTTCCTGAACAGTTGAACCCTAATCGCCATTCATACCTTTCCAGTCTTGAAAATCAAGTTTGAACTTTTATCCTCCTTTGAACTTTGCTGCCGCAACCGTTTTGATTCCCCTGCATCAATGAGCTTCAAAATTTCGCTTAAGTCTTGAAAGGTGTAAATCGAGCAACCAATTCGTACCCCTTTTGGCTCTCTAGATGTGAAGAAGGCCGCGAACCTGACCTGCGAGTGCAGGACAATTCCTCAAGTACTCAGGCTATGTAACCCATTGTACTTAAGATCTAGGAAAAGAAGAAGGGGTGACAATATACAATACCTATAAGGTTGCTACGTGTACTGATTTTAGTAGTGGATTTGCCTTTTTATTCCTTACCTTAAAGGCAATATGCAAAATAACTCATTTCTTCAATTTTGTAGTTTTTATGCCCTTTTTATGTACATTGTTTACAGGGTATATTGGCTTTAACCAAGTAGCGGTTATTTGCAGAAATGAGCATGCTGTACACTAAGACACAAACAACAATTGATTAATCTCAAATGACGGACGGACATTTCAAAATCGACTCCGCCAAGGAGTCTATTTCGGCAAGGTTCCAACGAGACCTAATACCGTTACTTGATCAAATCCATTACAACATCATAAAGAGTTTTTACAAATTTTTACTGATTTGATTCCAAAGCAATTCTTCGGTTTCTTTTTTTCTATCTTAAGTTTATCATTTTTTTCCATATTATTATATATTTTTTGGAGTGTATAAAAATATGTATGTATGTATAAGATAAATTCAAATAAAACTTTTTGTCGTCAATTCCCAAAAAAAAAAAAAAAAACAAGTCAAAGGTTAAAATCCATTGTATGAATACAATATTAATGTCATTTTGTTCTAATCAACCTTGAGTCCTCATCCTTTTTATACACACACATCGTACATAAGAATGTATGTATGTACGCGTATGTACGAATATTATGAAGTGGCATATGCTTGCATATGTACTAAGTATGTTCAAATCTATTTCGGTATCCTTATGTTTCGTTGGGGAAGTAAATTATCTAATTTAATTATTAACAACTATCGCTTGCCCATTTATTTTTATTTTTTCATAAACAAAAACAAATTTCTACGTGCATTCACCTGAAACAATATTTACTGTTTGACTATGTATGTATGTATGTATATATTTATGTTCGAAAGTATTTAACTTTGGTATTAATATGCAGATTAAAATCAAAAACTGGAAGTAAAATTACATTGTGACTGATGTACATATGGTACATGCATAAACAAATCAATCGAAAGTTGGGCAAGGCAGTGCCTATCTTTAATGACTCCAAAGTTTAATCGTTTCAGAACCAAATTAAAATTTTTTTATTTCAAATCAAGAACGAACTCTAAAACTGAAGTACTTTTAATACTGTTGAGCCATTGCTGCAATAGCTTCACGCTCCAAAGGCCTGGGGCGGGGGGTGGTTTTCAGAAAACAGTAATTTTCTACTTATGAATTCTCTGTTTTAACACTTTCAAAGAAGAGGTTACAATGTAGTCATTAACAAATACCTTATAAGTGAGAGTTTTGTAAGACTGTTCGAAAACTAGGGGAATTGTCGAAAACTTTGCTAATAGGCGTAATATGGACAACATGGTATAGTGCACGCCTTTTCGATTTGGATAAACTGGAACCCTTAATTTTGTGATGTTTGATGATAAAAGAGTGAACGCTGAAAAAATTCGAAGGGTAGGATAATGATAAGAGTGTTCGCATCGAGATCAAAGTTCAAAACAGTTCGAGTAAAATCGACAAGGGTGGAGATGGAGGTAAGTACAATCGGGAAAAATGTTGAAAGTAGGAAATAAATAAATTTTACCCTTCTATGATTACTTAGAGAACGGAGGGGCCCATTATATAAAAAAAAAAACTATTTTTGAATGGAAGCCCACTAAAGGGTTGGAGATGGTAGTTAGTACATATGTACATACATATATTCGGGGAAATGTGGAAGAGTTAAAAATAATCCAGGTCTCTCTTACATTTTACCTCCTCTAGTAGCGACTCCTAACCAGCTGTCGGGTGACTGGTCGATTTTCATAAGAATATCAAGCCCCCTTAAGGCTGAAAATGTTGGGGAAGTATATTGGAGAAAAATATTTTATAGTCAACTCTGTAAAATGAAAATTTTGTATGGGGACATCTTAAGGGACATCTAAGGGAGTTCTCGAAAACTCTGCTAATAGGCGTAATATGGAGAACATGGGGGTAAGTATGTTGGGGGAAAATATTGGCCATTGAAAATGGATGGGTCACTTTTACATTGGTGGTCCCCGTGACGTAGTTTCGGGAGTGTCCGGGATCAAATCCCCGTACAGGCAAAATCAAAAAGTGAAAAAAAAAACAAATTTTCTACACGGCACCACCACGAAAGTAAAAATTTTCTAAGAAAAACCTTTCACTTCACCGTTCGGATTCGGCATAAAACCGTATGTTCCATTGATGTACAAAAATATAGCATGCACAATTTGAGTGTATACGAAAAGCTTGGCCTAGGCCCTCCATGGGCTGTTGTGCCATTAAAAGTAAGAAAGAAAAGTAAGTCAGTATAACATTTTAACCCTCTAGGAGTGACTCCTGATCCGCTGTGGAGTAATTTGCACATTTTTTCCTTTTTTTTTTAACTTTGCCCTCGATGCAACATCGCTAACCCTCATACTATTGCTAATTAAGGGTTCCAGCGTATTCGTTTCAGTCCGACGTTTTTCATTTGCTACATAGTAAAGAGTGATTTTTATAAGAGTTTAATTTTTGAAAATGAAAAAAAAAACACCGAAATTTTTCAAAAGTGAATGAAATTTTTATTTGGATCGATAAACCAATTCGTCGTGCCATTTACTTTTTAAAGATAATTTCACTTAAATGTTGCCCGCGGCTACGCTTCAAGTGGTCCATTCTGAAGGTCCAATTTTGGCACATTTTTCACACATTTTGACCGGAATCTCACCAATGACGCAATGACGCTTTCAATGTTGGCTTCCAAAGCAGTAATCGTGTTTGGCTGGTCCCTATAGACACGAGACTTAACATAGCTCCACAAAAAATAGTCTAACTGGGTCAAATCACACGATCTTGGTAGCCTATTGACTATACCAAAACGTGAGATAAACTGCTCACTAAATTCGCCTCTCAATTGATTCATGGTTTCGCGTGCAGTGTGGCATGTGGCATGTGGCACCGTCCTGTTGTAACCACATGTCGGGCAATTCCAATTGTCTGTTATCATCGAACGGTTTCTTTTTCCATTGACCGTAACGTTGCGGCCTATCGTCTTTGAAGAAGTACGGCCCAATGATGCCGACTGCCCATAAACCGCACCAAACAGTTCATTTTGCGGGATGCATTGGTAGGTGCTGAATCGCCTCTGGCTGGCCTTCACTCCAAATACGGCAATTCTGCTTATTCACGAATCCACGTATCAGTTGAGCCAAAAATGAGCCTCGTCACTAAATGGACGTAGCTTGCGAAACACTTTTTTCACGGCGCATGAATTTTGATAATAAATTTCAATAATTTGCAAACATTGTTCAGGCATAAGTCTATTCATTATAAATGGCAAACCAAACTGAGCATAAATCAAGTGACAGCTGTCAAAAAGACCAACTCCGGAAAAAATATTGCCAGATTAAAAACCACACTTCTAGAAAAAACACCCTTTATAATTTTTTTTTTTTTGTATGTGAAGCACCCTATTCTAATGTTCACCAGCATTATCACAAACGCTATGTAAACTAAGCGTCTCTCGCTTTCTTTGCTCTCTCAGAGAGAGAGAGATCTGCCTTTTGCGTTCAGTTATCAAAAATATGAAAAGCGTGGCGTCTGGACCAACAACAACCCTTTGACAAACACATGGACACACACTTATCCACATGAGTATTTATTACTCATACGCATACGATTCATTTTTGTTGTCGTTTACATTTTCACCTTTTCTCAAATTATTCATAATGCAAAATGCAAACAACAAAAGCAAAAGAAATCACAAAAAAAAATAACAATTCGATAATGAAGTATAAAAAACAATAACAAAAAAGATTCTGCAAATACACCAAACGATCTCTCAACCGCCGACTGAAGCGGGACAGGCATGCAGCAGCAACAACAACAATACTGCTGCTTCATAACAATCAGTAGAGGCACTTGCGAAACTCAAAACGCATTGTCGAAGTATATCTTTGGTTTTATTTAAGTAGTTGGTGTGCGAGAGCGAACGTGTGCGGTTGGTTTGAGTGGAAGAGGAAAGAACGAAAGAGAAAAGAATAGTCAGAAAATTGGAATAAAAAGTAGAGGGTGGGGGCACTTGTGAGCATTTGAAACAGCAACATGAACGAGGAACAACCAGAATGTGTAAAGTGCAAATTAATAATGAAGTAAGAAATGCAAATTAATTAGTGAGTTTTATACAAACACAAACACGCGTTTCAAACGAAAAAGCTGGTTCGGATTAGTTGATAAAAAAAAGCAAATATACACAATTTAAAAGTGAAACGTAAGGAACAAACGCACAAACATTTCGTTTTCATTTTTAGTTAAACGCAAAGGTTTTCAATATTTGAACGGGTAATTAAGATTTGTAATTATAATTAATGATACTTATAACACACATTCTCTATTGTACTCTTAACAATTCTAATTCTAATCAGTACTTTCCCTAACCCTTAATTGGAAAATTTACTATAACATCAACTATGCCACTGGCAAATTGTACGAACATTGCTCTGTGCACCGACAGAAAGACAGACAGAAGCCCTTTTCATGCATATTTCTACATAATTTTCCTTTATTGCTTTTAAGATTTTCTTTGCAAAAACAAAAAACAATTGAATAAACAAAAAATAATAGCAAACAAAAAGAAAACTGAAAGCGAATGAAATTTTTTTAACTTGAGCTTTAATTTACTTAAGAAAATGTGTAAATTACAGTAAAAAGAAAAGCGAGAGAAAGGTTAAGTGGTGGCGTCGTTAGTTTCATGCATTAGAAGCAGCCAACATTGACGGTGAAGTGCAAATGGGTGGAACAAATCACTCAACGCACAGTGTGAATTAGTTAATTATTCACGTTAAGTGAAACTTATGAAGTCTATGTGTAATTACGAAGGCAATTCTAACAAATACTAAGAGGCGAGGCCGATAAGTCCTTACAAAATCTTAGAGATGGTGGTCGTAGTTTTCCAACAAGTTTGTTTCCTATTAATAGACCGCTGTCAAATTTAAAGCCGTATTTGTTACATGTTTTCATTTTGACAATCAATTGAAGCAAACAATTTTATTTATTGTTATTTTCGATAAATTGAAAAAAAACAGTTTCGTGCAGTGATTAAACACTTTAATTTGGAAGGCAAAACACCAGACAAAAATCAAAGGCGAGTTGGATGAAGTTCATGGTGCCTCTCAAACCTCAATTAAACGTCCATCAAGTTTTTTGGTCACATACGAGTATTCACGCAAAATGCCATTGATAAACATGTAACCACCTACGGTTAAGAGAAGATTAGAATGATTTTGTTATTTCCAAAACTTATGCTTCCAAACACAAAAGAATTGGAGGAAATTTCTTATTAATATTTCCTGTATTTGGATTTTAGCTTGCACACCAGGCGATGTGCGTTCGGGCTTCTTTCAAATATCTTCATGCGTTTTTAGAGCTTCTAGATTATTGAAAATACACAGCATCAGAATTCGATCAGTTGTTGAACTCAGATTTCGCTAAGCCACTTAGAAAAGATAATTTTCCTATACTCGATAATTTATGAGCAAGCTTTTGAACTAGCATGTTTTGATATAGTGACAAACTAACTAACAAATTAACTAGGTGGTCCATTTGTCACACCGCTCTTCAGAAAATTGTTTATTTTTTAATTGTGTCGGGTATCGAACCGAATCCAGCATGCTACTACCATCATGTAAGCGAATGTACACTAATCAGATGCGCAAGTGTTGCACCACCCTTTTTACCCCTACATTGCCCAACTGATACTCGACTAAGGATAAATATAGTAAATCAAGTCCGTAAGTCCCTCAGTTCCATTAGATAAAGTAACATACTCTGCATAATAGCTTCATCTTCTATTTACCAATGTATTTACATATTGGCTCAATACACTCAACGAGAACCTACTTATATTTTTTTCTTTTAAGAAATCCTTCATCCGCTATTAAGTTCTCCACAGTATTTTGTTTGAGAATTGTTTACATTATGCTATGCATCACTTCATACTTAAGTAAGTACTGACTTAATGCAGAATACCAATTTTCCAAAAAATATAAAAATTAAGAATATTTAGATAGACAAAGGCAAATAATACTTATGTAAATTCTAAATATTGTACAACACAAAATTTGAATGGGCAATTAAAATAAATTTTATATTTATTTAAACCTGTTACTTGAAAATGCAAAATAAATACTTAAAATAAAAATATGCGAGTGAGTATGTAAATATGGTAGAATAGCAAAACAGTATAAAAAACAATGGGAAATTTTACTTCGCCTGTACTGCGAAACCCTTCTCCAAACTTCACTCCACGATGTACTTAATTTTTACACACAAATTGAGCATTGACAAAAAAGAATTATGGCTGCTCTGCTGTTGTTGCTGCTATTGTGTTGCATTCAAAATGTTTGAAAAAGGCAAAAACGCAGAATTGCAAACAGGTGTCGAAGCAGCAACAAAAGAATCAGAATACGCAGAAACTAAACGTGTCATGGTTTATGGTGTTGATGCTTGGGGAATTTATGCATTATTCAACAAGTGGACGAAAATTTATTTATTCCTTTGGTTCATTATTCATTTTGGTTCTTCAGCATGTATGTACATATTTCAAATGACTATGTTTAAAAAGAAACACCAAGAATGTAAACAATCAAAATGGATTGATATATAGTATGTAATATACTGCTGCTCAATTTGAAGTAATTCATCCCCGCATACCGCATAACCGCATAACCGCATACCAAGCGCACGCAATTGTAACGAATTAACATCGCATGTGTAACATTAGAATTGAACGAATGCAGCAAGCACAACCAGCAGAGGGAGTATGTGGAGGGTCAAACTGTTGAACCCTTTCGATTAACTACATACAATACCAGAGAGAGTGTTAAATGCCCACATGAATTGTTTGTTCTAATTAATAAAATTTCCTACAATCCGATATAAAGAGGCAGGCTCCCATATTAAGTAACTATGATGTGAACGCACGAATGGATGTTGAAGCTTTTATGTAAATGACTAAATGACCTTTTGTCATAGTTTATTAACAGCGAAAAAGAATATGAAATTGATTTACTGAAAGATTACGAAGAATACAACTCTATACAAAGGAAATAAATAAAGAAAATACCCAAAAGAAGAAGTTAAAGGTTAAGTAACTTTCCCCCATAAGTTGCACAAGTTAGGAACGTCACTATGTAAATGTTATGCATTTTTTCATATACCATATTATATACATACATACATATGTGAAATGTGAACCATTAACCAAAAACAAAAAAAAAAAACAAAAAAAAAAAACATTAGAGCCCCACATTGCCGTTTAAATATTCAATTTACTGTTTTATTCGTGTAAAATATTACAAATATAAAATAGTTGGTGAAAGCAAAACTGGTTTCATTTTAAGGCTAATACCACAGTAATGGATCCTCACTATATTTTATAAAACTTTATGACGCAACAAACGATAGATGCTATCCTTCTAATGATCCTAGATCTCCTAATTGGGTTTATACAAACTAAAATTTATAACAACTCCCGAATTTAGGAAACGCGCATCATCAAAATATCCTAGTGCATCTAAGCTTTATAGTTTAAGAAAACCTCTAGCTCAGAAAAGTTTTAACAAAAATCCCAGTCAGAAAGATTCATTTTCCCACGAACCTCTGAAGATGCTCATAAAAGCTATAATTATACTTTTAATGCAGATCACTTTTAATAAATAAAGTGCACGTTATCCTAAACAATAAAAATACAATACGTTCGTCACAAACACAAACATTTTACTAATTAAACAATTTGAAAGGCTTTCTGTTTCCCTAAGGCTGTGGTTATATTCAAATTTTACTCGGCGAACACCATGCAAAAAAGAGCTTTTCCTCACTCCCACACCGAACACGCCCAGTATTCAGGGTTAGCAATGAGTTATTCTACAAAAAAGGAACAAAAATGTATGTAAAAGTGAAGGAAAATATGTACATCCTGTACATCACTATTTTCATATGCAGAAAAGCGAAGTTGCGAATTTTTTTTAGTTTTTAAAAGTGAATATTAAATATATTATTCATAAAACTATTGAAGAAAAATCATATTATTTTCATAGTTTTCCAATTATATTATTAATTGCACGCTCCATATTGATAAAATCGTTTAAAGTATTTTGGTATACCATTTAGTGTTGCCGTTGCGCAAAAGATTGTATTACAAAAAGAACTGAATTTCGACAAAAAGCAACTCTGTAACGAACACCAATGTAATCACTACACCCAGCACGACAGTAAAATGTGATGTGTTCGTCGAACAGCGAACACCAGTATAACCAGCACCTTAGCGACAACTTCCGTCAAGAAAACAATGCTTAGTATTTAGCGCCAATTACATAAACACTAAAACACATTCTACATATGTATGTACATAATGCATACCTAAGTAAGTACGTGAAATCGAACTATTTGAAAAACGTGTTCTTTGCTGTTATTGCCGATAAACACATTTGTTGTTGCCTGCGTGGCTTGTGACCGATATTTAAGCTTAAGCCCTGAAAGTGTAAGTGTATGTATGCATAGCAAACGTGAATGTGAGGGTAGTAGTTACCTAGGTAGCTAGTAACTCTAGCTAGCCCGAGATTAAAGCTGACCTTATGATTTTGTACGAATGAACACATTTACAATAGCAACGACGATTTAATACTGGTGTTTCTTGAATTCATGTATGTATGCGTGATACACGAGTATCTATTTATGTTGCACGAATGCAACCCTTACATGATACACTGAAAACAATTATTAACTAATCATATTAAAATTTCCTGTACCAATTTAAATATACCTCACTGCGACAAAAATCAACTTGTGGTCGGACACTTAAAGTAGACCGCAGACACGTGAAAGTAAAAGGAATATATATAGGATTGTATATAATTGTTGTTACCAGTTGGTTCTGGACACATTTGGCAGAACTTTAATATTGCAAAGGTAAAATTATCTAAAAAAAAAATTGTTTTTAATTATTACTCCAATTTTCGCACCAGACGACAAGCTGTGCGTGCTATAGTGGATAAATTCAAGGCACAACGTATTCGCTATTGAATGTTCCTGTGGTAATGAGACAACGCTCGTCGAAGTACCGAAAATATCGCAGCCGTAAGTGCGTTATGAGGATCTCTCAGTCCACATCGATATCTTGATATCTTCTATCGATATCTTTATTTAAATTCAAAACTGTTATGTCCCTATTGAAAACCACTATAGTCGAATCTAAATCCGTTGAATATATGCAATCATTAACTTCTAAAGAGTAGCCCGAACTATGACTAATAAAGTATCGCAATTTCCTTGAGTCCCTGTGTGTTTCTTGGCCACCTGCTGAGTAATTAAGGAAATTCGTTGCCGTTTAAACAAACGTGGAGAACGTGGAGAACGTGGAGAACTCGGAAAAAAGGAAGGAATTCCCTTGTACGAGTATAATGATCGAGGCATGTAAGCCAATGATGTTCAAAAATACTATTTGATGGTGCACAATGATATATGTATGTGCATACTACACTGAACATGTCTAAAAACATTAACACAAGAATAGTTAGATATTATTGTTAGTGTATTGAGCTCGTAGATGGCAGTTTAGTTTATCGGCTAATTTACTTGATTTTATTGGTTTAAAATGAGAACTTAGTACGATACTTGTACACACTTTCCGGATATATGTATGCACATAAGATTGTACATATGTATGTGTACATATAATAAACATATGTACATGTGCATGATACAAATGCGGCACCAATGCTGCTGCTGATTATTTGATGTTCAGTATTTTCTTGTTTGCGTTCCCGTAAAGGCTTCAAAATGTAGACTAATTTAAAATCGAGGGAAAATTTAATATATTTTATAGAAATTCTTTTTTATACTTAAAACAAAAGCAATTTCTATGTTTTTTTAATGCATAATTTTCATAGGTTTACATAACTAAAAAATAAATAAAAATCATTATAAAAATGCGCATTAAAATTAATTTAAAGTGTCATAAATTTGAAATTTGTGGTAAGTTTCAACCAACTAAGCTATGCACTGGAAATTCCCTGAAAATGTGTGTGAATATAAAATAAAACGAATATGTTAAATAAATGCATTTTACTGAAATTCCCTTTAACGCTTCACATTTTTTAAATTCTTCACGATGCAGTGAAAAAAAGCAAATTGGGTCAATCGCACCCGCCCACAGGCTGAGCAAGGTTCGTTCTGCCAAGCAGCCAGGCAGTCTAAATGCCTATCTGTGCTAGCTGTGCCCAAGACGGCAATGGGATACCGTTTGAATTCTAATTGAAAACTGTAAATTACTTTTGCTTTGATAACGTACAGAAAAAACGAACTTAAACGTATATACGAGTACAAATGAAATTTTCAATCGATCCGGCTTTTAAAAACTCCCTGCAGCGTATCGCATGGAGTTAGTTGACAATTGCGCCACTTCGGTGTTGGTAACGCAGTCATAATAAATTGTGTTCTACATGGCCCGAAGTTTTATAAATTTTTCCTGTTGAATTTACATTAAGTAAGTGATTTTTTTCTATATCGAATAATAAGCAGCACGTTTTACATTAGCTGAATTTGCTTCAATATTTGATTACATGGGAAAACGCCCCTATTTAACAGTGCAAACATGTGGAAACGGGTTATGACCACAAATTGTGATAAATAATTTAGTAAAGAAAGTAAAACAAGAAAACTAATTGCGATCTTGTCAAAATAAAGAAAGCCGCTTCTGTTTGGTAAAAGTACATTTATATAAATAAAAATGAAGAAAACTAAGCAAATCTAAGGATCATAAACTTAATAACGAATATTAAAACTTTAAATTAAATTTTCATACAAATTTTCTAGAATTAAATGTTCACATTTTAGTTGATATTTAAAATAGCAGTTTGCAAAGGACTAAGGATGTTACCAAAGGATGAACCAAAAGCAGAACAAACAAAATCAAACTTTTGCGTAAAAAGGATGGTCAAAATTTAGCGAAGAGAGTTTATGGTCGTTCTATTCAATATCTAGAGTATTGTATTTCATAGGTCTGTTCACGTACAGAAACTATTACAAATTGCTACTAGTTTCTATTGGTGAAGTGCACTCTTCCAGTCTTATACTTTAAAGTCTTTTCAGCTGCCGAGAGTTGGTTGGTTAAGTTTTGTAAATTCTGTTGTGATTTTCCAATAAAAATTAGTGAGTTATGAAAAATGTACAAGTACAGTTTTTGTGACTGCGAATGTGTCACCAGAACACAGCACACAGAACACAGCTTTTCGCGCTAAAATATGTAATACTTAGTATGTCCAAATAATATAATCGTTCCGCTATTTACTTGATAGTGAAAATTCTTTTTTCCAATCATTTTTTTACGTTCTGCCAGCAAGTTTCTACTAAAAAAAGTACGTGAACAGACCTAATAATTCATCAAGTGAAGTAAAAAACTCGCCCAGTAAATCTAAAGTTTATAAGTCGCAACGCAACATAGAAGTTTAACCGGCATTTTTGACAACCAAAAACACGAAGAGAACAAAAGCGAGAGAGCTTTTTTGATAGGTGTAAAAAAAGCTCTTGCATTAGACAAATTTACGGCCAAGGCGAATTTAATATGGAGGTATTACTAGCAACACGCTCTTCAGTACTTTCTGTACTTGATTTGTACTTTCTAAGGTGCTGGTTATACTGGTGTTCACTGTCCGAAGAACACATCACATTTTACTCTCGTGCTGGGTGTAGTGGTTACATTGGTGTTCGTTACAGAGTTGCCTTTTGTCGAAATTCAGTTCTTTTTGTAATACTATATTGTTCGCAACGGCAACACTGAATGGTATACGTGAAATTAATAATATAATTGAAAAATTATGAAAATAATATGATTTTTCTTCAATAGTTTTACGAATAATATATTTAAAATTCACTTTTAAAAACTAAATAAAATTCACAACTTCGCTTTTCTGCATATGAAAATAGTGATGTACAGGATGTACATGTTTTTCTTCACTTTTACATAAATTTTTTTTCCTTTTTTGTAGAATAACTCATTGCTAACCCTGAATACTCGGCGTGCTCGGTGTACATTTCACCCAGCATATCGTGTTCGCTGTGAGTGCGTAAAAGCTCTTTGTTCGTGTTCGGGCAACAACAATTGCATGGTGTTCGCCGAGTAAAATTTTAATATAACCACAGCCTAAATATTCCGCCATTCTGACCTTGTACTTGTACTTGTTTCACTACTGTTTTCGTCAGCTGACTTCGACAATCTTATGGCCGCAACAACAAAGCTCTTTGCTGTTGCCATGGTGGATTTTGTAGTACTGATGCTATCACCTTATATAAATTTGCCTTGTGTACGGCGGTAGTTCAGGCGAGCGAATTGAATTATATGTAACAAGCAAAGTTACGTATATAAAATAAATAAATATAATATTAATTAAAAACGAAAGTACTTTTTTATTTTAAAAGTACGTTTTTATTTTTCACTTCGTACATTTTTATTTACATTCAATGCCACGCTGGTTTAGATATTTAGCAATATTGAATTCGCCGTCTACCAAATTCACTCAATGGTCGATTAGATTTAGTTCACAACGTACCGTGGCGCTGTTGAGTGTAACGAAAGGAATAATATCGGAAGCGCAAGTTTCGTACACGCTAACAAGTAACACAAGAACAACGTGTTCAGTGTTTTCAATTTGTAGCAAAATCATATTATGGGCTTGGGGTTTAGACGCTTAGTATCATGTTTGTGTTTATCATAGATATCGATAGAAAAAAAAAAACATACTATCACAGAATGATAAAGAAAATTTATGAAAAAGAAAATAAAGGAACAGAAATGCAATTAAAAGCTTATAAAATAATATTGTAAATATTTCAAGCGCTTGAGTTCTCTTTCTCTGAAAATTTATTGTTCCAATTTTGAAAATGTTTTGATATGATGTTTTATAAATAACTTTGCTTTTACTATTAATATAGTGTAGCAAAACTACGGCTACGTCAGTTTTCGTGTATTTACTATTTTTTCTTTGTTATTTCATTTTAAAAAAAAATATTCGCACAGCATATGTACATAAAACAGCTGTTTTCACTCCCAGCTCAATACACGCTCTCGCTCTTCTCTTTGTTGACACATTTGCTAAGTGTTTGATTTGTTGTTGCTTATAGTTTCTCTCTCCACATAATTTCCCTTGCACGCGAAATGACGTAATTGTGTTGAGTTGAATTGTTAGATTTTGCACTGATCTTTTAATTGCATTTTACTTGTTCTTGTTCCTATTTTACAACAAAGCAATATTAAATAAGTTTTTTGTGTTATACTTTTTTCGTTTCCGTTTTACTTCATGTTCATTTTACAATGGCAATATTGTTACTAAATACAATGTAAGTATTTCGCATTTGAATTGAAAATGTTCATATTACAAACATTATTACCTACATATCGTTACCTTCTAAGTGCAGAAAGGCTCTTATAATTTTTTTTTTAATATCTCGTTCTTGGCAGATTCTGACGCTATTGAGTAAGGTCCATTCGAATTTACCAAAATTTATGTTTTTGAAAAAATGTTTGTTACGGCCTCTCTGCATTAAGGTGTAACTTACCTACAATTATTTTATACTTGTGTACATATGTAAATGTGTATGATTCCTGAAAACAAATAACTTTTCAAATGAGTAATTTTCATTGTGATTCACTAAGCTAAATGAGCATAAAGTTATTTCCGTCAACATGTTACATTTCTGTAATATTATACCCATGTTTGTATTGTATGTTGGTCTTATCTTGTCACTTAAAACTCACATAAAAACTCACATTCCTAACAGTACAAAAACTAGGTTTCTACTTTACACCAATCTTACTTATGCCCAAACAAACAATTATAGCAACAAAACCAAAATTCAAATCGATATTGCTGCTGAAGTCAACCTACTATGATATGAGCAGAGCTGGGCAGAAAATCGTTAATCTGTTAATCGTTAATTAACGGCGTTAACTTAGCTTTACGTTAATTTCGAAAACCATTAACGTTTTGATTAATTTTCGTTAAATTTCAGCTCAGAAGTACAATCGTTTGAAAGTACAATATTTCCAAGATCGGTAAGGTAAAGAAAATTGCGGTGCCTACGGTCAAGGAAGCCATGATATCGATGAGGAACGAGGCCAATATTTCGTGCAGCACAAGCAGCAATAACGAGGATGCTGATCATTTGTACAGTGCGGTTACCCAGCGTTTTCGATTTAGTTATTGACTGGCTGAAGCAAAACTGAAAGCGAGAGGATTCTACAAACAACACATACCCTATAGCTCCTACAGACATTATACTGTCTGTTCTATATATGTTCATAGTCATACTACTAATGTTTCAGTATTTTTGGGGGGACAAAATATATTTTTTATTTTTAACTACCGTTAATTTTTTTTTAAGAATTAACGAATTAACATTAACGATGTTATTCTGTTGGTTAACGACGATAATTTTTTGATTAACGATTCCCAGCTCTGGATATGATTGTTTACTGATAAGATACCAGTACCTAGCTAATCCAAATCAATGATATAAAAATTACTTTCATAAACTAAGTACAAATATTCTACAAATATTCAACCATATGTTTTCGCTTTCAATGACCCTTCCGAAAGATTAGCAACGAGGAGTATGGAACATTTATGCCATAATAAAAAAGCGAACAGAAAGTTCTGTAACATATTGAACTATTGTAAGCTTCAAAGTATTCTTAGGCATAGAATACCAAAACCACTACCTTGTAGTTGATAAAATTAACTTCCTGCTCAATTAGCTCCATTGAGTATGTTCTATTGCTATGCTGTTCAGTCCCTTCAATGATTTTGTAGGCTAATTAACTTCTTTCAACAGCAAATTCCATGTGAAAGGATCTCTGCAACACAACTCACTCCACTGCCTTGTGTTGCTGAATATATTTTGTCAGTAGTCATCTAGCTACTAGTAGCTAGAAAATCATGCATGTGCAACTGATTGTACAATATAAACTATAGGAACTTTTCCTCGGGTATTCGCAAATATATCTCTGGAATTTGTATTTAAACTTTTCAGTATTAAATTCTGTCATAAATATACTTAAATTTTCCGAAACTATTTAAAAAATTTTGAAATTTATCATTGCAGCCATTTCATTGATTGCCATGGGCGTCATTGCTTATTTGATACATTTCGCCATAGCGCTTCTCATTGTGAACAAGGAAGTGACACCAACAGAAGGCATGCTGTATCCACGCGAATCGGAGACACGTGAGGTGCGCTCACTGGATGGCATATGGAATTTTGTGAAATCCGATGAATCGAATCCGACGCAAGGCGTGCGTGAAAAATGGTATAAGCACGATTTGAGTAAGGGACGAGCCACAATACAAATGCCAGTGCCTGCGAGTTACAATGACATAACGACGGAGTATGCGTTGCGCGATCATATAGGCACTGTGTGGTATGATCGTAAATTCTTTGTGCCACGCTCATGGGGACATGATCAACGTGTGTGGCTACGTTTCGGCAGCGTACACTATGAAGCTTTTGTGGTGAGTAGCACACATAACAGGAGCTGCGCCTATATTCTGAACGTCGTGTATTAATTATAATTTGTATTTCGTTTCCACAGTGGATAAATGGAGAGATGGTAGTTAAGCATGAGATGGGCCACTTGCCATTCGAGGCTGAAATAACAAGTTTTGTGAAGTATGGTGAAGAGAATCGTATAACTGTCTTATGTGATAATGCCTTAATTCAGACCACAGTGCCTCAGGGGAAAATCAGCGAAGTTGCCAAGTGTGTATATTTGGTTGATTTTTATTCCCGGCGATTGCAATATTACTTATACAATATTTTTGATATGAAATTTTATTAGAGATGGCGGGGTGGCCATCGTACAAACTTATACATTCGATTTCTTCAATTATGCGGGCATACACCGTTCGGTGCATTTGTATACAACGCCAAAAACTTTCATCAAAGAAGTGAAAGTAACAACAGATCTGTCAGCTGATAGTAACGGTGAGTTTATACACATACATACATACATTCATATTTGCTCATGTTGCAATTCGACACTAATAAGCGCAAACTTTGCTCTAAATTCAGTGGGCTACGTCTACTATAAGGTAAAGACTGCGGACAATGAAGCAGCTGATGCAGTCTATTTGTGTGCTCAGCTGCGCAATAAAGAAGGAAAAATCGTAGCGAATGAAACGTCAAATGCCGATTTGAAAGGTGTCTTAGAAGTACAAAAGGCGCATCCATGGTGGCCATATTTAATGCATCCCGAGCCGGGCTATCTTTATGAAATGGAAGTATTCCTGCATGCTGCTGATAAAACGTTGCTCGACGTCTATCGCTTAAAAGTCGGCATACGCACGTTGAGCTGGAATACCACTTCTTTCATGATCAATGGTAAACCAGTGTATTTCCGTGGCTTCGGACGTCATGAGGACTCAGATGTGAGAGTGGAAACTGCTCTATAATTTTTTGAAACACTAAGTGGTTCTCGTTTTATTTGTAGATACGCGGTAAAGGTTTTGATTATGCTTTGCTCACGCGCGATTTCAATCTGTTGAAATGGATTGGCGCCAATTCATATCGCACCTCTCATTACCCATACTCTGAAGAATCGATGCAATTTGCTGATGAACATGGCATTATGATAATTGATGAGTGCCCAAGTGTTGATACCGAGTATGTTTGTGTTGTTGACATTCGACGCTTTTCCAGTATCAAATAAATATTCTGTGTCCACTGTTTTTAGAAACTATAATCAAGTTTTGCTGGATAAACATAAATCTGCCATGGAACAATTGATACATCGTGATCGTAATCATCCGAGTGTAATAATGTGGTCTATTGCTAATGAGCCTCGTACAGGATTATTTCATGCCGACTCTTATTTCCAGTAAGACTTACGATCTTTCCTTTATATTTAGATTTTATTTTTATTTGGTTTATGACTTAGGTTTATCGCCAACTATACACGATCGCTTGATAGCACAAGGCCTGTAACTGCTGCAATTGCTGTGAGTTATGTGGATGACAAAGCTGTTAGTATCAAAGAACTCTGTCAACATGGAAAGCAGTTTTACATGTTTCTACTTTGCTCTTGTTTCAGGCCAAACATTTAGATATAATTAGTTTCAATCGTTATAATGGTTGGTACAGTAATGCTGGGCAGTTAGATATGATAACAACGCGTGTCATCGATGAAGCAACTGCCTGGAATAAGAAGCATAACAAACCAGTTATCATGTCAGAATATGGTTCTGACACAGTTGAAGGTTTGCACTTGGTGAGTTTTGCCATTTTCTACCTGAACATATACAATATACATAAATAGCTTCAAATAATATCCTGATTATATCTTCCATGCAGCTTCCGTCTTATGTTTGGTCTGAGGATTATCAAAATGAGCTGTTCTCCAAACATTTTAAAGCTTTCGATGTTCTACGTAAGAAATCTTGGTTCATTGGAGAATTCGTTTGGAATTTTGCTGATTTTAAGACGGCACAAAGTTTGTAACTTAAGTTTTTCGTTAATATGTAGTATTGACTCTGTGAATCTTTTGCAGGTGTAACACGTGTTAGCGGCAATAAAAAGGGTGTCTTCACACGTAGTCGACAACCAAAGGCAGTTGCACATTTGCTGCGAAAACGTTACTTTGCGTTGGGGCGCGAGTTTGATCAGTGCAGCTTGCCACAAGATCTTTTCCTTTACATTACCGATGTTAGCAGCTCATTGCATACAGAAAATCATGATAAAACGGATTTATAGAAAATGTAGCAACATCAACTGAACAACCACAATAAGTAACTATTTAACAGTTCAATACTGCAAATAGAGCATTTCTTTTTTACAACTTGTCTTTTGACTGGCATTTCTTTTTTTGGTTAATAACTTTTATAAGATTGATTTATAAGAACTTGTATATAGTTATTATTCTATACACTATTATAAATATTTATATTAATTTTCTGTTTTCGTAACTACACACAATTACTTATATATACGTGTCAGTTGTCAATTTGATTACTTAATAATCGTGTATTAATATAGTAATTTCTTCGGTAAAAAGTAAACGCTTGTATTATGCTACCAACATTTTTTGAGTGGCCATTTAATTGAGTGGCGATTCAATTGTAATTATTGCAAGTTTTATATTGTAAGACTTACTATATACTTATGTACTGAAAGAAAAAAATCATTTGCATATGCCTTATAAAATCAACAAATAAAGAAATTAAGATGATATATATTTTTGTGTAACACCAAATTAAAACGTTGTTTGTTATAATGGAAAGAGAAGAAGAATGGAAATGTTAAAACATCCGAGGCAAGGATATATCGAAATTCGATGAAATCCATAACAGCAAAATCCCCAAATCCAAAACATAATCTAAACGTATTTCACAGAAAAAAATAGGAAGTTTGGGTATTTAACAAACGAGTATGTAGGCAAATATGGTAAAAGAAAATCGACACAAAATTCAAAACAGTTTTTATGGCGATTTATCAAAACATTCATATACAAAAATGACAAAGACCGTTTGTATTCAGACAAAAAACCTTACTTTATTTCAACATCGCATTATATTATATTTCACAATTTTAATTAGAAAGTTATTATGCAATCTTTTTTCATTTTTTAATAATTTTTTTTTAATAAATCGAAGACATTCCATTGGCATTGTTTATTTACATGAAATCGTGATTTTGAGTTTGGTGATTTAATTTGAGTGATTTTTGATTTTGTGGTTTTTGGATCTGGGGATTATGAGTTTGGGCATTCATCTTAAAGTTGGGGATTATAGGATTAAGGGGGGGAGGGGGGTGGGGAGGCATTTCTTGGCGCTCCCAAAACAAAACTATGGCTAATAGAACAAATAATCATGGCAGGCTCAGGCACGGTAGATCTCTTTGCCTTCTATTTTTAGAACTTTAGTACTTTTAATAAAGACTGGGCTGTCTCCCAAACCCTGCCATAGATCATCTCATCAGTCACCAGGGCAGTGATTGACAAAGCAATTTCGACGTCACCATCTCTTGAAAGAGATTCTAGTCTAGTATAATCTCAATAGTTTCTTGGCATTGTCTGATTGGTAGTTATATTAATAGATAAATAATAAATTTAGCACGATCCTCGTTGATGAAAATTCTGCAATTATCTTTCAAAAAAAAAAAATAATAATAATAATGACCTTAAGACTAAGTTAACTTCCCAATAATAATCTAGCAGACTCCGATTCTGCTGAATTCAGAGGTTTAGACAAGTTTATTAAGTTGAAAAAGATTACATGTACATGTGCAAATACTATGGATCTGATTGGCCTAAGTAAACTCACCTCAGGGGGTGGCTTAGCAGAACTGTGTATTTGGGTTATAAATGAAAATATAAATATTATATAAATTAGTCAAATACGTTAAAATTACACATTAACACACAACACACAACACAGCGCTAACCTACAGAAGGAGCTTTACAATAGCTTGTTATAAAAAGCGCTTATGTCAAAATCAGCTGCCTTTTGTTTATACATATTCTACTGCATACACTTATTGTTTATATATGTACATACATTGCGTTAGCGAAGTGTAGATATCCAAACATACGCCGAATCCATCAAATATGCAAGAAAATAGTAAACAAAAGGCACTTTAGTTTTTGCATTCGAGAGAGAAAAATAAACTTGAAGCAAAGGACAAAAGCGGAAACGTTAAATTAGTTTACAGCTCAATTGACAGCAACTAATTTCTGATGTACTTTATCATCAGCGCTACTGTGTTGCTGACCTGCATCAGCAATGGATATTCACAGCTCCACGATGGATATACTCTTCGAGATACCGTTGATCTACCAGAACCGTCGATCAGTGGACTACTTTACCCTTACGAATCCGAATCGCGTGAAGTACGTCGCCTTGATGGCATATGGAATTTTGTAAAATCAGATGTAAATAATCCAATGCAAGGGTTTCGTGAGGGATGGTTTAAAAGTGATTTAGATAAGGTATTGGATAAGGAGTTGTGCAAAATAATATGAAAAAGACTTACCATTTTCTCGGTTAGGTGCAACGCACTATGCCAATGCCGGTACCTTCCAGCTACAATGATGTTACCACCGACGAAACGCTGCGCGATCATGTGGGCACGGTATGGTATGAGCGGAAATTTTTTATACCGCATATGTGGGCTCTGGATCAACGAGTATGGTTGCGTTTTGGCAGCGTCCATTATGCAGCCATTGTGGTAAATACCAGAACATCTGGAGTAAACTTTTACTTCGTATTATTTATTTTTTATTGTATTTGAATTCATATACTTTTAAATGTACATAATTTTTCGTTCTTATCGTAATCAGTGGTTAAATGGTGAACAGGTTCTATCGCATTCAATCGGGCATTTACCATTTGAAGTGGAAATTAGTCATCATGTTAAATATGGCGCAGAGAATCGTTTGACATTATTGTGCGATAATACTTTATTGAATACAACGGTGCCCCAGGGAAAAGTAGTGCAGGAGGAGAGGTTGGAAATGATGAAATATTTCAGAGTTACTTGAAAAATATATTTGAATGCAATGTTGTTTTAACTTACTTTTATTACAGCGATCATGGTCCCACTGTAGTGCAAACATACACCTTCGACTTCTTTAATTATGCAGGCATACATCGTTCGGTGCATTTGTATACGACACCCAAAGTGTATATAGATGATGTACACGTACTGACGGACTTGGGCGCAGATAATACTGGTTAGTTTTCGTGCACAGCTCGTTCCCAGTAAACGCATATTCTTCTCTTTACAATCAATAGGTTTTGTACACTATGCAATCACCGCAAATGGTACAACAAATGATGTCTATGACCCACCAATTGGTCCACTCTATGTTCACATTCAATTACGTGATATGGCGGGAGAAATCGTGTCTAAAGACAAATCTTCTAGCACACTAAATGGCACGCTGAAAGTGAGCAATGTACGTCCTTGGTGGCCATATTTAATGCATACGGAACCCGCATATTTATATTTATTAGAAGTGTATCTACATTCTTCGGACGATTCGTTGTTAGACGTCTATCGATTCAAGGTTGGCATACGCAAGTTGAGCTGGAACAATAGCACGCTGCTGGTAAATGATAAACCGGTGTACTTGCGCGGTTTCGGTAGACATGAAGATTCTGACGTAAGTCTGGAATTTCACTATAAAAACCATTCAAACCTTAAGTTTTACAATTGCTTAGCTACGCGGCAAAGGTTTAGATTTTGCTTTATTAACTCGCGATTTCAATCTGTTGAAATGGATTGGGGCTAATGCCTATCGCACCTCACATTATCCTTATTCGGAAGAATCAATGCAATTTGCCGATGAACATGGCATTATGATTATCGATGAGTGCCCAAGTGTGAATACAGAGTAAAGTTTTTGAGTGAGACACTTAAATTTTCTGTTTTACATTTGCCTGAAATATTTTTTCAGCATTTTCGATCCCATACTGCTGAAGAATCATAAATCTGCTTTGAAACAATTGATACATCGTGATCGTAATCATGTCAGCGTTATTGCTTGGTCCATTGCGAATGAGCCACGCTCTACCAGCGAGAAAGCAGAACTTTATTTTGGGTAAATTAAGTACTTCAGCTTGCTTTGTATGTTCTCTGTATTTGTATTGCATAAAATTGCAGCCTCTTGGCGAATTATACAAAATCACTGGACCCAACACGTCCAATAACTGCTGCCATAAATGCTGACTCTAAAAAGGATAAATTAGTAAGTATTTCTACGCTCAAGTACGCAAGGATATTCATTTGAAAACCATTATTCAACCTACACAGGCACAATACTTGGATATTATTAGTTTCAATCGTTATAATGCATGGTATCAGAATGCCGGCCACCTCGATATGATTACAAATTACGTGGTAGACGAAGCAACAGCATGGCATAAAATGCACAATAAACCGATATTGATGAGTGAATATGGCGCTGATACTATGGAGGGTTTGCATTTTGTGAGTTGAAATAAATATAAATTCCAAAGATGTCATCGAGCGTGGTCTTCTATTTTTTTTTAGCTGCCCTCTTACATATGGTCGGAAGATTACCAATATGCCTTGATTGCGAAACATTTTAAAGCGTTTGATATTTTACGTGAACAAAAATGGTTTATTGGCGAATTTCTATGGAATTTCGCTGACTTTAAGACTGAAGAGAGTACGACAAAATCCCAAATTTTCAATATGAATCACAACTAAAGCATAAAACTTTTAATATCTATAGCTTATACACGTGTGGGCGGCAACAAAAAAGGTGTGTTCACACGCAATCGTCAACCAAAATCTGCTGCATACTTACTGCGTCAGCGTTACTATGCTTTGGGGCACGAGCTGGATCAGTGTGAAGTACCAGCAGATGTTTTTACATACGTCATCAATTGGCATGGCAGTCAATTAGCGCCCAGAGATTACAATGAACTATAGTATTTACAGAAATTTAACACAAACGCATAAATGCAATTCTAGTTCATTCCTCTTATTTGTAGATACTGCTTATTAATACGCAATATAATCTATATTTTAATATTAACAATGAACTATAATATTTACAGAAATTTAACACAGACGCATAAATGCAATTCTAGTTCATTCCTCTTATTTGTAGATACTGCTTATTAATACGCAATATAATCTATATTTAAATATTAGCTTAGAGTAAGTTCTTGCTGCTCTTCTGGGGTAGGTAGTTCTACTAGTTTAAGGCACGCATCAGCAAATTCAACAAAGAGAGGTTCCTGCATAGCGGCACGCATCGCTTTCCATGCATTGGGGGCTCTATCAACTTCATTCAGTAAATTACGTAGGTACGGGTTGTAGAGTATATTATGGAGCTCCTCAGATTTGCCTAAAATATTAATAAACAACGATTCAATAAAACTTGATGAATACGTAAACAATAGTGTTGTGATGTAGGAAGATAAGACAAGTGTTTTTTTTTAGCTCGACCTAGTTAGTAGCAGTTAAAGTGTAGTGACTGTGTTTTCATGTACATAGAAAGATGTGGAATCACAAAAATCTAAAATTTCTTACTTAATTCCTCCAATTTCTCGCGTGCCACTGTGTCCTCTGTTCTAAAGGGATCATGCAGCGTGGGTTCCTCATCATCTACCACTGTCGCGACTGAAGCAGCGGGGATATCGCTTAGTAACTCCTTAGTTTTACATTTTTGTTTTTGATGTTTCTGGTAACAGTTTAGTGAACAACTAAAAAATTGAGAAAAGAAAGAAAGTTAAAGCCCCGTTTTCAAACATTTTGATATTTTACTTACTATGGTTCCAAACACTTGCTGCATTTATATTTATTTATTGCACTATCGCAAACGATGCACAGAGCAGACATTTCTCGTCGTGTTTATACAAATTTTATTTGCTTTCTTCACTATTTAGTTTTTAAGCAAAGAGTAACAACTTTGATTTTTCTTTAGTTTTCCTTAAAACAGCTGTTTATCATTCACTATAGAAACACGCGAAAAGGGCGTCACATCCATTCACAATAGTATGGCCATCTTCAGTTTCAATAAGGTCACAATTGGTAAGAACTCTAACCATTGGTTGGCGACAGATGTCGCTTTTAATTTTTAGTATAAATTTACACCGTTCGTTTAAAAAGGACTGGAAAATATTATACATCTAATTATTTTATAGCGTCATAGTGCATTTTCCCATGGAAATGATGATACTGTGTGCACTGATTTTACTCCATCAATAAAAATCTGAACATTTGCGGTTTTAGGCAACTAAAGGTAATAGAAAATTTTAAACAGTATTCAAATCGAGTAGTTTACTATACAATCTACAACACGAATGGAAGGGACATACAGCTGTATGCCGAATCCGAACGGCGAAGCGAAAAGGTTTTCTTTGGTAATTTTTACCCTTGTAGGTATGTCATTGCCTGCCAAGAGAGGTGATGCCTTGTTTAAAAATTAAGTTTATCTACTTTAATTATTTTTCCTGTGACGGAGATCTGAGCCCCGGGACACTCTGTAGTCGCACTCTGTAGCGAGCGCACTACCAACTGCACCACGGCGACGACATTCGTCGTGAAATATATTTGCGTAGTCAAAATTTGACAACACTTGACAATGAAATTATTTTAAAATCGGATGAAAACAGATGAAATTGAAGAAACTAAAAATACCATTCCCATATTTTGCTTGATGGATGGTTATTGAAAATAAATCCCAATGCAAACCTAGTATTGAGAAAAAAGGGGGAGAGAAATGCATGCACTTCGAACGAAAGCGAAGATATGGTAGTAACAGGAACCCAATTGTAGAACTTGTTTCGATTTGAAAACCATAACTTGAAGAAGCCAATCATTGCGGATTTGATCGGTGTTATGCGAGTGAACACACTTCGAAAATATAAACAAGCGAATTTGGCAGACGTTTTAAATAGTTTTTGGTGATACAAATAAGTTTTGAGCTCTACACCGACACAGAGACATTTCAGCAGTTTTCTTAACTGGCTCGAATCATCTGCTGAATGACAATGTAATTATAAAGATTGAAAAGCAGACACTTGTTGCTTCCAATAAATGTTGAAAAGCAGAAGCTGTGGCGACTTTTCTGAAACTTGCCCGATTAACCCGTAAACGATTGCAGATTGTATTTTCTTACATCTGGTAAAATGCATGTGCATATACTTTCAAACTCAACGGAAGGCAACCTCAGCTTAAGATATAAACTTGTGACTTATTTTATTTCCATATTTAGTTTATGTAAATTTCGAAACATGTAAATTTACATGTCAAGAGTGAAAAAGAAAAAGAAAATTAATAATGAAAAACGCATGCATGTCAGCATACATACTTACATATGTATGTGGTACATAGATATGTATGTGTAGCTAAATGCATGCAGTTGCAGAAAAGTAAATAGTTGTTTGATAATAAAAACTTATTAAGTACTTGAATCAAAGTAGGTTTTTTATACCTTCATATTTCCTAGAATGTACGTAAGTAGAGAACGTAATTTTTTGCTTGGAACGCTTTGAAGTTGAAGAATTACAAGCGTAGTTTCATTGGCGTGTTTATAGTGTTGCCATTTACCATATGTGCATACTTACTATACTTTGGTTTCTTTGTATTTTGTTTTAAATATTTGATAATGAGACGTTCACCTAAATTTCATATTTCGTGACTATTTATCAGCGTTGTTCTAACTGTTTTTTATATGATGCTTATATGATACTGCTTTTCTTTTTGGTTTTACTAGCAACTCGCTAACTTTTTTGTTTAGCGAGTGTTACCATGTTAATTTTTATACCTTTTATAACTTTTGTTGTTTTATTCACTGGTTTTTTATGATATTTTTTACACTCTCCCGCTCGACAAATTGAAATAGTTCCATAAAAACGAAAAGAAAAAATTGCAAAAAACGAGTGTTGCTATCTTTTGTTACCTTGTTAAATGCAGCAGGCAAGCCAGCAGGCAAACAGGCAGGCAGGCAATAGCGCCTGCTTCATGCTAACAGGCAACTACCTTTTTTATCTATTGCCTTTTTTGTTGCCTTTTTCGCGCCTTTTTTGACGTTGTTTTTTTTTTTACCTTGTTTCTTTATTAGGTACTGCGAGTATTTGCTGCAATTTTCTTTCAGTAAAATTTCGACAAAGTGTTGTAAATCAAAAAGTAGGCGAGGCACACGAAGTTACTTCCTTTTTGGTCGGTCGGACTCAGTACATACAGATACTTACTCGTAGATAGATGGATAATGCTGCTAGAGCCTAGTGACTACTACGGAAATTCTGAATGGCTAGAAACAGGACAAGGAGGGATAGGAGGATATGCCGTGGCAATTATCGCATGCTACTGCTACTCTACATATGCATGCTTGTATGTACACATGTAGCATATAGATATATGTGTACTCGTACATAGGCTGCGCGAGAGGAGCGCGATTGTGAAAGCGGTGGTCGAGCGCCAGTGGCAGCGGCAGCAGCATTCAACGCGGAAATATTGGAAAAGTATTAAGTAACAACAGCTGCCTTTGTTGTTATTGTAGTACAATAGTATCACAGTGGCAAAAGTTGGGTGAGCAAAAATTCAGCTACTACGTTAACTCAGCGATGCCCGCTGGTGAATGAAATAGGCTCAGAGAGAAGAATTCTATGTTTTACATCACCTGGGCGTAGCACCAGGAACAACCAATTATTTAGTGACTTAAGAAATCGAACTTGTTAAGATAGAAGTGAAGTTTACACTAGAGTTTTGGAGAAGTCGAAATATTTTCAAAACACGATACGATTCATTTCTTCTAAAATTTTCAATAAATATTTCATTAACAGCTAAAATTGGAGATTTAAAGTGAATTAAAAGTCGATAACTAAAATTCAGAATTGAATGCCGAGTACCGACAACCGTGGACTGCAACCCAAAAATTGGAAATCGAGAGCAGAAGTCGAAAATTAGCTACCGCATGGGCAACTGAAGAACTAGAAAACGAAGGCCAAGAAGTCAATAATCAAGTGTACAAATTTGTAAGCTGAGAACTGAAAGCTAAGAAGTTGAGTAAAAGTTGACAGTTGTGAGTCGGTAACTGATAACTGATGAAATTAAGCATTTTTCACACTTTTCTAATAAATTTAATTGAAAATCAATAAAGTCTACACTAGAATATCAGTAGCTTTGCATTACTTTTTACAATATCGACCATTTTGCTACACTGTGCTCCTATTTTGTTTTTCTGATTTCCTGATTGCTTTTTTTAATGCATTTTGTTTATTCCATTTTCACTTTTGACAGTCGAAAATTCATTCATTCACTCAGGTAGTCACTCAGTCATTTAGCTCCAACTCTTTTTCTCTATTTTCAACTAATTTTTTTATATTTTTTTTCAATACTTTTAACGATAACAGGATATGTATGCAATTTGCGGACACGCCGATTTTACTTTTTTGTCGTGTATTCAATGCTGAACGGCAGCAGCGACTTTAGAAAGGCATGAAAAAGGTGCTTTTCTTTTCCACTGCACTTTCCATACCAAGCAAAGCAAAGTAAACCAAAGTGAAGAAGAGAAAAACTTATTTACTTGGTATAAAAAAGGAAGGAAGTATTTTTTTTTTTTTTTAATAGGTATGCAGACATTGAAAGAGTGTGCTGAATACTGAGTAAGGCTTCACTTTGATCTTTGAAATGTGAAAATGCAGCAACTGCTATTATTATTCCTTATATAGGAATTAATGCCTACATTTTGATTTTCATTTTAACTCTTTTAACTCTTTGAGTATTTGGTATACTGAATATTATATTCCATTCTTACCAAAACCAATCTCAAAGCATATAAATTCTACAACTCAATTAAGTAAGTAAGCGCATTTCTTTCATTTCTTTTCATTTTTATGCAGCCAGAAGACAAGGAGAAGAAGAACTATAAATAGAATTCGCATGTCGACAATCATGGCCAAAAAGTTAATTTTTTGTTTGTTTTGTTAGCAAACTCTTATTATTATTTGGCGATTATTTGGCGAAAATAGCCGCAATGAAGTCATCACATAAATCAAATACACTCACATCCACTCGTGCATACATACCATATGTGTACAATGTTGCCGTCCGTTGCAATGAATGTAGTCAATTGGCCGCAAAGTATGAAACTATGAATTTATTGTAGGAAAAATGAAAAAGTCACAAGTTAATATTTTGGGTCTTATGGAATTGGGAAGTACTTTATGACACAATATTCTCGTGTATCAACAACAACAAAAAAAAAAAAAAAAAAAAAACAGAAGCTTCAAATTGAAAGGTGTAATTTGAAAGAACGAACAAAACTGAATTCAAAAAACTTGAAAACTAAATCAACTGGAATAAAAGTGAATTTCACTTCGAAACCTAGAATTAAGTCATAAGGAAGAGAACTTAATCGAGGATACACTGAAAACATTAATCTAAGAGCATCAAACTAACAACTGAGAATGGAGGCTGAGTATTTTAGCGTTAAAAACCGTAAGTTGGGAGTTGAAAACTGATGGCTAAAATTCACGAGATGCTAAGACTTGAACTGAGACTGACCGACTGAAAATTAAAACTAGTCGTATATAATAGTCAAAAACGAAGATATAGCAACTATAAACGATCTATAATCGGATGACATGTACTGAACGCAAATAGTGTAAACTAAAGATTTTAAATAATTTAATTAACTGAAATTTAACTGAAATAAAAATGTCTGGCGAATAAAGTCCCTGAGTACAATAAATAAATCTCTACACCTTTTCTTAGGGAAGCCTTAAATATCTAACAAAAAAAAAAAAAAGTCCCTGAGTGGATAATCGAGAGCTCAAATACTTACTAGTACAATAATTAAGAGATGTATGCTATCAACTGTAATCCAAGAATTAATTGCCGAGAATTCAAGGCCTATAAAACAGGTTATCATTCCTTAGGACCTGTTTGTATATGTTTATATCATCGGATTATGATCGATCTATTATTTCAAAATCATAAGCATCCCTAAAGTAGAGCCCACATTCTCTCATGGAATAGCTTCAATGAGAAAGTCAGCGGCAATTCATAGCTGTGAAAAATGACAATGCACTAAATAATATATCAAAATAGTATTTAGTACTAAATTTATCTTCATTTTAATTAAGGATATACACACACACACACACACACACACACACACACTTGCAAAAATTCCAAAAATTACTTTTATTACTATCGAAAACTGTATGCTGCTTTTTTGCTTTATTGTTGATTCGTTACCAGAGTTGATTCATTTGCAGTTTCGTAGTTATGATATGTATGTAGTAGTTAGTACGCTGGCTGCTGCATTATTGTGCACTGCGCCACTTTTTTATGATTGATGATGACATGATGAAATTGTGCGAAATCTAAATCAGTTGCACATTCATTCATATACTGCTCTCAAGTTGTTTTTGTAGATGTTGCCACTGCAACGGCAGCAGCAAGGCAAGAGAACACAAATTAGAAAACAATTTAAACAACGAAAGCTAGATACAAAAATGGAAAAGGATATTTGAAGCAACAACAAGAAAAAGGGAGGGCAAGTAAATCATTTTTAGCCGCATACAAAATTTGACAACTAGGCAACGACACCACTTTACTTACAGCAGTTCAGCAGCTTGGTTTTGTCGCGGGGAGAAGAGGTGGAGGGGCAGCGGGTGCCAAAATTCTTATCGCGGAAACTTTTAATTGTTCTACCTACAATAACTAAACGAACAACAACAATAAGCTAGCGGAAAATGCGAAAAAATCGTTTGGACTACACAAGAAGATAAATTTCCAAGCGGCACCAGCGCCATCTATCAGCGGAGTGGGCAATTATTTCTCACTATTTGACGGTTGAAAATGTGCCCCAACAATTGTTGCTGGTTACAGGACAAAGAAAAAGCAATAACAGTAACAGGAACGGCGACTACAATAACAATAATGGCACAAACAACATGAGCAACGAAATTTAAATGATGCGGAATTGTGCAATTGCAGTGGAGAACATAAATTCCCGGGACTTTGAAGGAATGATTGCGCCGCAGCATGTAAAATTTTATGGGTGAAAGTCAAGCGCGAAGCAGCGTAGCAAGTACTAGTGTGTGAGTAAGGTGAGAAGGGCCAGATGCAATTCTCCCTAATTTTTTACACATCTATGTAAAACTAAACTTAGCGTGAGAAAGGCAACCCTAAAAGCAATCCTAAAAGCAATCATAAAATGTAAAACTATATTGTGAACGTCTATCAGACGTGAAGTAAAATGGAAAAGAAATAACAATTTATTGTTAACACTGTCGAACAAATTTCAGTTGTTTTGTTTTGTTGTTTTGTTGTTTTAGTGTAAATAGTTTTTCTTTATTATTTTATTGTTTATAATTGTTAATTGTTTCCTTGTCTTATAATTTAAGTATGTATATTTGAGAGATTTCAAAGTATTTACTAAATTCCTTTGAATTAGAACTGAAAATATTGAATTATGCTTTCAAGATTGCAGGTAATTGAAAATTAGGAATTTAAATTAAAATCAGTCATGGCTGAGAGAACAAATTTCTTGCCCATTAATGAAAGCTGAGATCTGCATATTAGTCTTGAGCTAAAAGCAGAGAAGTTCAACTCTTTATTCAGCTTGTCTAGAACCATCAGAAATTGTCGTGTTTTTCTTCATGTTGCACAGTGCGCACAATAAACTTACAACAAAATCTCAGCAGTTAACATTGGGAGGCTGCAAAATAAGTGTAAAATATTTGAATTAGTTGGTTACATTCCCAACAATAAAATCCCCTCAAAAACAAAACCAACAACAACAACAGTATCAGCAGCAGTATCAGCAACAGTTTTTGTTACATGTCCACCAATGTTTTTTTTTTTGGTGATTTTGATATTTATTTTAACGCTGGCTCTAAGCGAGCTAGCACTGCATAAACAACGCCGCACAACACAGCGGAAGTAATTTTACGAGCTGCAGCGGCAGCAGCAACATCTCAAAAGAAAGCCATGCCTGTTTGTACCATATGTACTCGTATGTACGTGAGAATATTTTTGCATATGTGTGTGTATGTATGTATGTATGTATACGCATATACGAATATATTTATGTATTTATGTGTAAGAAAAGAGCTAGCGAAAATACCGCACACGGTCCTTTTGCTTCTGTCTTCGGTTTATGAATCATTTTATGCTTAGTATCGGGGGAAAATAAGAGTCGTCCGGCCGTGAATGGCGCAGCATGCTACACTGGGGCACAAAAGTTTATGACGTAATATAATAGAATTGTTGAGGATAGTGATGCATGCAACAGACATCTTTGGGGCACAAGAGGGTAAATATTGAGGCATTTTCATCATCATGAAAAGATTTACTCGTAACTCGCTTTTTCTGTTTGTCTGTTCTCATTGCTGGTAAATCATTTCCAAATTATTTAGTTTCGTAATTTTATATTTTTGCATGCATATATGCACAGCTATAAAAATCACAGCTCACAATTATGACTTTATTGTTATAGCTGTTGTTGTTATGGTATGTTACTATTTTACTATCAATGACGATGTGGACGAGTAGTAAGTAGGTACTTAGCAGTAGTTGCAGTACTAGTAATATCATAGTACATATTAGGTAATAAAAACTTGCTTAGCTTCTTATAGATTTTAAAAGCTAAAAAGTTCTTGTAAAAATTGTATAGCCTTATTTCGGCTCACATTAGCAATATGGGTTTTAATCCAGTTCATATTTACGATGTCACGAGCAACGAAATCAGAAGCAGTTTCTTCAGACACGTATGTAATTTTCAGGTTTCCAGAAAATAATAGTTAAAGATATGATTCAATAAGATTTTGTGTATTGTAAAATGTATATAAATTATGCCATCCACTTGCAGGCTGGACTGTGAAATACTTATCCAGAGAAGTTGTTCGAGACTTTTAAACATTAGCCACTTGAAGATAATCGCTGGTTTCAGATCAGTCGATCGCGTATGCTTTTGGTTGTTAGGCCGAATATATTTCTAACAAATCGTCTAGATTCCTACTGGATTGCACTGGGAATTTCAAGTGTAACTGAACTTATTGCTAATCCCATATAAAAGAGTTTATCATAGTTTCAAGGTTAGTCACTGTACGAGTATGTAAAGTAGCTGCTTCCATACACGCCACGCATATCACAAATCTTACTCATTCGTTTCTTTGAATTTTTTTTTTCTTTTCAGCTAATTCTCTACACAATAAAATTTAGACAAATGGCAGTCATTTGCTTTCATCATTTCTTGTTCTTTGTGTGTGTTTTTGCTATCAAACTGTGCGAAATAGTACAACTGGAACTTACATAAAAAATTAGTAACGACGAGAGTATGAAAATAAGTTTTTACGATGATACCCAAGTGTGAATTTTATGATTATTAATATCGTGAAATTTCATTTCATTGTTTGCCATTTGATTTGTGTGCCAAAATCGTATGTGTTCCAAAACTAAAATGAGCGAGTAAATAAATAGTAATAAATAATTTGTTAGAAAAGTGCAATAAATACAAAATATTCATAAATGGAAAATATGAACTACAATCTACTGGTACTTAGCAACTTTTGAATTTATGAAATTTAAAATAAACTTTTAGCACTTGAAGAGAAAAATATTATTTTGCTATAGTTCGCAGGATAAATTTAATGGCAATAATGTCAAATTTCTATTCTACTCTCATTTGTTCGGTTTTGTGTAAAGTTCAACAATTAACTGATGCTTCGTTTGAGGATTCATTGGGGAAATATTTTGACGTGGTGGGTTCCAAGCCCGACGCACAACCATTCATTTAAGGCCATGGAGAAGCCCGCCGCACACATTAGTTAACTCACTGACGGTTGTCAGATCGCTATCAAGGGGGCGCCACGAGGAGGCTGTGTGTCGACTTGAAACGTGGAAGTATGGCGCAGTGATGTGGACATTGACCATCAATGATGAGAGGCTGTTAGGAGCGTTCGAGAGGAAGATACTCCGTAAGATCTACGGTCCAGTATGCGTGGACGACGTGTATCGAATAAGTTGGAACGATGAGCTGTATGAGCTGTACGCCGACACTGACATAGTCAAGCGTATAAAAATCCAGCGGTTTCGCTGGCTGGGTTATGTTGAGCTAATGGAAAAAGGGCTTTATATTCGAACCACGGTGGAGGAACACGCAGAAGGGGGCGTCCTAATCTCCGTTGGAAAGACCAGGTTCAGGGCAACATGACTGCACTTGGCCTTATCAACTGGCGCCAGCGCGCACATAGCAGAGGCGACTGGCAAAGCTTTGCAGAGGCGGCCAAGACCGATCATCGGTGCCAGTGAAGTGCCAGTTAAGTAAGTAAGTAACAATTAACTATTAAATCAATTAGCTGCGACGCAGAGAGAGTTAAATCAGAGAGGCGAAAATTGAGTTGAGTGCTTAAATTCATCGAAAAAACATGGAATACATATAAACCCTTTAAGGGTCCTTGCTCAACTGGTGAAAACTGTCATCATTGAAAGGAGGACATGAATAAGTCAACACAATTTTTAGCATATTTGATTGGCTTTTATCAAATTGTTCGCAAGTAATTGTGACGATTCAGAGGTTGCAGGCAAGAACAGGATTTCTAGAATTAACTAGTTTCTTCCTTCGCAGGCAAAACTTGTACATTTATTAATTGAAATCGGAGTTCTTCTCAGTTCTTCTCTGTTCTTCTACAAGTTTTCAGTTTCTAATAGAAATTTTAGAATTGATCTTATACTTCTATGGACCATCTGATATTTGATGGTGTCACCCAGATATCTTCAGCGAGACTACTTAGTACAGGACTAGAGCCTCATTGGCCCTACCTCTACCATCACCAATGGATCCTCAGGTCCGATATTAGATATTATTAGACCAAGATATCAAACAGGGGTTGTAATTCGGAGTAAGTGACGTGACAAGTGGTTGATTCACAGATCAAACGATTCGAAATTCGGTCGAGAGCGTAAAGGGAACGAACATTCAAACGAGCCCGTTCACGATGATGACTAATTTTTCTCTACTCTATTTTCCAATAAAACGAACGAATTTAAAAAAATATATATATATTTTCTCGTTTAAACCATATCGTGCTTCAAATATTGCGGCGTGGCTATGTTTCGAATAGTGATCAATATCAAAATTTCAAATTTTTTTCACGATGATAGAAATAATGCATTAATTTTGGTTCCGATAAATAAAAACTGTTAAACTGTTGACGATAGTTGGAGGCAAGAATCGAAATACGAGTTTCTTCCAGGTGTATCGGAAGGTTCAAAATGTAAACAAAATATTTTGTATGGACGTGATCCATTAGGCTTCAGAACGCTTTCATTTAAAAATATATTTTGCTAATATATTTCTTCAGGGTACACAATGCTACTGTAGATGATGATGCTACGGTTACGTTGAGGCTTTTCTCAACTTGTGAAATAAATAAATAAATTCATTTTCCAAATGCATGCTTACTTTCAAATGAAATACTAATTTTTGTCACATGATAATTTATAAATCTGAAACGCATACTCTTGCATATACTTTTTAAGATACGGATACTTGCATTCAATTAGCCAACAACTTTACAATAAAGTGGTTGCAAGCATAAATTCCTTACACACTTTTGGAAATACTGCAGTCCAGAAAATAGTAATAATAGTTTATGTATGTAAATTTTTCTCATACTCGTACATATACCAATTGGGAATACAACGAGCAGGTACGACACAGAAATGAAATGCAATGCAATGCAATGCAATGCAAGCAGCAACACTGCCGCAACGAGTATTCATAAGTTTTTCAGTAGCAGCAACATTTTTAAAACCCCAAATATAAATACTGTAACACTCTCATACTCACACACTCAGAAATGTGCAAAAGGGTGACCAAGTATTTTGTAAATATTCTTAAAAAGGAGAAAGGTCTCAAAAGTATTCAATTATTGCAGTGCAATGGCAGATTTAAGTCAAAAAGCTGTAAGTTGTGCTAGTGCGATCCTTTTATATGTATGTATGTGTGTATGTATATGCATAGTATGTCCTTACATGCATACATATTTCACTAACACATATAAACAAAGCGTAAAACGATTCCCTAGTGTCTTTTTTACTCTTTCGTTATATTTGTTTTTGCTTTTTGGTTTGTGTCTTTCCAGCCTGGCTCTGCTGGCCATATTGTAATTTTACAGAATTTACAGTTACACGTGTGATTATTTTATGAGATTTATCTGCAGCATTTTCAGCATTTCATTTAATGGTATTTGTTCTTTTTGTTTTTGCTGAGGAACGCCCTGCAATCAGATTGTAAAGGTAAATGCGATTTGATGTGAGGCTTGTGACATGAAACGTGTACACTCGCCCGTTTCTTTTATATCTCAAAATCAAACTTTCCTGCTTTATATTTTTTTTTTATTTTGTAATCTATTCATAGCCTCTTCTAAGTTGGTCAAAGATATAAGCGCTATAGATGCACTACATACAAGTACCTGAAAGAGAGTTTAGCTTGATCTTTACTTTTCGTAACCAATACTTACATAGGCCCATTCAGTACATTCAGTGACCAATACTGAACTTAGCTGGTGCTTATATTGGCTGCACTTACTTCTTTCTTTGATTGGTACCTCAACCGTTATTGCTTTGGTCACTACTTAGTTTGGCTGATAATTATCTACGCTGGATACTATTACTAGAGTTCGATGTAATGATATTAAGTGTGCCTTGTTTTGGCCGGTACTTACTCTCCTTACTTACCTTACGAGTACCTTGCTTGGTATACACTTATGTTAGCACTTCCTTCGGCTGAGATTACCTTAGCCGCCATATTTTTCCACATTTCTAATTTTTCTACGGATCCTTATTTTCATAAGGTTACGATTAAGTCGTTGCAGTCCGACTGAAACACCGTTTCATTTACATAATTTTTTCTTCAACCTCTGTACAAACACACGGAAAGAAGAATGCATTCATTCCTTTCAAATAAAGCATGAGTAACGAGTCAGGGCAGGAAGAGGGAAAGGGAAAGAGTGATAAAATTGTAGCACGTTCAAGAGGCAGAATGTTAAATAAATGCAACACACTGGCCACAAATGCCATTTTTCGCGTTGGTTGTTGTGTTCTTTTTGGTTTTTGTGGTTCTCTGTCTGGGTAGCACAACAACATGCAAACGGCAACATCAACAGTCAGCATTGGACCGGCTCCGAAACATCGACCGCTGCACCACCGGCTGTTGTATGCGACAAAAATTCCAATTGAAGCGTAAGGTGGCCGGGATTGGCGTGGCAGTTGCAATCAGTATTGAAATGCTATTTACCGCAGCGTTGAAATCTGTGTGTGTGTGTGTGTGTTGTAACAAAATGAAGTGCAGCAGCATGCAGTACAAGAAGTGTAAAAACGTGGAGAGCAGAATTGCCATACGCTGTAGGAAATATCACTCTTGTTGACCATCACCTTCAGTTAGCTTCAAGTATCGTCATCATCATCACTGGTGGTAGCAGGCACATTCATCTTTCGCATTTAACGGCCTGCGATAACACACGTGCCGCAGCGACAGCAAACACCAACCAGCAACATGCCTCCAGGGAGCATCATATCTTGCTGACGCAGAATATGTTTCACTCTTTTTTAATATCGAAGATTTGTAGTGTGCTTGTAAAAGCAGAGTAATGGTGATAAGCTGAAGGCCAACAACGCTCAGTTGAAGCTACCTGTCTTTTGGTTCGTTGGTATGCAGCCTAGTTCTTGTTGTTGCTGTTATTGTTGCTATATTTACTTGTAAATATCATCCATTTTAACGACAAGAGATGCATTCGTGCATTGCAGCACCTGCTGGCTGCTGGCGGCTGGTTGCTAAATTCTGCTGCTGTTGAAGAAGAATGGCAACAGCAACAACAAGAGCAGTAACAAGCAACAGCATCAATGGCAGCATCAGTAGCTGCTAGAAGCATCTGTTGTGGTTTATTTGCGTTAAAATGATTGGATTACTCTTGGACTCTTCCTTCTCTCATTGTGATGCTTGTATGTATGGGTGCAGTATGTGTAGCTTTCAATAGTTAAGGCGCAAGCTGCTTGTGGTTGATGCCACAAACACACGCACATACATTTGTGCAAAATGGAAGCACTGGAGTTTTATTTAATATGCAAATCCATGGAGAGATGTAGCATTGTAGCAAACAAAAACCAAACAAGAAGAAGCTTTTGTGCCTCGTGCCACATGCATCAGCAATACTGCTGCTGATGCTGTTACTGTTGGCGATGTTGTTGCTGTTGATGGTAGTAAATTTGAATGTGTACCTTTCAGGTGGCGTTTTGTGGCGTTTTTGTTTTTTTGTTTTTTTTTTTGATTTTTGGTCCGATTTCTTACACCATTTTGCATACAACGGCACGACATTCCCATGAGGCTTTTCAATTTTACTGCAACATAAATTAAATTAACTCTTGCGCATCCTTTCGTCGTCGCTGACTTTTTTCACCAAAAAGAAAGCAACGGGAGAAACAAGCTACATACTTATTTTTGTTAGGCAGGCCTATATAGTATTTCTTGTTGTTGGTTGATATTTTCGGTGGTACCCTACATTAGCAGGAATATGCTGATAGGTATTGAACTTAGCCTTAGGCCGACTCAAAGCCGAAGCCATTCCAGTACTGAACCAGAATAAATTGCAAAATATTCTCGTTCCAGTGCAAGCACGTACCCCTCGCTGACACTAATGCTGGACAAGCAACTGATATTGTTAGGTTATGGTTTGATACCAGTACCAAACTGGAGGGATTTCGGATACACTTACTTTTTGTTTCGGCTGGTACTAGATCAGGCAAGGCAAAGAGGTGTAAAGGAGTTGGCTCCTCAGTGAATAATTTCTTAAACTTGGACTCAACTTTTCGCAGGCATAACTCAATAAATTTTAAATTGACCTCATATTAAACCAAAATTATGAAGTTAGTGTCTTTACAGCGGAAACCCTGACGTAATGGAATAAACTTATTTTCTGAATTCGAATCAAATGGTGCTTTAAACAATTATGATTATAGCGCATTTCATAGTCCATTATGGTTCATATAAATTTTTTTTTTTTGGGGTGCATGATTTTCCTTCTTTTATTTTCTTTTTCTGTTTTTTGTGCAACCTTTCACTTGCCAAATGCCAAAGGTATGCGCTAAAATCTTCAACATGAACACACATACACCCAAATACATGTAAATATAATAGCCACTCTCTCCCCTCTCACCAACTAGGACACACATTTTCTCAGTGCACTCTGCAACGTTTGAAAAAAAAAATACAAAGCGAACAACAAAATATGCTATGCAAATGCATTGAAGCAAAAACCAAATTCCCAAACTGCAGCTACAGCAGCAGCAGAAATGGTTTACATTAAAAAAACAATAACAAGAAAAAACATTAAAACACGCAAAAACAAACAAACGAACAGAAAACGAGAAGCAAAACAGCAAAAAATTATGTGTGCATGTTACGACATTACGTATACGCAGTGGTGTACCGATGCTGAGGTGAGCACTTCGCTCTCCTCTCCTCTCCGCTCCCTTACACTTACACAATGCTCTATGTTGTGCATGCATACAATATTTGAAGTTTTACTCTTGCTGATTCTGTTTCTGCATTCCTCTTTCAGCTATTGCCATTTCAATAGATTTTAATGGTATCAGAATTTGCTGTAGGTACTGCGTGGTTGTGTTTGTTGTTTATATTATTACTATTGTTGTAGTTGTAGCATTGAACAGCAAACCTCTGTAGAAAGATTAAAAAAACTATGCGTAATATTTTGGCAGAAAGTATTTTTGAATGAACAACAACAACAACAAAAGCTCGCAACCAGAATCTAAGTACTGAGGTAGAATCAGTGGCACTCGTAGATGATAGTTATCTTTACACAAGGGTGCATTAAATTTGTAGCTTTGTGATTTTTGTACGAGTAGGTAAGTGCAAAAGGTATGTCGCATACACATTGATAGACTTTGAATTCTCCTCCGCTAATGGTGAATGTTTATAGCCGTTTACGAATGCCTCCAATGATGCCGATGATGATATGATGATGATATTGTTACTGCCGATGATAATTCCCGTTGCTGTTGATGCTGATGTCGCTTAAGCTTTATCCCTCTTTGGTGTTGGTTGGTTGGTTTTGGTATGCACCAGCCCCACCATCAGCACCGCCGTAAAAATGTTAATTTATGTAATTTGCTGTTGTTTTGTTGTTGTTTTGCACGACTACTACATCCGTACGTCCAACTCGCCAACCACTTCACAATTTGGCTTGTGTCCATTTTGGCATGTCATGTTGCTGTGTTGCAGCAGTGTAGCAGCCACATACACAGACACATACGCACGCATATCCACACACACGGCACCAATGTTCCGTGCAACATAATTAAAATTACCTGATGCAATTTTGGTTTTTGAATCATGCACGATTTTTTCTTTTCTCTCTTTGACTCTTTCCCCTTTGCCTTTCGCTCTGTTGTGTGTGCTGCCATTGCTCGTCGTTCGGTCTTTTTGTTCTTATTGACATTTTTAGTTTATTACCTTGCATTGCGGATATAAAACAAAAACTTTGCACTTGCCAAATCTACTCCTATGTAACACGTTGTTTGTTTTTGTATTGCTGGTCTTTTTCATAGTTGTTGGCTTGCGTGTGTAATACTTCAAGTTCTGTGTGCTTTGTTCATTTTATTTATTTAAAATATCAGGCTGGTTAAAAAATAGAGTTAATTTGGGTGCGGTTTTTCTGCGTATTTTTGCAATATTGTTCAAGTATTGGTAAAGGTTTCTCGTTAATTTAGGGATGCTTTAAACACTACCGAAGAGTGAAGAAGTAGAATGAGTTTGCCTAAACTGTTTTGTTAAATGTTAAATTTAGTAGAGTGTGAATTTTTGGGAGATATGGAAGGATTATTTTCAGCTACTTTTATCCTTTTGACAGTTTAGAGTAGAAGATTAAGATGCATTGTAAAACCGGTGTTCTCCATTATGTTTTCTTGCAATTGAGATCTCCTGATACTAATACTTAAAAGAAAGCAGATACCATCCATATTTAAGTAGGTTTCCATTATGATTCCATTTTGTTCCTTTGAGCCAAAGGTGGCCGGTCCTGAAATGTCAAATGCATAAAAATTTTTCAAGTTAATACATTGAATTTGAATTGATACTTCTCCAGACCAAAGTCTTCCATCCCTCTGCTAGTTAGAGATTACCTAAAATGTATATTCGGTGTCAACAGATCGAAAGAGTCGGAAGTGGCGATGTGTATTTAGAAGATTACTATATCCTGATATCTCTTGAGTATGGACTGCATTCTGGAATTTATTTGCTCTAGAATGATGGAATGCCCGTGACGTGATCCCCGTGAAAAAGGACAGCACAGTAGAAGTTAGGAAAACAATATTTTAATTTATCGAAAGTTTAGTAATAGCACTATACCGAAGCATTCATTGCTTCTTCATCGGACAGACAAGAGTTTTGGAGATCGTTAAAAAAAACTCAACTGAAAGCAGAAACCAACTCTCTTGTTTTGTTTCTACTTTACAATTCTACAATTTAATGCAATTTAAATTCATTACTTACAATTACACGCGCACACGCACATGAACAGATAAAGCAAATGCACACACACGCACATACGCACACACTCACATTGACATACGAACAAGTGGATATGAATATAAAGTCAATCAATTGTCAACATGTAGTATGTGTGTGTGTAAGAGTGCGTATGAAATTTCGCCTGCAACATCAAAAATTGTAATGAACGCAGTCGGCAGGAAAGCAGCAGCAGCAGCTGTAAAATTGTGAAACAAACCTAAAATTGCAACTGCAGCAGTTTATAAATAAAATTTTGGTTAATTAAATTGCAAATAATAATAATGCAGATGAAGCAAATGATGGCGTTGAGGGTGGCGGGTAGAAAAGCGAAAACGAATATGGCATGGACTGAAGAGGGGGAGGTAAATTAGTATAAATATTCATGCGTGTGTTTAAGTGAGTGTTGCATGACATATTGAACCGCAATCATAAAATGTGAATTTGCGTATGTTGTGATTTCCCACATTAAAATAATGTACATAGTGTGTAAAATGTTCAAAGGGTTGTTCGGGTGTATGAACCAAGTGGTGGATGTAAGTGTCAAATTTTATATACTATATACTATTACACACACAAATATCAAAAGCTAATCATTGAAAGTATGTACCTATAAGTAAATGCATATGTCAAAATTTTAGGAATTCATGTTTGAGGTTAATGTGTAAAATGTAAAACTCATGATGTGAAATAGTGGAGCAAAGAGTGACGGGGTGAAATTAAGTTTTTGTGCTTTGTGATTGAAATGAAGTGAAACTTTTTGAGCATAATTGAAATTAGTGGCAGTCTGCAAATTTTGTAAATAACCTCATAATGGTTGCAGCAAATAGAAAGAGCAACATCATTTTGGCTTTTATATTAGAAAATATACAACCAAAGTAGTTACGAATTTTCGAATAAGTAAGTAGGTAGTAATTAAAAGTCCACTTAATAAATATATGTATGTAGTATACATAAATACACATGGTAATAATAATTCCAATAGTAAAAGCTCTATGCAGTAGACTGACACACACTCATATACAAACTGATATGTATGCATTCATTCATTACCACTACACAAGCTTAAAACCGCAATAGTGATAATCTCAGACATGCACAACAAAAATGTATTTGAAAAAAAAAAAAAAAAAAATTATAACAAATAAAAATAAACTATAAAGTAATGTAAAAACGGCGCCTAACGCATGCCACACTGGCATAAAGAAGAGTGTTGCATGCGCGCTCACAAACAAACACACATAAATCCACTCATACACACACACACACACAAATTCCATTACACGTCAACATGTCGCCGCTTCCAAACTCAGAATCAGAGTCCACTTTTCGGCACCTCCTTTTCTATAAGCTTCTATGTATTTCTACTACCACAGCAACTACCTCCGCTACTATTTACTACCACTAACAATACTGCTGCCATACTACAAACACCCAACAACAGCAAAAACACCGACCGTGCGCGGAAGCGGAAGTGCGAAGCATTTACTCTTTTTACTCGAGCTCGAGAAGAACAAAATAGTGCTCGAATATTTTTTATGCATTTTCAACTGATTTTATTTTATTCCGAGTGTTGTTTATCATTTTTTATTGCTGTTGTAAAGTTTTTCCCACCAAATTTCTATATTTTTTCTGTACCATACTTTGGTTTAATGCTTAACGGTAGAGTAAAATGGAAATTTTAGTGGAAATTGTAACATTAGTCGGCCGGTTCGTTTTTCATGTACGTCGATCCATAAATAGTTTGTACTTGTAACATGTTATTGTTGTTGTTGTTTTCAAACGACATTTTTTCGTGAGTTTAATTTGCTGTGACTCACATGTGAGAATCACTATGAGCGGTACCTTTTGTTTTGTTTGCAATAGAATTGAAAACAAGGTTGCTAAATTTTCCACATTAAAAATTAAATTTTAAAGGCCACATTCACACTTTTTGTTATTTATTTAACTTTCTTTGCGACTATCTTTTCCACATTGCTATAGCTGACCATCCACTTAATAAATACAAATACAAACATACTCGTATATCAACACCAACTACAAATTTGCTTTTCTTTCGTTCGCTGTTCAGTTATTCGCTTTTCTATTACACTTTAAAATAAAAGTCATTCTTGCGAAAAATCTCATCAATGGCAACACTATGGTGTTGGTATCAGCAGTAAAGCTGTGTGTGTCTGTGACATATTTATGCATATGTGTTTGCGTGTCGTAATTCGCTTGTAATCCTTTCACGCTTTTGTTTCTTTTCCCCCTTTTTTGTAGTTCTCTTTCTTCATTTTCTGTCCTGCTTGCAGAACAGAGCCGAGAGCTGAAATTAAAATGTTACAAAAAAAGATATTCCCTTTTTGTTCTTTTTGTGGTAAAATTTTCAGCTGGCAAATTTCAAATCAAACTTTGTGTTGGAAATATTTAGGAAAGTTTTTCTGATTTGGAAAACGTGGGTCGTGTATAATTTTCGAAATACGAAATTGAAATACCAAAATAAAACAATTACGATGAGATATCAAAGGGCTTGAAAAGATTAAAATATAATAAGGTAAAATATTAACTGATTGAATGAGTCCGGTTTTTCGGGAGTATTTTTTTGCCGCTCATCATGAATCTGCAATCATTTTTTCGGGTCATGTTGGGTTTTGAAAACTTGATAAGGGGTTCATGGATTAACATTTTCTTGTTGCAATTATGCAATTTTATGAGAAACAATTTTCTTAAAATTCAAATTTTCAAAATAAATAGAAATATGGTACCACTAAGATCACTGACGAGGAATCATGGAAAACGATCCGAAACGATCGTCTGATCTGCCTGTGCTATATATGTAAGTTAAGGTATTGGTTCACGGTATTCAATTCCACCACGAGCGGAACCAAGAAAGCAACATAAGCATTCCCACACTTGGCAAAGCTGCCGTTGGGTAAAAGAAACCTTAGCCATTCCCATAACGTGACTGCATTTTCGCTTATCAAAAATGTTATTTAAACCCTTTTCGACCGCTTCCTTTTGCTTTTGATGAATAGACACGTGATAGCGAACCAAAATTATGCTTTGCGCTGTTTCATGAGGCAGTGATAATCAGAACCTCCTAAGGCAACAGTTCAAATAAATAAAATAAATTTTTTTTTAAAATACTTACGAACAACTTTTTAATTTGTATGTACGAGTACATTTTGATTATTCTCTCTTTGGCAATCTTAATTCATACATAAAATATACTCTAATTGATGAACTTGCCGAAAGTGAGGAAAAATAATTTTCCAAATTAAAAATAAAACCAAAACAAAATTTCAAATGATTGAAAGTCTCACATGGTCTAACATTCTTACTCTCTCGGTTTATCGCTATATCGCTTAATCGCTTAATTGTTCTTAATCTTATTTGCTTAAATGCTTGAAACGATTATTATCGTTTTCCCCCTAAATTTTTACTTCAGAACAATTTTTTCCCATATAAGTACTTAAAATAATAATTGCTACAAATATTTGCATATAATAAAAATAGCACAACAGCTGCCGACAGCAAACGAGACCTTTAGTGAGAAGAAAAAGTCAGAAGGTAAAAGCACATTGCAGTAAATCATGACACTTATGTGCCAAAATTATACAAATTATTTGCAAAATACATTGCTATTTAAATATCATATGTAGACACTGTTAAAAAAATATAACTAAAAATACCAAAAATTTACAAAGAATAGTTGCATTTTCATATAAGATGGAGGCACGTGCATGTGGCAAGCAACGAAACTGCTCCTACTTATACTCGGATATTTATACTCGTAACTATGTACATATATCGTTACAGAAATTACCTTAAAAGGTGCAGGCATACACAAGAAGCACATGCACATGCAACACAATATTTGTATGAGCCATTTTCCTTCCTCGATAGCAACACCGGTGAAAGAAAAAGTGAACCAAAAATGCTGCAATAAAATGTCACAAAAATATTTTGCACAAAATCATACAGCAAGCGAACGAGCAAAATAGTAGCTCAGCTTAGCAAGAGCTCAGCACATTCATGCATCACGAATTTCATGTCTTTAAAACCTATTAAGATGCATTTTAAGCCACAGTTGCTGATGCTGTTACCATTGGACACAGAGACGGGAACGAAATGCATACACAGACAAAAAAGAAATATACAATATGACAATGCACACATGCAGTTGCAACAACAATACATAGCTACGTACGTATATTTGTAAATGTATGCAGTACGTTTTATAGCTACACCATATGCCTGGATGGCTTATAACTCCCCACTTCCCTATAACATCAGTGCGACACATCGCCTCACCATACCACCACAACCGTCTCAACAACGTTGATCCACTCAACTCAACTCAACTCGACTCGACTCCAACTTCAATTCTCTGGTGTATCAAGTGTAACCAGTGCAACCAAAACCAAATTCATACCTCAAACGTTCAACGCTGTGGTAGTAGGCTTACACACACAGATAAATGTATGAATGTGTGTATATGAATGTATGTGTGTACAAATGAACATTTATGTGCAGGCACATATGCTACCTTATAGATGCACCTACCCAATTGGAAAAAAATTCTTCTTCTGCGCTGACTCATCTAATGAGGCAAGTAACTACGTAAACGAATGAATCAACTTTGGCAATTGGTATTTCCCACAAAAGCTGGACTGATCCAATAGGATTGAATAGAATTGATCGGTTGCTGCATCAAACAAAGTAATGTAGACGTTTTTCAGTACACAGCCTTTATCCCTACTGGGTAGCGATGACTGGTTCAGCTTATATGTGTGCATGTGTGTTCCGCAGAATTCTTTCTTAAAATTTTCGCTCGCTCGAGAACGAACCAACGAATGAACGAGCGACCACACATTTTTTGGCGGCCCTTCAGCTATAACTCAAACTACCAGTCGATTCGATACAATTTGTTCGAGTAGGTATGAGTAAGTACATATGTATGTATGTATGTATGTATGAATGTATGTGTTACACACTTACATATACGAATATGTATATATGTATGTATGTATGTATATATGTATGTATGTGAGAATATGGGTCAAAGTGCAGTGCAATGTCCTCAACATCCGCATTGCCGTAGTTTGACTTTTTTTGTATGGGAATTGCATTCAGGAATATTTTACGTTTTTACGTTCATTTTATGTTGCTGTACTTGGTGTGCTGCTGCTGTTGTTGGTTTCTGGGTTTTTTTTTTGTGTGCCTGTTTTTTCCTCCATATAAAATTACTATAGTATATCATGCGATACGATACGGTACGATATCGTTACAACTACAAAAACATAAGATAGGCACTGCAAATACAACAATAACAACAACAGCGGCGGCAGTAGCAGCAACTTGCAACTGCAACTGAATACGTATGGTATGTACATATGTATAATAGCAACAGCAGCAAAACTAGCTGTGATGGTAGTAGTTTAAATTTTATAAGTGATTCCGTGTATAAAATACAAATACTTGCTGATTATTGTTGTTGCTATTGTTGTACACATGTCATATGTATACAACTCCAAATGGCTATAAGGGGAGGGCAGGAGAATCTCTGTAGCACTTTCTGCTGCATGCAAAACCATGAGGGGCGCTGTAGTTTCTTCGAATGCACTCGCAAAGATATTGAAATGGGCGTTACTTTCGTACATAACTACTCGTAAGTATTTGTGGAAAAAACTGAGACTCATGCCAGCGAACGGTCCTTAAGAATTAAGTCGTGAGCTTTAGGCAAAAGAAGGAAAAAAGAAATCACTGATGCCTTTAATCTTATTACAATATGTGATTTGACTGAGCAGCTAAAGAAAATATTTATGGAAGTATGTAGCGCGTACTTTTAATGGCACAAATTGTCCATGGAGGGCTTAGGATGGATGATTATTTTTAATCTAGGAGGTATGCCATTGCCTGCCAAGAGGTGGCATCGTGTCACGAGGATATGCAGCATAACTACTGAACACCAACGTATACACACACAGGCAACGAACAACAATACATAGCTACGTACGTATATTTGTAAATGTATGCAGTACGTTTTATAGCTACACCATACGCCTGGATGGCTTATAACTCCCCACTAATGGGAGTTATATATAAAGTGAGCACACAAAGTGCATTCAACATTAAATCAACTAAACGAAGTGCAACGAATACCAACGAAGTAAAACAAAAGTATTGTTAAATTATTGATGTCGAGCTTTGTTATATTTGACGCACTCTGGTTACTCACCGAGAATACCTGACTCGAAGAAAAGTGACCAGAACGAGTATGTGGCGTACCACTGTTAGCTGAGTTGTTTGCAAAGGTTAGCACAAATGTAATGGCACAACAGCGGTTTCAATTGAATCCAAAGATTTCCCCCGGTTTTTATTAATCACTCCCGAAGATATGTACATATGTATATAGTATGCTTCCGTCTGACTTTGATCTCATACTGTTGTTTTGTAACACTACACAAATTAAAAACATTCACTTCTTCACATCTCCAGTTCAATATTTAACCCTTTTCAAAGAGTTTCCGCTTAATGTCACTCTCCAACAAATTACCCAACAGCCGTGCTGAACCATATTAATTTCGTATATGCAATAGTACTGAAAACAAACGACTACTAAAATTATGGTAAGTTGTTTATTCCACGCTTGAACAACACAAACGTAAAAACTTGCGGTCTATAATTTTGGTTTTGGGTTTTGTAATTTCATAATGGCATAATCGAAGTAAAAGTAGAGGCAAGGCAAATACATAAATTACGAGTAAGCCCTTACGTCAAGCCTTTGCTTAATGCCAATAAAGTCTTTTGAAATGAGTTTGGCTTTTGATCAAATACACACAACGACATCACCAAATTAAATAGCTGCAAAAAATAAATATCAAAAGCTACCATAAAGATAAAAATAATGTAAAAAAAGTGAAAATAGAAGACCGTTGTCAACACTTATAAAATAGTTGCTGGCAATTTTCTTCTGTCTTTCAATTTCAGTTTTCCTTTCTTTTTCACAAAAAGTTTTAACGGTAATTTCAAAAGATTTGTGAAAGCCACTTTGTCGCATTACACTAAAGTATCCATTAAAATGTCTTAAAATGTCTTGCATCACACATGCACATACATCCATACTCGTATGTATAGGTACACACAGAGCCATACTTATGTGATGCGATAAAGAGTATATGCCACAAAGCAGCATTACCCTTAGCAAAGGATAATAATTTGTGACGTTTTCGTTGATGTATTTCGTTGTTGACTTACTGCGGGGTTTTGTTGTTTGTTTTTATTTTTCTTATTTGCCACTGCCACGTGCAATTTGTGTTATGTTTGATTGTGCGGCGGCAAATACTCGTAAATTAATAGTTTCATACATATGTACTTAAGAAAGATATTCGCAAATAGAAATAGATTTTGGCAGCCAGCGATAGAGCCATCTGTCAGTTCCTCCTCCCCTGGTTCTGCTGCTTCTTCTTCGGGTTGAGCTCAATTGAGCTTTGATATTAAATGTGAAAAGTTTTTCAAATGACTGCACTTTCTTCTTTTCAGTGCATGACAACAAACACACACTCTCATGCTTATTTACACATACATACATACGTATTTATGTATGTATGTGCACTTAAATGGCAGCTCTGTCATTTGTCATTTTGTGTGACATTTACTGCTACTGCTATGCTTTGTACAACTCGTATCTGTTTGTGAACTTTTGTGAGCATACAAGGTGAATGCGTCTTTTTGAATAAGTTTCCCCACAAAACAAAGTAACAAGAAACAGAAATTTTGAAAACAGTACTTAAAAGTACATCCGCTTGCAAAGGACTCCAGTAAATTAAAAGGCACACAGCAACGTAAGTTTGTATGTATGCACAGTTAAACAGAATAGCAGTAATTTATTCACTATAAAAATGGCAAATATTTCTTTTTCAATAAAACTTAATTGCCCTCAGAAGCTGCAGCAGTCAGAGTTTTTTAACTTTCCTAAGTCATTCACATTAAAAAAGTTTCAATTACTCACAATTTCTTTTTACCTTTCGTTTTTGCGTTTGAAAAACTCATCCGGTTTTTATTTTTCGTTCTGGAAGACTTGAAAAAAGTGCGTCGATGTACACATTTTTTATTTACTGCCTCGAATGGAATTGCATGCATTTCAGAAATATGGCTGGCATTTGTGCCGTGTCGCTCACAAAAAATATCAGGTAGAAAAATTGCACATTCCCAGCAGTAGACTTGATGCATATGCACGCATTTTTCCAGCCCAGCTGCTTTCATATGTTTGTGGATGGTCAACCGAACTGTGGCTGGAAACTAAATTGTATTCATTTAGTTACATAACAAATAATGCTACTCAAACGTTTATGGTTATGGTGGTATGGAGATTAAGGTACACAGCTCGTTTTCGTTTGCTGCAAGACGAAATATAAATTTCGAGAGAAACGGAAACTTTAACTTTTCTTATCACATGTCACGTGAAGAGTTCATAAGATTCAGTTTTTATTAAGTATACTTAACTCAAAAATGTAGTTGTTTTTTTTATTTTTTTTTGATGGCACACTTGCAGCAAACGATCGATGTATGAAAATACCTCTTTAAATATTGTAGCAGAATAACTTTTTCGCAAGCTGAATGATACGTAGTGAGCGGAGTATTTCACACAAATAGGTACATATACCTACTTAAATTAAAAACCATAAATTATATTTACATCTGCCCTTAAACCTTTTCATATTTTGACTTAATTATCTAGTTAGCAAAACTATAAAAACTATTGGCAACTTTTAAAGTTGCCGATTAATGCTCCCTTGAAATTGCAATTATATTTTAACGCATAAGTTGTGGAATTTTTCGCACTTCCAGCCAATACCAACCGCCACCACCAACACCATTACCCTCACCTACAGAATCAAATAGCATCACTACTACCACACGCAACTCGCAACAAATTGCGGTGGCGGACAGCAAATATGCAGAAACAACTACGAAGGAAGGAGTCAAGCCTGCATAGAGCTGCGGATACATAGCATCATAGAGCTGCGCTGAGTAATTGCTCGACAACTAAAAAACTACGGAACACATCCACCGCACGCACGTACACAAACACACGCATGTACACAAGTTGAGCGTAGAAAAGCAGCAAAAGCGATAAGTTTCCATTTTCTTTCAACTCCTTACTTCAACTTCAACCTCAACTTGGCTTTGTTTTTCTGGTGAATTGCGTGAGAGCCAAGTTAATATGTGTGTGTCGATGTGCCTGGTTCTATGTATGTGTGAGTGCGCGTAAACTTTAAGAATTGCAATAAGTATATTTTTTGCTGTAACTCGCAGTTTGTTGTAGTTAGCAAAACTTATGACAGCGTCGTAATGCAGTTGCAGTTGCACCAACTGTCTGCAGCGCGAAACAGAGAAAAGCAAACGAATCAGGTAAAATATTTATAAACTTTTGATTATTTTGTTGAAGAATTGGTTTAAGCAGCTTAGTGGGCAGGTTTTATGTGCACGAGACTTTTGTGTTACACATACTTACTTGTGCATGCATGTGTGTGTTTGTGAGTGTGTGTTTAGTGAAATAGATACAGCATATTGCGCGCGTGTCTGTATGCCCGAAGATTTGCCTTACTTGAAGTTTACCTTACACTCAGTAGCATAGAAGGATAACGACTATCATATAATTTCTAAGTATATGGTAGAACATAGTTTTCTGAATATACTTTCACCAATCTTTTATCGTGGGCTGTGTTCTATTTATATGCTGGAAGGGTTTGATTTTTATGTTTTAAAGAGACATACTATAATCTGTGTATAAGGTTTATTTTTACACGTAAAAAAACTTTTCCAAATTGCTGAAAGAGGACCGAATTAAATATTAATGTAATTACGGACATTGAAAAAATCTTTGAAATTGTGAATTTCTTGACCAATGTCCTTTAAACTGATGTACTAAATTAAGATCAAAGTTAATACTAAGTAGTTCGATTCAATGGGAGATGCGTGCATGCCATCAAGCCAGAAATTTTGTAACTTGCATGTAAGTATGCAGATTTATTCTCGTTTATTAAAAAAGTAATTAAAATAAACTTGGTAATAAAAATGTAGCCAAAATTATAATATTTCTTTCTTTTAATGGAAACTAAATCTTGAAAACAAATTATAACAATTCAAGAGCAATTGTCTTCTAGCGAAAAATTCCTTTGGCTTTCAAATAGGTCGTGCTCTTTTTCTCTTAGGAATTACTGAATTCGGTAGAGTAATCAGGAATCATACAACGTCCTTACACCACTATTGATGACTTTTGACTATTCAAAATAATTTATTGTCCGATTATCTTGTCTAATAAAATGGGAAAAATGTTTGGCTTTGCTACAGCGACGTCAAACGCCAAAGCAAATGTGTAAAGATTCAGCTAATGAGTGCAACGCAAGATGAAATAGTGTTGCAAAAATTACACTTACTACAAGATTTCATTGTATTGTTGGCAACTCTGTGCACTTTGTACTGCAACATATGTAAAACAAAAACAAAAATATATAAAACAAAAAATTAACAACACTTAAGCGTCATTGAGTCTGTGGACATTTGCTGCGCCACTGCGCCACTTCTCTTTACAACAAATTACCCCATTTTTGCCAGACTTTTGCACACATATTTATTAAGTACATTAACGTGGCACACACACAGGGCAAACTAGTTCGAAGACGATATTGATAAAAAGGCGCAAAAGTAAAGTAGCAACATTAAAAATAGCACACACCGAGAAGGAAGTTCAGAACAGAAAGAAAAGTGTAGTAAAGTAGCAGCAAAATGCCGCAACACGTAAAACATCAATCAATCATCGACAAGCAAGAAACCAAAAAAAAAAAAACACCAGACCAGCACGGCACGGAACGGCTGGCGACGGACGCACATCGAATCGATGGATGCGCCTAGATAAATGAGTATGGCATAAATAAATATAAATAAATAAATGATGGAATATATTTTTATGACTATAAAAAAAACTTACAACCATTGGACACACACAAAATATCTACGCAAATACTTAAATTTATATATATGGTCCGAGTTGCCATATTTTGTCAAAAGCCTTAACATAATCTACGACAGATACCACAAACTAATCGCTTTTTAGTTGGCTATAATTTTAATGCTTCAGCACCAACAGCAGCAGCAAGCCAAAGGAAAGTAGCAGCAACACCACAATGACATGAGTCTGTTACTGTTGTTCTCTAACTGAACAACAACATTAATGGCATAAACAGCAAGAACAACAACAGTAATAATTACAACAATTGCATTGTTGTTGGTATTGTTAAATTTAACAGCTTCATTAGTAGTCAAGGAAGGCAACACTGGTAGCAATGCGTTGTGAGCGCAAATTTTGGCTTCGGTCACATCTTTACTCCTTATATACAAATGTATGAATGTATGTATGTAGATATTTATGTATATTTGTATGTGTGCAGCAAGTAGTTCAGCAGCGAAGAAAGTAACCAAAAGCAGCAGCAGCAGCAGCAGGCAACAGCAAATGGCAACAGCAACATGTTGTTTATTATTCACCAGCAAACAACAAATACATCCAGTAGTCAAACACACATACACACACATATATGTATGTATATGTATATAGAACGAGAGGGACATCGCGCCACCACATCTTTTGCCATGTTAATGACTAAAAGCATAATTACTTAAGCATAAACTTAACCAAAATACAATCACAAAATGACAACACAAGAACAACTAGAACAACACAAACAAAAGCTGCCAACAACAACTGCAACGACAATTATAGCAACAAATTAACCAACTAAGTGCCTTTTGTGGTGGTAGCATCAATATTTGCAACAACAACAACACCAATGGCAATGATAACAATAGCCATCATCATCAGCTGTCAGGCAGTAGTGCTAGTCTTAATTACGGTAAGGCAAAATAGTTTTTGAATATCGCAAATTATCTGCTTAAACAAAAAAAAGCTAAAGCTACTGTGTTTTCTATAAAGGTATAGCCAGCGTCGAAGAGAAAGACGTTGAAGTTAAGACGTTAACTTCTTTGACATCAGGCACTTTTTATCTCCAGTTTTTTGAGCACTTGAGCTACTGTACATACCATCGACATTGGCAACTGTTGAATAACTTCTGGCCTCTTTGGCGTTGGCTAAGTGTAATTAGGCGTTGCTCCTTGGTCATCGAAATTTATGCGAGCGACACACAACTAAGGACACATTTCCAGCATTCAAATCCATATTTTACGATAAGTAGATTTTATTTATACAATCTATATTTGAATTCAAGTATGAGTATTTGTTTAAAGCACAAGTCAACTGATTCATTGCAGTTCTGTGTTTTATTTGTGTTGAAGTAAATGAGCCGGTAAAATTTGTTACTGATGAGTTTTTGTTGTTTGATATCATTTGTGCATTTTAGACTTAAGTAATTAAATAACTTGATCAAAATGATCAAAGAATTACTTATATATTTACATATGAATACATAAGAGGATTTCCAAATCAAAACGCAATAAACGATGCTGAACTATTGTGGTTTTATTGCGTTTTGACTTTCAGCTCCTCATATGTAAAAATTTAAAAACTACTTATTTCTACTGCCAATAATTTGTAACTGAATAACGTTTCAATATTATCGTTAACTACGCTTAATTACCTGAATTAACATTCTCAGACATTTTACTTTCATATAAACGCGAAACACATCCAGGCAAACATCCAGGCATTCTAGATATTCATGTACAATGTCTTCTTGCGTTGAACATGCTTTATCGTTGCCGTTTAACCTCAGTGTGCATTTCCTGAATTCATGTGATGAAATCATTCGGTAAATGCAATTAAAAACTGATAAAGACTTGAGGCATAAAATGCAATCCAATGACATAACAACAATTGCAATGCACAAACAACAATTAAGTATCTCGCGGCAAATCAAAGACAATGTACGGCACACGAGTAACGCGTCCCAAGCAAGGGGAGTCAATGTGTGACAATGAATGAGTGGAATGTGAAGTTGACATATCGCAGAATGCTACAATGATATTATTGCTCATCATCAAGCATCAACATCATCCTCAACGTTGCCAACAGTAACAGCAATAACAATAGGAAAGCATACGGTTATGCATACATATGTACACATATTTACATACAGTATTACATATAGTCAAAAATATCGCTCAGAAACATATCGCAGACGATATAATTTGTCGTCGATTCATCGGTTTCAAAGTTACAAATTGACTTGTGTGCGAGGGAAAAGTTTGCAGTAGCAGCGACGGCCCCATAAACAACAGCAGCAACTAACACTTATGCGTGTGTGTGTGTGCGTGTGTATCGCACGTGAGATATTTCACGAATGCGTCATTGTATCACAGCTGTAGCACTGTATCACACTGTATCACATTGTGATCCTTTCTCTTTTCTCACTCGCTCGCTTATTCGCTTAACTTCTGTGTAGCTGTGTGCACTCGATATTGTTGTTCATGTCTTGTGCAAACATATTGCTTTACACACACGTCTACAGGTAGATGTTTAAAATGTAACTTGTGTATGTGAGTGAGTGAGTGTAAATACACATGAAATCAATCACACCGAATTAACACGTAGGAAGGTTAACAGTAATGAAAGCAAGGGAAGATTGGGTGCTCACACATGCACGACACACATACGCATACACATACACTTATAGAATTGTATCTTTAAATACGGCAGTGTCTACAAGGATCGTAAATCTGTAGCTGAGGTCACATTTAAAAGCAAGTGAAAGAAGTTAAAGCAATATTTTCACATATTGAAATTATATGTTACTCATACGCTACGTTACCCAATTTATTTTTGACATAGACTTTTTAAGAAATTCTGTAAATTGGTAGAAATATTTTTTATTTTTATAGTTTAATGAAACTGAGTAGGATGAAAAAACTGGCAGCTGGTAAAAATAAAAAGTGGATTCGAATAGTCGAATAGAAACCAAAAATATAATTTAATATCAATAAAATACGAGCATCACGCTTAGTTTTTCATCTACGATGTTTGGAGTTTCCTGCGACTTTTAGTAAAATTATCTATCGTACCATTATTAGTTCAATATATTAAACCTTTTCTTTCTTATGGGCCTTTCTGAATTTTCCACAAGAGCCTCTTAACCACTTATGCATCGTCAAATTTAAAATTTAAAATTCAACAAAATTATTAAAAGTTTATTGAACTCATCTTTTTCATATGCATATAAGTAAGTATATTTAAATTCATATAAGCCTAAAAGTATGCAAATATATTTTAAAATACATTAACTAGCAAATACTTTATTTTCTATTGTAGTTGTTGGATATTGTTTGTTATTTTTTATGTAAGTTTAAGCACCAGCTTTTGTTGTCTTTAAGTGTATGAAATTATGAATGTATGTGTGTGTGGGTATGTGTGTGAGTGACTGTGCTCTTGCGTTTACATTTTATTTGCTTTTATAACTGTAACAATTGCCGCCATTTTGAACATTTGCTTCAGGAGAAAAGAAAAAAGGAAAAAACAAATGACATAAATTTCATAACAAAACAAAAAACGAAAAGAGAAAAATTAATATCTAAAAGTTACACTAGATACACGGACGACGTCGACAAACGACTCAAACAGCAAGAGCAACAACAAAGAACAGCAAGTATAAAGCAACACTGGCAGGCAGAAAATGCATACGCTTAAGTGTATTTGTTTTACGTAGCCACTTTGTAAGTGTAAAGTGTAATTTCTCAACAACAACAAAAACAAATGCAAAAATTGAATAAAAAAAGTATCCATTTTAGTTATGTGCTGCAGATGCACTAAAAAATGCCAAAGCAACTACAAACATACACTGGCTAGTAGAGTGTACGAAAAAGTAGGAAATGAGTGCTTGTATGGGCACACACATCCACACATTGGGTGCATATTGCACACACACACAGACACAAGCAAATTTAAGTGTGCATGTATGTATGTGTGTATAGTGATGACTTGGAATATCTGCAGTGTTAACTGGGTCGATAGTGGCCACAGGCCACATACACATGCACACACACACAAACACATATGCACAGAAAGAAACACACTTTTTAACACTTCGCTACACGTGCACACACTCATACACTCATACACTCAGATACATATGCGATTTGTGCAATTTGCTGAGCGCAAATATAACAAGGCAAGTAATTTAAAAAAAAGAAACAATTATTACAAAGTTTTCCTTTTTCCAGTACTATTTCTTGTGCATTATCAAAGTGTTTCTTTGAAATGCACAAGATTGGTATACACCAGCAAGGCCAGTCGAAAGTAGTGAAAAGTGTAGTTAATAGTCAAAATTTCTATTATGGAAGTTAATAAAAATTTCGTTATTCTAGTGAATTCCATATGGATTCAGAAAATTTCTATTGAACTAAAGAATAAACTTAAAAATATTTAGTTCTTTAAACGCTAAGTATGAGAATTTAATGAAAACTCAATTGAACTGTAAAATATTACCTAAATTATGTTTTTTATAAATTCTTACTAGAAAGTTTTCGTAAATTGATTTCATTTAAGATATGTAAAATATGATAAGTTATCAGTTTTGCCTGGTTTTCCAACTCAAGATGTACAAGTTTCCCGATCCCATTGCACCTTAATTCTTCATTATTTGGCTTATTTGGCTAGAAAAAGAGTTCCTCATGCTCTGTAACTCTGTAAAGGGGAAGCCCTTGCCTTAATTAGCAGCAGTTTTTCTGCGCCAAAGCGTCAAACCACAAATCGCTTTCAACAATAACATTGCATGTTGCTGACAATTTTCTCACACTTTTTCTATGAAACATTTAGCTGCATCTAAATAAATAGCTGCATCCACACAATAAAAACGGCAATTATTTTTACAGTTTTTTATTGTGGCATTTGTATTTTACAATTCGATTGTCCAAAAAACAACCACATTGCATTGCAACCGAAATTGAAAGCAGCGCGTGCAATTTCGAGCGAAAAAGTTTTAAACGATTGCAATCGCTTTGATTTAATGACAACACCATTAACACGGTGTTGTTAACTGAAATACTGAAAACAAAACAAAAATAAACGGAACAGTGTAAATTTATTTTGGCATTGCTGCCAGTTGAATTGCGCTACACCTCAAATGTGGGGGGTGGTAGTTTATGGGTAATCGCAGAAACTCGTATGGCATTGCAAAGGAATAAAGTAGTTTTGCTCAACACTCGAACTAAATCCCACTTGGAAAATCAGAAGAGGCATTCATGGTCGCAGATATAAAAGAAATATGCATTCTCATTAAACTTCTATGAAAATGGGCCTAGTTGTTTTCTTGCTTTGTACACTACTAACGCTGCCGTTGCCAAATCCAATCCAAATTATAACTCTTTTTTCTACAGTCGCGAGATAAACAACAAGTGACAACAACCACGTAACACGTTCCAATTAAAACTACACAAAATCGGGAAAATAAAAGATTTAAAAACGAAACTATTCGAGCACAGCAGGCAGCAACAACCCAACGGCATGAAGCATCACTGTCGCAGAAAGCGATAAAAAAAACAACAAAATTTAAAATCACATGTTGGAAATATGAACATGACTTCCCTTCCGTGGGGTGGTAATGAGACGTAAGTTGATAGGATTCTCCAACAAAACTAAGACAAGAAGTGCCCACGGTAATAAAAACCAAATACTTCGTTAGTTCGTTTATATTGAAATTGTTTCTTGAAAATTCTTCTTCATTCTAACAAATTTCATAATAATATTTTTATTATTTGTGCACCGCACCGCAACACACCGCAGTATTATCGCCGCCATTGTGGTTGTTGTTGTCGTTGCTAGTTGTTGCCAATAACAGTTGCATGCTTAAAGTAATTTTAAAGTTAAGAAATGTTTTGATTGAACTGCATCTGCGATAAATTTGTGTCAACAGCATTGAAACATGCGCCAACGACAAACAACAAATAACAGCAACAACAACATTGCATTGTTGCTGCCGCTGCGCCTAGTAGTTTTTTAATGGTAGACATTAATGCTTTGTTTGCTGTTAATGGACGTTAGCAACGAAAAGCAAAAGAAACGTCATCACAAGGAATTAGTTACAAGTCACTGTTTATAATTTTTCCAGAAATTTCCAAAACAATAATTATATAAGTATGCATGGGTAAATAAACGAAGGGGAGAGGGGAGCATTATCCTATAGACATCGCAAAAACGATATTCATTGTGTTATATTTTAATTGAAAAGTGTAGAAGAGTGGATAGAAGATAGGAAAAGATGAACTTGAAAAGTGGAGAAACTAAAAGAGCAGAAAACCAGAATACTGGATTTGTTGTGATTGAGTTTCTTTTCTTAAGTTGATAACTGTTTTATCGAAAAGATCCCCCCCATTGTGAAGAGAAATGAAGAAGGATGGGGACAAAAGAAAGGGCAAGAGGAGAGGCTGGTTAACAAGAAACTAACATGTTCGTAACGAGTTTATATTTTGCATTTTAAATTGCAAAGTTAATATGCAAGAAAACGTAGGAAGAATGGCTATGAAAATATCAATAGCGAAGACTAGGTGATTCTCCACAGCTCTCTCTCTCTTTCTCTCTCTCTCCCCCCATGGAGGACTTATGGCGAGCTTTTCGCATCCACTCATGTTGTGCGTGTTATATTTGTACATGAATGGAATGGAAGGAACCTACACTTTAATGCCGAATCCGAACGACGAAGTGAAAAGCTTTTCATATGCAACTTTTACCCTTGTAGGCTTGCCATTGTTTTTCTACTGTTTGATTTTGCCTGTGCCGAAATTCGAACACCTAACAATCTGCGTAACAGTTCAACGCAGTACCACTACGCTCCAGCGACCACCTTCTCCACAGCCACTACTTTCTAATTAACATCAGGCCTTATATACCAAAGCCCTGTATAATTTTCTTAAACTTGTATTTTATAAACATATATTTGTAAGTAATATGTAATGCAGTAAGGAATTGGGAGACAAAAATAAAATCCTTTCGTTTCACTTCACCTTCACCTTTCACCCCGTTTGAAAAAATTGTGTGTGAAGCAGATATGTTAGCCGTAGTAAGTAGGTTGAATTTGGTATTTTTGGATTGAGTGGGTGTGGCACAATGATAGTTTTCATGCGGTATTTTGGTAGTAGATACCAAGTAACATGTTTTCAGACAAGTGGACGAAATACCCTCCAATAATTGGCGTAGATAAGATTTTGGGGTGGGAGGTGAAGTTTTTGTTTTTATTCCATACAATGCCTTGGAAAATAAACCTCTTCGACATTCGACATGTGATCAATATGAAAAAGTTTTAATTTCGTTTTCCATACCAGGGCTAGCCGTCGAAAAGGAAATATTTAATGTGAGTAACTGAGAAACCATTGTAAGCAAGTCAATGAGAGTTTGTTTGCTACAATATAGGAGCACTGTTTCACGAAAGTGCTGAAGGTTATAGGAGCACTGTTTCACGAAAGTGCTCAAGGTTGCTGTGCCAATTGATAAGGATATTAAATCGGACAATGTCTCGCTCAGATGGTCATCAGTTTGGGACCATTTTTTGTTGCTGGTGGTTTTTTTCACATTATCCAAACATATCTATACTTCTTTAAATTGCAAGTCCTATTAAAAGTATGGTATCTTAGCAGCAGCAACATTTCGTACGTGTACGAGTAAGTAAACAATAAAGATGTGCTTAAAACAATCAAAAATTGTTTGTGTATATGTGTATATAGATAATGTGTATATAGATTCGCATTATATTCACGCACATACACGTGCACGCACACACAAAACTGTAGAATAAATACCAAACAAACCAGAAATTGTGGTATAATAATTTTCCCGCATTGTGTCAACAAATTTTATTGCAGAAATAAATAGCAAAGCATATTCACACATTCTGCAAGACTAATAGCAACGGCAACAAAAAGTAATAGCAGCAGCAACAACAGCAACATACATATTGCGCTTAACAACAATTTTTATTTGACTGAAAGTGACAAAAATAAATGCCAATTTTTGAAGCGCTGAGTTCAGAATATTTCATTGCTGTGTGTAAAAACCAACAATTTCTTTCACTGCTACTGCCACATTACACGCTGCTTCCTCCACCACCCAGCACATGCAAGTCATACGAAAATTTTGCTAAAACTTAAACTTTTGCTCATTCAATTTTAATGAGTGTCATTTTTCTTTTGGCACTATGTATTTAGTTTTTATTTTTTTTTTTTTACTTTCTTACGTTCTTTCGTTCTTTCTTGAAACAAATTTTGTCATTTGCCGTTGGGAAAAAAGTCACCAAAATATTTATCCCTACTTTACTTTGCGTGCTTCTTGTTCCTCAGCTTTCCATTTGGCCCAAGTGGCAATGTCCTTTGAAGCTTAAACACCACCACCACCAGCACTACCACCAGCAGCACTACCACCACCACCAGCAGCAACAGCAGCAGCAGCACCAATCAGCGTTTGCTTTTGGCTCTACCGCGTGTGCTCATCGGCTTTTGTGTGTGTCTTTGGCAATTAGAGTCACAATTTCTTTTCTTGCGGCCAAAAGTCGCAGCTTTCCATAGTTTTCTATTTTCGTTATTTTCGTTCCTTTCCTTTGTCCTCGTACTTTGAGTTTGGAAGTTGGTTTTTCAGTTTTATGCGCGGCTCTTATAATTCACTCACTTCAGTGGTTCGTTTTTTTTATATATATACCTATATATATAAATGTATATGTGTGTGTGTTTGTGTGTGCTGCACTTGTGTTGTTAGTATATGTGTGTGTGCATGTCGCGCTAGCTTTTATTAACGAGCGATGGCACGCAATTTCTATATGCAGTACTTAAGCACAAACTGACACACATACTTACTCACACATAAATATGAACATACTTACATATAATACATTGGTACTAAATGCATTTAAGTATATGTATGCGAGTATGTAAGCATGTAAGTATGTATAGGAAAACTCATGAAACTGGTTGAGCAGAAAAAGAATTTCGTTTAAATTTTGGGGTTCATAAATTTTTCTTTTCTTTAAATTGCTTTAAAAAATATGGTATAAAAATAAATTGTAGGTCCTCGTACGAATTGTCTTCGGTGTGTTTGAGGTTTTGTGTCAAGAGAATTTAATATCACGCAAATAAGAATTTACTTATAGTAAAATACGTTTCTTTTAACACTCTAGTTGAAAATAGTAAGTATATAAATGAAAACTTTTATTCTGGACGGCACAATCAATCGAAGAATAAGACAAGCTAAAACGGCTTTATATTTAGAGAGCATAACTAAGTGTGGCTCATATTACAAAGAACAAATTTTGAAAGGAAGGGATAGAAGATAGAAAGCAAATACCTAACAAGGTTCGAATAGAATGCCACCGTCACCCATTAGCTGCCAAATTAATAATAGGTGGAAATGATGGGTCCCTTACAGTTTACTGATCTCGTTTGCTTAGGGCCGAATATACGACAACAAAATCTACTTTTCTATGGTCTCTACAAGGTCGGGCAACAAAAATCGCTCATTAGTTATTTTTCTCAAAGGCAGAAATAGTAGAGCACATTTTGCATTCCTACTTTGTTTATTAATGCAATTTATTATTCTGATAATTTATGAGTGAATTAACCGGCGAACGTAATAATCGAAAACATTTTGAAATAAAATCATAATATTTTTGGGGCAATTAGACGAGAAACGTATTTAGGCGCGGTTCAATAACCCGGGATTACTGTACTGCCTTCTTTCTGTTCCATATAAGTAAGAAAATGCCATCCCTCGAGAATCAAATACGAAATGTTCAATATTTTACATTCCCCAATCCAAAGAAAAAAGGACAAAAGTTAGTAGCTACTTCACAGTTTGTAAAAGTTTTTAACATTTTATACTTGCTTGCGGCGTGGCTTCTGCTGTACTTTAGGTCAATTCAAAGTTAAATGGTTAACAGAAATGAGCTAATTTATTTCGTTTGTTTTCATTTTTACCGCCTTTTGTTTTCTTTTTCTGTTTATGCATACCCTTTATTTTCGTTATCCTTATTGCTCATGTAAGCTAGTAATTGTTACATTCTTTTGAATGCGGCTGGTTGCGGCTGGTTGCTTCTGGTCGTCGTTGTTTTCCTTATTGTCATTCATTCCTTTCATTATTGTTGTTGTGGAGTTCAAATGTACTCGTACATAAATGGCGCCAAAAGTGGACAAAATTAACTTTTGTGGCAACTTACATACGTATTTGTCCGGCTTGTATTGTATGCCGAATTGCTGATTACAAAAGAAAACGTAGCAAAACAAGAAGCAAGCAACAAAATGTAGATATGTTTCTTTTAACAAATGTAAATATACCCAAAAATACACGAGTATGTATGTATAAGTAAATGCAGCTGTAAAAAGGATACTATGTAAGTGTGTGTAAAAAAAAGTAAAAATAAAACGCCGAAATTTTCAACAAACACATCCGCATTAAGGTTAAAAACTTTTAATTGTCGCCATGCTCTTAAGTACTGCAACAACAATTGGAATGGGAAGAAGCAAGTGCGCAGGAAAAAAAATCAAAACATTTTTACCCAGAAAAGTGTAAACGCAGAAAAACGCGCTACTGCCAGTCAGTAGCAGCATTGTTCAAATGTTCAGCCAAAGTTTCCCGGGTAAAACAAGTGTGATTTTGGCCAACAATTTTTACTAATTAAAATTCAGTGAAAAAAGAAACCAAGGAAACGTTAACTGCTTTAGCACACATTGGATGTACACACACATGTATATGTATGTGTGACTGCTCCCAGTAAAGTTCTCTCACTCGCTGGAACGTCAACAATGGCGTGCTGCAACTTCCATATTAGACGCTGTTCTATTTACAGTGTGATCTCTCTTAGTCGGACACTTACGGGACTAAGAAATTTGTCCGACTAAGAGAGGTGCCCGACTTAGAGGAAGTAATTAAGTTCATACACAATGAGAGTTACAGAAACAAAGTGAATTTGCTTGTGGTTACTTTTAAGTTACTTTTATTGATTGACAAATATGTTCTTATATCCTTTATGGTTGCAGTGGCGTATTTAATAGTACGCTGGCCTGCTACGCAAAGTGACCAGCGTTCAAGTCGTAGCATAGGCGAAATTAAAAGAAAAGTAGAAAAAACAATGGCACCCTACAAGAGTAAAAGTGTCCGAAGGAAGGCTTTTCACTTCACCGTTCGGTTTCGGTATAAAACTGTTGATCCCTGCCATTCATATAAAAATATAACACGCGCAACTTGGTTGAATACGAAGAGCTCAGCTTAGGCCCTCCATGGGCTGTTGTGCAATTGAAAGAAGAGTAAGATATTCTCATGGCGAGAAATATATGCAATTTTTCGTTCTTCAAAAAGTGCTGTCTGAGAGAGGTGCCCAGCTAAGAGAGGTGTCCGGTAGTAGAGAGTGCACTGTACTCCACTTTTAGTTTTGTTTGTATTATGTGTCCTTGTTGTTACTGGCACTGGCACTGGCACTGTTGTTACACAATACTACTACAATATATTGGCTGCTGTTGTTGCCTGCTGCCATCTAATGAAGTTTACCGTCACCATTGTTTAACAAACGTGCCTTGGCCTGCGTTTAAAAGCTTTGGCTGCTGTTCGCTGTTGTTCTCTCCCGATTGTTTACTGTGGTTGAATTTCTTCTTTTTTTATACAGTTTTTTTTACGGTTGCTGTAATTTCTGCTGCATCTTGTATTTAGGTAATTCTGTTAAACACACAGACTCTCTCCCATACATACACACATAAGTAATACACATATGTATGTTTGTTTTATTTAAAAGAAAAATATTTTTTGAGAAATAATTTTCTACATTCATTTGTAAGCGCTGACATAAATCCAATAGAAGAAGAAGAAATGAATCATAACGTTCTGTTTACTTTTGCTTCCTTTCGAAATAATTTTTAAGAAAATACATTGTAATATAGTTTTCAGATTTCAAAGTGACTACATGGTTTTCAAAATTCCTCATAATTTAGCCAACGAACGCCATAGTTCAGTGTTTCCTAGGTGACGGTCAACTTATTCTGGCTAAAATTGATATGAAACAAGACCAGTACCAGCCATTAGATATTTCATAGCGTTTGAGTTAAAAATGCTACCTTTGGAAAAAATGAAAAAAATTTTGTTTTATATCATGAAGAAATTATTATTTTACTCTTTCGTCTCTTTTCAATTTTCAAGAAGTGAATTACGAGCGGTCAACGAAAGTATGACCATCGGTATTTGCAATCTACATTCAGCTAAATTTCTTGGAGTTCTTTCATAAATACAGAAAATTTACTATGTTTAAATAAATTTGAAGCAAATTTTATTTGAGACAAATGCTTCTACACATACATAAACTATATACGAATATGTATTCGAATACACTAATACAAACCAATTCTTATGTATGGTATACCTACTTATACACACACTTTAAAACGAAACGCATACACTCGCCATTGACTTTTTGCAGCAAAATGTGCCAAAGAACGTTCCTATTGTTTGTGTGTATGTGTGTGTGGTTGTGTGTTTCGAGTGTCATAAATTATCGCTGCTGCGTTGCGTTTCCCATACAAATTTGAGAGAGCGTAAAGAAAATATTTGTTAAAATGTAGGTAGCGACTGTTTTTTCACACAAAATACAAAAAATTTGTGGAATTTATATGACCCAGTAAAAGTATTAACGAAAAAATTTAAAATGGAATACTTCTCACTTTCTGAGTTTTTTGGAATCAACACTAGAGTTTCACTTCCAATTGACATATGGTCCTGCGCATTTCTTAGATAATTGGCCTTCCTTGCCTTCTTGACAGGGTTAAAATGCGTAAAAGTTATTCTCACTTCTAGTAAAATAGATTAATTTACACTTATCAAAACTAGAATGTATTTTAAGCTATTTTAATTGCATTTAGCGGCTGTCAACTTACAGCAAAATTAAGATTTGCAGGCACTTCCGCATAGATCACTGAGGACCGGGAGGGGAAGAAAGAACCTTAGACAAACTAAAGAGTTTGTAGCACTTTGCAATAGCTGGCGAGCTTCAGTATTAGACTTATTATTTATGTTCTGAAACAACAGCAATGTTTCGAATCAGAATATTAGCAAAGCCAATACTTGATATGCGATGATCGACAGTGTTTTTACACTTACTTAACTTACTTTTGGGTGAATCAGGTCAAATAAAAACTGAAATATTTGTCATAGTATGTATCAGCAACAGTCAGACCAAACTGCTGCCTTTTACAAGCTGATCGAAAAAAAAAACAATATTAAAATACTACAAACGTGTCACGCCCCAACTTTTTGTTTCCGATTTTTTTGTGCACACTTTATTATTCCGATTTATGCCAGTTTATGCCAGTGATTTCTGAAGTGAGACAAAGTTTATGGTAATCATTCTAAGATAATATTTGCAGTAGAACTTTCACTGGGTATACCACATTTGGCTGCTATCCCCACTAACCGCCCATTGTCTCTGGGAATGACAAATTTTTTATAAGAGGGGAGGTCATCATATAACAATGATGCTGCTACGGATGCAAGAGCATAAGTATTACAAATGTTTGGTGTTTGTTGGTGTTGATGTTGGTTCCGGTGCCAGTGCCAGTGCCAGTGCAGGAGTCGGTGTTTGTTTTTTGGGTGCCGGTGTCATTGCTTGTGTCAGCTTTGTGTGGTAGCAGTGATGCTTGGCGACCGATGGTGCTCGGTCACATTAAATGTCACTGACAATGCAATAATGTTCTAATGCTGTTTGTGTGTGAGAGAGCATCAGTGAACTGAAATAGAAAGTGTAGTGGGGGGCTGCAAGTAAAATGACGTAAATAATGGGGCAAAAATTTAGTTAAAAGTAAAATTAATTGTTTGTAAAATTAAAAATACACGACACGACAACTTTGCATTAAAACAAATACATACAAATTTTCTAAATTATGTTTTTAATGTGTTGTGGAGGAGAGGAATTTGGCGTTTATACATACTTCTATCTCCCTCTTTGCGTGTCTAATTTAAGCTCGGCGTTGATATATTCATGTAATCTAAGCAAATATGACTCTCTTTTTGGCATTATAAATTTATTGTTCTACATATGCTTGATTTTCTTTAAAAAATTGCAAATAAATCTTTTGGAAATTTCTTTTTATTTTATACAATAAAATACTGAAAATTATTATGCTTTACACAGGACCTTGCTGGAAAATCCTTGTAAATTGTTGCAAGCATTTTGTTTATTATTACCATCATTATTTTCCATTTGTTGTTGCTGCTGTTGTCGTTTGCTGCTGCTTGAAAATGTAAGTTGCACGAAATTTTATTGCCGCTGATTGCGGATATAATTTTGTTTCTACGATTGTTGCTGTCCTTACACGTATCCTTGCACTAGCAGTAGCTAGTGCTAGCGCAAACGCAAACAAACTCAAAAAAATATCTACCGAGTTGAAAAGTAAAGAATGAAAGAAAACATATTTAAAATTTTGTTAAAAGTATAAACACAGGAAACTTAAAGCGCCACATGTACACGAAAAACACACATACATACACATATACCACATACACATTCATTCACATAATAACGCTTCATAAGTGTAATGTGTTTGTGTCTGCACCGAAGGATACTGTACTTGACCAATTGAAAATTTATTTTGTGTGGTCATTTTGCACCTAATATAGCAACTTCAAAAGTCATTTCGCCAGGATATATCGTTACCGTTCTCTTCCTGTTGTGTGATTGTTAGGTAGGAAGAAAAGTAACGAATATAATAAATAGTTTTGATTATGCACATCCAGTAGAAAACTTTTAGCTAATTTAGCGCTAAATTCAAGCATAATATTGAAGTTATTATTTTTACAAACTTAGATAAAATTGAATGCCGACTGCCATATTAGTTACGCGGGAGACTTATGCTTTCTAGCCTAGTGTAACTGCATTATCAAGGATTGTCAGCAAGCCTTTAGCTCAACTTTAAGGTCTAATGAAAGTGATCAAGTTGCTGGTCATATCCGGCAATCAATTGCTCGTCAGCGGAATATTAGTGGAAAAGCGTAGGTAGAAAAGTATAAATATATAGTAAAAATAGTTGTAGAAAAATAGTACTAAAAAGTAGTTGAAAGGTAGTAGTTGAAAGGTAGTAGCAAAAGTAGTAGCAAAAGTAGTAGAAGATAGTAGTAGAAAATAGTGGCATAAATGGTAGTAGAAAAGAAGTACTAAGAGTAGCAGTAGAGTAGTAGGCAATAGTAGTAGAAAATGGTGGTGGAAATAGTAATACCACCCCCTGCGGCACGAAATCAATACTTTTTTCAATTTCTTTCCAGAAACAGCAAAAGCAATGGAAAACATGAAGTTCTCGAAGTTAAACTAGTTTCCAAAAAAAAAAAACCGCGCAAAAAGACTCATTGTCCTTTGCTCCAATGGAGCTAAAGAAAACTTAGAGAAAACCCCTACTCGGGAAGAAAAGTAAGAGTCCACAACCTATGCTAAAACAAAAAACCTTCAGAGTATTTACCGCTTCCATGATCTTTGTACTGGCTTTGCTAAGAAGACACACCAGTTTTCCTTTTTTCCGACAGGGTTGATTCTTTATAGTCAACGATTTTACTGTGGCTGCCGCTGATAGCTGGGCCAGCGGTGTATTGCTGATGTGATGGTCATCCGGATAAGTTTTGGGACCGTGTGTGTGTTGTTTTCTTGTTTGGCTTGCAGTTTTTCTATTGTACTTAAATGTAGTTGTTTTAGCAATACATAGTTGTTGTTATTATTATGACTTATTATTACTGTTGCTGCTGTTGTTGCTATTGCAGTGCAAAAATTATTATTTTATATTTATCGTAAAATTTTTTTATTACTCGATAGTTGGAGTTGTGCTCGTACGACATGTGCTCGCACATATACCGAAAAATATTTTTGGGTCTTTCAATTTTGTGTTCTACGCAATTTCGTATGCAATGCGAGTTTCAAGAGAAAAAGGACACACAAAGGGTACGAATACATATGTAGTACATACAAATACATATGTATGTGTCTGTAAGTACATGTTTTTGAGTATGATGAGCTGAAATGTACTTGTCTACTTTTACTACTGCTTCTTCTCGGTCTTCTTCTTATTCTTCTTCTTCTTCTTCAACAACTACTACTCGCTTTAGTTGCTTTCTACATATATGTAATGTTTTAGTTCCGGTTCCGGTTTTAGCATTCAAGCGAAACACAGAACGCATTTCATTTTAAAATTTTTTCGACATGTTTCTATTTTATGTTCTTGTTGTCGCTACTTTATTCTATGGCATACAATTTAGGAGGTAGTAAGATAGACTTTCTAGTACACAAAGCAGAGAAGAGGAGGAGAGTGAGCAACGCTAAAGAATCAAGTAAATTTTGGTAGCAAATTGAAATTATCGTTATATTTGTTCGTGTGTATGAGATACCATATGTGTGTGTGTGTGTGTATGGTTATGTGTAGGTTTAAAAAATGAAGACAGGAAGAGATAGAGAGAGAGAGAGAGAGAGAGGAAGGAAGGAAGGAAATAAGCATGTAGAAAAAGTATGTGCATGCATGCACACATGCATGCAACATTTGAGTGGACATTTTAACTGATTGGCAACAAGATGGCAACAAGCAGCAAACCAAACAACTAATCGTAAAAAGGAAAGGAGTTTGTTGCAAAGAATTTTAATATGCATTCACTTCTATACAAATAAATATCTGTGGGCACAGTTGTTTTGTAAGAAATAAGTAATTGTATAAACTCCCTAACTCAAAACCTGAATGCACACGTTTGGTAATTTCCAAATTTCTAATCATTCAAATATCAGGCGTCATGTGTAATAATTTCAACTAGTCAAAGTTTACTACAAATCATTTTAGTATCAGGCCGTCAACCAAAGCTGGAGCAAGACCAGCACCACAAGCACTACCACACAACAATTCAAAACTCCTGAAACAGAGAAATCAAAAGCTAACTACGCCTTATTATTACGACACAAATGCGCCCTACTTCATTCATTTGCTCATCTATATTCGTTTAATTTCCTTTTGTTTCAGCTTCCGCTAAATTGCCTCAGTGAACAATAAATGATAGCAGAAAAAATAAATCAAGAAGAAGAAAAAGGAAAAAGCAAACTAAGTAAGACAATTTATGCCTCATTTTATTTGTTAATTTCATTGAACATTTGCGAACTCTTTGCACTCTGCCTTCTCCTTTCTCGTGTTCCTTTTGTATGTGCTGATTCTCTATCTCTCTCTCTCACTCTCTGTCTCCTTCCACTTGCTTCTTTTCGCCTTTGACCACTAAAAAAAAGAAAAGAAAAAAAACCTCCTGTGTATATATGCGAATAAATTGTTTAAAATGAGAAACGATAAAAATTAAATGAAAACAAGTTTCAAAAAATAAACAAATCTGCAGAAAATTTGTTCGAGTACAAATTGCAATTCATTGTAGAAAGGACATGCCTCACATATTGAGTGTTGCATACATGCATTTTTATTGTTTTTATTGTGTGCGGCTTGCATGCCCAATGTACATGTACAAGTACATAAATGTGTGTGTGTATGTGTGTGTAAGTCACATGTATGTGTATATTGGTTTTGGTGTGGCATTCATTTTAAATAAATAATTGCATTAAACATACAAACGTGGCTTGAATTTCACATTTATTTTCACATCTCTTACTCTTACTCTCCCTCTCCTTCTCTCGCTCTCGCTCTCGCTCTCTCTATATCTCGACTGATTTTCTTCTTATACTTGTTTCATATGTTGTTGCTTGTGATTGCTATGACTGAGACTGTGTAAGCCACACCGCTTTAGAATTGACATAGTGACATATCCTGTGATGCTTCATTACAATATAACATTCTTACATCTGCTTCTTTGATGTTTTCTTATATCTATTATTTTCTAGGTTTCTTTAGGAACACTAAATGGTTGTGTTTTGTTTTGAGTCAAACCGTACCGAATAATATGATACGAATCAGGTTGCATTATTTTAAACATTACAAAAAATGAGTTAACCAGATTGCGGCACGTTTTCCATCCAAGAATTCAACAAAGTTTTCCGTAAATATGTTAAGAGCTGTCAGGTTTCAGTATAATTCAAATTTTCACCAAATTTATGTTAACGATTCAAATGTAAAAGGTTGCTGGGGATTTCTACTAAAACTGTTTACCAGATTTATCCTAAAGAATTTGCCAAATTTGTCAAAGATTTTTCTTACATTTTGTGAAAACACGCGATGCATTTTATACCGACCACAACTTCCAAGTTCGCGGTAAATCAAAGCCCAAGGATTAGGAGAGACATTACACTGTGGAACAGGTAAAATCCAGATGGGAATTTGAGAAGTACATATTTAATACAAACTGACTTCATTACGTATATGAAGTCAGTAATTTGTATTAAGATTACAAAATTTTCAGAGTTTCATAAGGAATAACTTTCTCACAGACACTCAGCTTGTTTTGTTTCAAATAAGTATCTTTTAAGTGTAATTTTGTTTCCCAGTGTGGTCGCTGTGGCGTAGTGGTAATGCGTTGGACTGCTACGCAAAGTGTCCGAGGTTGGAATCTCGGCACAGGCAAAATCAAAAAGTAGAAAAAATAAACTTTTCTACACGGCACCACCTCTTGGCAGGCAATGGCAAACCTACTAGAGTAAAAATTGCCTATGAAAAGCTTTTCATTTCGCCGTTCGGATTCGGCATTAAACTATAGGTCCCTACCATTCATGTACGTGTGCGTGTTATAACACGCACAACATGAGTGGATGCGAAAAGCGAAAAGCCCGGCCAAGGCCCTCCATGGGCGTTTGTGCCATTAAAAGTAAAAAGTTTGTTTCCCAGTTATGTTCAACTTTAATTAACACTCTATTTGGAAAATAAAAATTGACTTCACACACGTAATCAGTGACCCCAAAATTGTCTCAAACATTTCTCAAATCGCCATCTGGCCGGAAAAAGTTGATGTTCGTTGCACAGTGTTATTAGGTGCAAGTAGGTGTGAAGAACCTTATTATTCTCGTACTGGAACTACAGCTTAAAATTCGACGAATAATCAAAAGTGCATACCAGATAATTCAAGCTAATATTTGAATGTAACCAAAGCATCGCATTACATCATAACCGAAACCTATCAAGCATCAAAATATTGTATGAATATGGTTTGCTGCATATCGTTGACACTTTGAAACGCTCACATTTGTAGCTAAGTATTCTACATTTTCAATAAGATTTCCACAATGAAAATAATGTAACCCAGTACAACATCACTGAGTTGTAGGCTTTCAGCTTTCAGCTTTCAAACGATTTTCTTCCCACTCAATGAATGCAACAATGTGTTTTTAACAAATTTTAAAACATTTTGTTGGAAATTAAATATGAAAACGATTTCTGGGTTTTAGAAAATTCAGCAAAATAGTTTGCGAATATACCTTTCATAGGCATTTACTGTGTGTGTGTGTGTGTGTGTGTGTGTGTGTGTGTGTATGTGTGTGTGTGTGTGTGTGTGTGTGTGTGTGTGTGTGTGTGTGTGTGTGTGTGCGTGGAGATGCGGAAATTGGCTTAAGAGCCATTTAATATTCATGACAATTTACGTACACAAATTTAGGATTATCCCTTTGTTTATATTGTGATAATCTGCTTACAACAATACCAATGGTAAAACAACAACACACGAACACAGCAATTAAGACAAAATGTGAAAATGTCTGATTTGTTTACTGTAGGAAGGAGCAAATTGTATTTACTTTTACTGCATTATTGCATTACTGCTGTTTTCAGGCAAACAGATTTTACTGTCATAACATTGCACATAAAATGCTAATAATTAAATATTTATACACAATTGTTTTATTATCAAAAATGTATGCAGCATAGCAAATTCTAATCAAATTTAAATTTTTGCTTTGCTCTTTTTGCAATTAGCATGGCATTGATTCTATGTATTTGGATACATTGGGCAAATGTTCTAATTAGCATGCATAACATTAACTAAATCCAACATTTTCAGTGTTTAACAATTTAGTATAAATTGTTTGATTTAATAAACGTTAAGGTTAAAGTAATTCGCAGAACAATAAATTAGAACTAATTGATTTTCACTCTTTTTTGAAAGAGCAGAGGACTCTCTTTCGAACACGCAAAAAGACTGCTACGTCAGAACTTCTTGTATGGCCGGTTCAAGGATACGATTGGGGTCTAATGGAAAACGATGGGTCAATTTTGTATATGAAGTCTTATAGCTTTGGAAAGCGCAATAGTTTTTACTTTTACACCAAAACTCTACTTTCTCCGTGGACCTTTATTTTTGGGAGTTTTTGGTAAACATTTTCTTAAAATGCTTATACCATAGAGTGTAAATAGCTTGGAATAATGACATATTTTCATAGTATAAAATATTTTTCACAATAAGGAAAAGTACGCGCACATAAATCAAAATTACTCCCTGATTCACTTAACTGAAGATTTTTCTGAAATTTATATCAAAAATTTCCGAAAAGAGTGTTACAGAGGGGGGTGGAAGATTGGTGTGAAAACCAAAATTCTTCTGCTTTTCATAACGGACATCAAAGCTATAAAGCATAAAAATAAAAATCGTTCTCATCCACTCCCATCAGTCGTCTTGGTCAACTTTAATTGCTCGTAAACAAAAATTGGCAGTGCTTAAGGTCAAAGTCCATAAGACGGGTTAAGCTTTTCTAGTATATACACTTTCTAGGCGTTCGGCGTTTTGCAATATTGTATGCTCCACAGCACGCGTTTTGCGCGTCTGCTTCTTATTTGAAAATCAGCTGATGTTAATTTTTTTAAATTTGAATGTCGCTAAAAAAAAGTAAACTAAATGGAATCCCTAAAGGATTTTGTAGATTTCTCGGCCATATTGACAGATATTAATCAGGGGAGAATCATCGTACTAAAATCTTCTATTCACCATGATGAAAATAGTGGTGTGGTACTGTGCAATCCAAACCATTCTAGCTATCATACCAATAATGGTAGGAAAGGCTCCCCAAGAAATATCAAGTACAATGGTACTTGTTGTCTATTCGGCTTAAGTTCTTCTACTTCAAAAGGAAATGACGGAATTTGCTCAAGAGAATGTGAAATATCAGCTTAGAAGAATAATTACATTAAAAGCCACACTGCACAGCGTGAATGTGAATATAAGAATGCTATAAATGCCAAAAGCAGATAAAAATTTTATAATCACCACATCGAACAGAGAGAAAATTTCAAATAAAATGCAAGTATAAAAAAACGAATACATACACACACACACACAAACACACACACACAAATGGCAAAAAAACAAATAATGACTGAATGGAGATGTGTCGCGTTGAAGATGCACATAAATACATGAAGAATGTAGAAGGAGATTGAGGAAAGGAATATGTGTGTATGTATGTTGATGACAACAACAAAAATCCTTTCAACTAATTAGAAACCAAAAATGCACTCATTCATTCATCTTTTGCAACAACAACAACAGCAACAACAACAACAACAACAGTGTATAACCATAAGAAAAACTAAAAATTGTTGTCTTCCTCTACTTCTATATCAACCAAATACATGAACATATTTCATATTGTTTTTTTTTTCAGGTTTTTGTGTGTTATAGAATTCATTTTGCTTGTTGGTAGGTAGTGGCGCATATCGAAATTGCGCATTTAGCAAAAATGTGCAAAAGTGCAAATACAAACTTCCGCTTCCGTTGCATCACTTCATTTTCATTTTTACGATTCGGCCGCCCGGCACGGCCGACATATGTCGTTAGAAGGGACCAAAACCAATATGCGAGTACGTATGTATATAAATTTATAGCGTGGAAGGGCAAAAACCGGTTGCTTCACCAATTGATGCCACCGAATTATAAATATGTACATATTTGGTGCAGTGGCTTATCATATATGGTAGTGGTCGAAAATAAGGAACTGTGCTGGAGGAAAATTTAAAATGTTCTTGAATGGGTTTTAAGCTTTTAGATCTATGAACTGTGAATAAGCTTTCGAGTTCTGAGGGAAAAATCACATCAAGACCATAGGGCGATTTTGGGTTTGAATAAACTTGGTATTATTACATACTATGTATAATGAAAGTCCGATTGTAATCTCAGTTTTAGCTCCAAACTTCTCAAATTTTACAGTGCCACGTTCTCATCAGTCAAACATATTGAAACGCTCTAGTTTTCACATACGATTTGTAGTTCACCTCAGTTCCAACAGAAACTTGAGAAAACAAAAAGTTTACGGGAGGATTGGAAAGTCCGCGGAATGGTCAAGAATACAAAATTCTGTCCGTAATCTTAATCTTACGAAAGCGGACCGTACTTGGGGATTTCATCTTATACTACAGATGTACATGTATGGCAATATCAACATTATATTTTTTGTTTGGTTTGAATTTTCATCAGCGCCGCCCTCTTTTCAACCAACAATCGTTGCAAGAAAAAAAATAATGTTTTATATTTCGTTGGTAATTTTTGGACATATGCCAAAATTTGACATATGAACTGCGACTGCAGCGACTGCCACAGCGACTGAACGACTGAAGTCACTTCACTTCATTCTGGTTTTGTTGCTGTCGGCTGGTTGGTTGTATTACGTCATGTCGTTTCTTTTTTTTTTCGTGTGTGAGAATGAAAGAAAGAAATCGCATATTGTTGTTGTTATTATAGTAGAGTAGTGCATTATTACCAACTTGAATTTTGTAGGTAACTACCCACATACCCTCAACGAGAGACTCATCATCTCAATCATGCTGATCATCAACATTATCCACACAAATGAAAATACCACTGAAGTGTAAGCCCTTTCGCTGAGAGCGCGGAGCAAACGGTGAGGTGGTTATTTGGTTGGTTTGTTAGTTTGGATGCATCACTGAAAATTAAAATGAATGAAAACCGCACTCTGAATACGTTATTTCGTTATGGTGGCGAGTATGTGAAAATACAGAAAAAATCTTATCGCTTTTATGCCATAAAATTGAAATTACATGTTTTACTTATAAGTTGCATACACACACACAGATACACACACAAGCACACTCAAGCAGACTCCTGCATACATACTCATTAATTTGCCAAACAATCAGCAAGCGGTGCAAAAAAAAAGTATTTATGATAATGTGTGCCAGGAAAGACATTAAGGGATACTGCAACAGCAAAAAATGAAAAATGGATGGCGCCACTTTTCTCACGTATGACATTTAATTAACCAATTTCGCTCGCTCTCGGTCGCTCTCCGTTCCTCTCACTATCTCTCACTATCTCTCCCTCTTTCTCTCTCTTGCTCGCCCACATTGCGTAATCTTATTTTAAGGCGCGACTCTCTATATTTGCAACCCCTGCTACTGCTGCATGTGTATGTATGTGTGTGTGTGTCTGTGCTTAAGCATAAATAACTATGAAAAGTAGTTAAATTAAATTTTAAAATTATTTGCTCAGTTGCTTGTCTGCGTAATGCAGAAACAACGCTAAAAACCTGATTGTATTAAAATTTACGCTCGCCACTTTTATTATTTCGTTAAATTAACCACAAATGACAATTTTGTGGTGTGGCAACGGCATCAGAAGTAATGAGAGCTAGAGAGAAAAGGAATGTGAAAGAGTCAGAGAGTGTAGGCGGAAGGACTCATGCTAATGAAGCATATGTGGTTTTATTATTGAAAGAGATTTATGTGTAATTTATCAAGCAATGTTTTTAAGAACATATTGTGTAAGTGTTCATATGCATAAGTATTTATGTACTATGTATGTTATATTTATGTATTGCAACAAAGTGGGAGGAGTGGAGATTAAAGGAGACTAAACAAAGGGTATCAATAACTTAAACTCTAATTAAAAATTTTATCTTTCGATGCAAGCATCTATGCGTGAGGGCACCAGAAAATCAGGAGGCTAAAGTGGATGGGCGAGAGTTTATACCGTCAGCTGGAATCGGAAATCATGACGTCCATTGTCCTGTAATCTGGCAAATGTATGCCGAAGTTAGTAAAAGAACCATTCGACTTCCAAAGATTATTCAGTCTAGCTGTGTGATCTATATGAAGAACTTTACATAGTTTAATTTTCATTAAAAGTTACGCTTCGAATAGCTACCACCATGGGTTCGCTTTGCCTTGTTGCGGGTACACACTTTCTAATTAAGGCCGGACCTAATTCCTGGGAAGCTTCTTTTACGGTCTGAAATTTCGAAATTTGCACACCATGGCTGCAAATAATACCAATTCATATTTTCTGTTTCATGTTTCTCCATATGATGATGTATTTATTTATTTTGTCTACGGTTATACCCAGACTAATATGGCCTAGAGCTTTCGATTTTCATATTGATAAGTTTAGAAAATATAGTGATAAATTACTAATTTACAAATTTTTTGAGATCCCGATCACAGAAGAGAAGAAATAGAGTGTGTAAAGTAGATTGGTACTTATACATATACTTATATTATATTTATAAAAATGTAAATAAAATACTCTATATGATTATTGCTAACTGCAGCCTTTCTTTTCACGAATCTTCAATTCCCTCGAAATGCCCCCTGTAAGGTGATGCAAAGCCCTCACCCCAGTTCACAGCCAATGACTGTTTAATACAGCGACTACGACTACTTAAGATTATTAAAGTTAAAACTAAGCAACAGATTACAATTAAAGTTAAATGGAATTAATTAGCATTCCGCATTTAATACTAAAAAGAGAAGTAGCAATTTGTTTCGCATTAAAATAGAAATTAGCTGGTACCTATTTAATAACTTTCCATACTTAAAAGGTGTAATCGCACCACCTGAGTGTGGTGTGGCGGCCGGTTAAAAATGATAATAGTGTAATGATAATAATGATGATGATTTGATGTTACTATTTTTATTTACTGAAATTAACGGCAAGTCAAATTCTTTAACTGTAATTCATTAATAGACAGACAAGTGCAGTTAAACTAGTTTTTTTCTACATCATTCCTTTTGCAGTCTTTCTTCGTCGTATAAGTAGAAAAGAAATAATTTTTGAATTCTATCTCTTTCTTCGTCTCTCCGTCTCTCTTTCATTTGTAATTCAAGTGCATTTAACATATAAATCAAATTAAAAGTTAGTTATTCACAATGGTTGAAGAAAGCCTGCATTCATATTTGTTCATAGAGTTGTTCATAGTGTTGCCAGCTGAAGTTTGTCGAATTCCTCAATTTCGAATAAATTCCCACCAAATTTATGTATACAAACACTAAATACCTTTTAAAGGGTAAGACCAAGAAAAATCGAAAATCTTTTGTTTTTGAAACACTCTAATATTAATGGCACAACAACCCATGGAGGGCCTAAGCCGAGCTTTTCGCTTTTCGCATCCACTCATGTTGTGCGTGTTACATTTGTACATGAATGGAAGAGACCTACAGTTTAATGCCGAATCCGAACGGCGAAGTGAAAAGCATTTCATAGGCAATTTTTACTCTTGTAGGTTTGCCATTGCCTGTCAAGAAGTGGTGCCGTGTAGAAAAATTTTTTTTTCTACTTTTTGTGTTTGCCTGTGCCGAGATTCGAACCCCGGACACTTTGCGTAACAACCCAAACGCACTACCACTACGCCACAGCGACTTGAGAAGAATTTCCCACAAATATTAAAAATTTCCCATCTCCCCATACGAGCAATTTGGGGAATTTCATACAACCTGGCATCCCTGATACACATGTATAAACTCACAGTTGGAATGAGTGATAAAGAAAGAGAGAGCTATAATAATGCAATAATGCTCTCTTTTTCAAATGATCATGTTTCCCAAATCGAATACAATTGTACGAATCAAAACGATAACGATAAATCAGAAGACAAAAATCTACGTCAGTGTGTCAAGTTCGCTGGTATTTCGTTTACAGACAGAGAGAGAGAGAGAGAGAGGGAGAGAGAACAAAAGGTAGAAAAGATGCCCATAAGTATGCGTGAAAGAGCATTCTCATCTATGTGCTTGTGTAGGTGGTCATGTACGTACAAATGATTGTTTGAAAAGCTTTCCCATTTTTAGCATTTATTTTTGCTTTTCTATTTTATAGCATTTCACACACATGCACATAAATATATGTGTGTATAATACATACTACATACTCGTACATACGTATACTATTGTAATATTTATATGCGTGTGTGACCAAAAACAGCTGTGACTAACTAAAAGCTTAACATTTTCTTTCTTTCAGCTGTTTCTTTTCACTCATTTTCTTCTCTTTCTTGCTTTTGTGTAGCTGTACGTAATGATTGTGATCTCACATGAGCGCTGGTTGGGCTTTCATTCAGCCAAAAGGTAAATGAACTTCCGGTTCGCTAAATTAATGCTGGAAATTCCATAAAAAGTCAGATAGAAGAACCAGCAGAAAAACAGTAACAACTTCGTATATGTTCGGTGGCATGTGGTTTGCTTTTTCCTTTTCTTTTCCTTACGTTGTTGTTGTTACATATTTTTTGATCGATTTAATCGCTTTCGAATAATTTCCGTATTTCTTCACACAGAGCTTTTTCATAACTTAATTTATGTCTTTTTTGCTATTAAATTTTTTTGGCAGTGCTGTTTCGCGAAAATCTGCGTAAATGTATCGCTGAGGTTCATTTTGCTCTAATTTTAAGCAAAATTATTCTTCTTTTTGTTTTTGTATAAATGTTTTATCTTGCATCTGGCATCATGTATGGCTGGAGTATTGGAGTCTCTTTATCGCATATGTTTTTGTTGTCTGTAGTTCTTGTCGTGGCTTCTGGGAATGCCGCCGACGCGTAGGTTGTACGCTTCATTTCATTTAGCTTCAACTCGATTTTGCGTATGTCTCCGCGTATATAATTACTCGTATGTGCGTTCTTTTGTGTGTGTTTGCAAAAATAATTGCTTCACTACAATATCTACATATCTACAATATTCAGTTCAGTCTATTCTACATGCTTGCATACATACAATATCTTCTGTGTATTTGTTTTCGTTCTGCTCTTGTCATATTCTCATTTCGTTTATTTTTGTTTATGCCATTTATTTATCAACGAGACTATTTACAATTTTTACACTTTGCTTTTTTTATTTCATTGCTCTACATTCGGCGCATGTGGGTACACATTCATTTAAATATACTTATACCGGCATTGCTATCACTTGAATATCAGAAAAGTGCTTCAACACTTTTGTGCGTAAAGGAAAAACAGCTCAAGTCGACTTAAACCTTTGACGACGATAGGCAAATATGCTTGCCCAAGTGTTTTTTGTTTCATAAATTCGGATGGAAGCCAGGAATGTTGTAGCTCATAATCTTACCTTACCGTACCTTTTAAATCCAGATGAGTAAAAATTTCAATAAATCCCACCTGAGTTGGATCTGTTTGGCATAGCTTCCGGTATCCAAATAAATTTACCAAACCATCATAGGGGGAAGGTGGTATGGTGAAACTTCAAACTTCAAACTACAAACTCGATTCAGGGAAAAACCTTGATAAATTAGAATTCGAATTGTTGATAAATTTTTAGAATTATATATTAGTGCAAGTAGTGTGTTTGACCTAGATAAAGAGTCTTCAGAAATACTTTTTCCAATTGTGGATTGAATCTTATAACGAAAGTAGTAATAAACCCTTCAAATTTTTTGAAAAAAAAAATTGTATTGGGCCACAGAATTTTAACTCATTATAAGTTAGAAAATTTACATATCAGTTATCGACAACAATCAAACGAATACCGCATTACAAAAGATTACCTTCTAATATCAGGTACCCACATTTTCATTTCTGCCCCTCCACTGGTTCACCTATTTTCCAGATCGACTCCTAACTCGCTCTCCCGTTGGCTCATTATTCTTCAAGTTACCATTTTCAAAATTATTGCTTTTCGGCTTAGACGCCCCTTAAGTTTATCCATATTCAGACTCATTATCCAAATCGCGTATTTTTTATCGCGACTCGTCTTTAGTTCATTTGTTCATCTACAATTTCGTCCTTCATTAGGTATTTTCTTTTTCAGGATTTTTATTTTCAAGTTGAATCATGTGAGCCATGGTTCGGCTCTTGATTCAAATTTTTTCATGGTTGATCTTCTTCAGGTTTGCCTATTTCCATACCGAGCCATACAAAGTTCTTATGTACGTCATTAAGAAATCGCAATGGCGCGCAGTGTGCAGATAAGTCGGTTAGACTCTCTTTTTTGCAGTGTTGCTGTTGTTGTTGCGTTTCTTTTTTTTTTTTTTTGTTGCAGCGTTTAATGCGCGCGTGTGCGTTTCAGTTCTCGTGTCACGGTTTTTATTATTTTAGTCTACATACGTCGCAAATTAATTTGTGTTAGTGCTATTTTTGTTGTTGTTGTAATTTGCGTTGTTGCGCGAATGTTAAATGCGAAAAAAAAGCAAACTCATAAATGTTTATTGTAAGTATTTTTGTTTGCTTTCATTCAATTCACTGCCAGAGTTTCGCAAATTTTTTCATCACTATTTCGGAACTTTTTTATTGCCACTTCGTCTTTTACTTTGTTGTTTTTTTTAATTCCAGTTGGTTTTTTGTGATGTTCTTTAGTTTCTTTACATTTTTAAACAGCTGCTTTTTATTTCACTAACGGTTTCACATTTGCCCGTATGTGTGTGTGTATGTTGCTTTTAGCCAAAATCTATACGTACTTCATTTAAAATGTTTTCGTGGTAAAAGTAGTTACAGTTTTAAAATTTTTTTTTTTTTGGGTTTTTTTTGGGTAAAAGAGTTAACTTTGGTTTAAATCGTTTGAATACAAAAAGTTAATTTTCAAGTCGTGCTATGTTTTATTTAAATTCACAAGTTCAGCATAAATGTTTATAGTTTCTTGTGTTTTGTTTTTCGTAAGTACATACTTTCAAGAAACGAAAAAGAGATTCGTGCTTTGTCGCGCTACGCAACTCAACACTTTTACTTCTTTCTTTCCCCTTAATAATAATTTATTTGTAATTCTAAGCACTTGCATGCATTTTGTTATCACACAAATTTACATACGGCATACAGCTCGAAGAATCAACATACATAAGTAGTACATACTCGTATATTCAAATCACAATTATTTTATGTTTGGTCACACCAAACACAAATTCCCTCATGCTTCTTGAGAGTCCGGTTGGAATGTACGCCAAAAATAAAAGTCCAAGATAAAGTGCACTTTAACTAGAATATACGTACTTGAATTCCATAAGAAATGCGAGGCATTCTTGGTCACTGGTCACTGCCTTTCTACAGAAATACCTCTTATTTATTTACATCAAAAATGTGTGGCGGTAAAGTTGATATGAAGATTAGACGTTTGGCGATCATTGGCGAGTGAATAAGTTCATCTAGAAAATCATAAACTATCACTATCAATCCTCCAATGTCACCACACACCGTTAAATCTTCAGGTTCATGGTATTCATTCATGATATTTCCCGCGAAGTAATACCTATCGCTAGTCTCGAGGAGAGCCTGCAAAGAGATGAAAGCGGTGGTTTTAGACGCTAGCTTGGGCGTATCCTGAAAACAATTTTAATATTTATGTATATGCAGTAGATAGATTATTTCATTCTTCACATGTTGCTGCCACGTTGCGATGCACGTTCAACTACGCCAACCCATTTAATCGCTCTTAACTTGTTTTGTTTTGCGCAGAGATGAAACGAGCGTTTGCTTGAAACCACCGCAATTTGTAAAAACCGATGACTTGAACACTGTAAATACCCCCGCTACCGCTACTGGCCGGTAAGAATTCAGCATTAGCCAAAATTAGTTCATAGATGGCGCTCTAGTACAAGGGAATATAGCGCACACCTCGCACATAGCGCAAATAATATCACTGTCATATACGGGCCCTGAACATTTTTCATAGATTGCGACCGTTTCGTATGAAGCTGCAGGAACCACAAAATGTGCATTTTCATTTATGCAGTAACTCTAAAAAATTCAAATACATAAATTTATACAAGTCATGAAAATACATACTTTAGTTATAAGATCAGTTCATCATTACTTTTTTTTTTAGAAACTTATATAATTTTAAAATAATTTGCAAGGAAGGTAAATTATTTGTCAACCCACCCCGCTTCGTCAACCCACCCCGCTTAACTTCGAATGGTAAATTAATTTATACTACCAAGTATTTTCGCCATACCATTTACTATCATGAGAAACCATTTATTGAGAATAGGCTATAAGCAACTGTTGCTGCTCGATGAAATGAACAGCAAATCAAAATGGGTTAAAGAATTTTGAAGACTCTACATCAAAAATATTTGTTAGACCATTGTCGCAAACAAAAATAATTGGCGGAAAAAAACTAACTAGACAAGAAAGACTAACCAGAAGTACTTACGAGTATGTAAGGTAAGGTGATGAGATTTAAAGTAAACCTACCTAAGTAAAATGTAATTTAATTTTTTCGGTCAAGTTCTTTTTCCTTCATTTGTATTTCCGAACCAAAACCTTGCATATAAATGATGAAAAACAAAAAACTCATAAATCATGTTGCAATTTGAGGTAAATGAACTGGTTGCGGCCTGTCTGCCGCACACGTATCCCATAAAACTCAATTCGCACTTTCAATGAAGCGCTTTGACTGAACGACAGAAAAAGTATAGAAACTAAAATAAAAACAAATAAAAAAGAGAGCAATGAAAAAACCCAAAATATACAGAAAAATACGGGGAGCAAAACGATAAGGAAAACTGCACACACAACCACACAACCAAATTAGAGGCAGGTTAAATGCGTTTCAGCTGCTGCGCGCAACTCAAGCGCAGAGCGCGCCGTCAAACACATTCAACTAAATTATGCAATACACTCGGCGACAGCGAGCACATCCACGCAAACGTGAACATTGGAAATTTTTGCATTGAAAAGATCATACATACTCGTATATGTATGTAAATATATGAAAGCGTGTTTGCTGGGCGAGGAAGGAGATAAAGAGTGAAAGCGATGTAGACTGGCAGACGGATTCTAAATACATAGCTTGGGGATGTAGCTGCAAGGTAAAAAAGAATACCAAAAAAACCAACAATCAAAATGACCTTTGCGGCAAACAAAGCTTTGATGTCTTAATCAGACTTAATGTATGTATGTACATATGCATTCCTATATGTACGTGTGTGTGTGAGAGTAACATTTTTATGTATTGTTTGTTGTTGTTGTTGTCGTTGAATATAACAGTTACCCAAATAAAAAAAAAAACAAAAAAAACAACTAACAAAAAGTAAAACAAGCATGAATGAATGAATTCAGTTTTATTTGCTCTCCTCAGTTTTTGCTAATGAGCGGCGCGTTTTGCAATTGTCACGCTTGGAGCGCATGCGCAGCATTCGAAGCAACAACAACTGCAAACTGAAGTTTGCTTTTTCTTTTAGACTGGCTGCACTTCTTTCACACAGAGTGTGTACAAAGTACATACAACAACTGAAAAAGAAAGAAGAACCAAAGCAACAAGAAACGAAGCCGAGATACTTAAAATTGTAACTGAACTTGCGGCATGGCATAATTGTGCAGCTTGAAGAACGTTAGTTAACAAAAAAAACAAAAAAAAAAAAAAAAACGAAACCACAAGTTTTGTGGCAAGATCATATGTTTTTTGAAAGTTTACTTCTTGTTACTGAAAACAACAAGTAGATAATGTTGATAATTATTGTAAATATGTAGACTACACTGTTTACACGATATTAATTCGTAAGAAAACTCGAAAAGTATCAAAACTTTTGAAATGTAAGCTGTTAAGGAGCATTAATTTTAAAAATTTTCAAGCAAGGCAAAAAACATTTTGCAACTAAAATATTTTCAGTATTGCTTTTAAAATATTATAAAAACAAAAAAACCAACATTTCTTGTGTGTAGCTCCAAAATTTTAGGCAGAGATGCAGATAGATGCACTTCATCATAATCCATATAAAATTAGATCTAGGAAAATTTTATGTTCGAGCTTTTCCAAACAAAGACAGCGACATAAGCTGTGTTTTTGAATATTTTTTTAAGTTGTAAAAGTATTTTTTAACTATGAATTAGTGTACCTAACATATAAAACATCTTCCTTAGGTTTTCCCAAATTTCTCGAAAACTTTAAGTTAACAAAATGTCTGTATGTCATATTCGTGTTCAGCATCGACAAATGCGTATGAATCACCCTAGGTGGCCTATGAAATAAAGGTCGTATTGCGCAGTATTATTTAAAAAAAAAAAAAAGGTGCATTGCTCTTAACCTAATCAACTTTCGCCAGCGCGTACGTTGCAGAGACGATAGGCGAACCAAGAATATCGTCTGAATATCTGCCAACAAATACGGCAAGTAAAAATCCAAATACGTAATATGAATCATGTGCACTGAGAGAAAAATGCTGTTATTCCAAACGAAAAGTGAGTTTTTTGTACATTCTGTTCATTCTGAATGTTGCTATTTCAAATCTGGCAGTGAAAATAGTTCAAATAATGAGAAAACTGTTGTTAAAAAACTGACAGTAAAAACTGTGGAATGAACAAAAATTCAATTATTCCGAGATTGGCAAAAAAAAAAAAAAACTAGAGTTAAAAAAATTATTAAAAATGTTATTAATTTGCAATCAATCAATAGCAGAATCTGGTAAAATAAACGTGTGGCTGTTGATTCATTTCAAATATAATAGCGGTATTCACTCGAAGCTCTTTGGTGTAAATGATCTTACATCAGTGTAAATGTTTTTATCAAATGTTTTTATATTCCGGCAACCTCTTTTGGTTGTCGGTACAGAACCGATTAGCCATTTTTTTCCAAGCCTTGGTGCAGAACCAATGCTTGGGCTTTGAGGAGATTTTTAAATGATTTCATTCCACAAATTAAAAGAAACGACTTATCAATAGATTGATGGTTTCGGTATGTTCACCGTAAGCGGAAACACTGTGCGATTGAGCGTCCACCTGGACTGGCACACATGTCTAAACAACAACTGAGACGACTTATCAATAGCAATATTTGATAATATTTGTTGTTGTGATAGCAGAATGGGTGAATACCGCCAATATTGAAAATATTTACCACGCAACAGAACTGCACGATCCCGTTTTGATAAAATTAAATGAATTTGCTGCAGTGTGACAGAAGCTGAAATCCATTTTCTAAAATATAAAGGTAATAATTTGCGTTCGATTTATTGCTAAAAGAATATAATTTTATTTTTTTTTTCTAATTAGAAAAACATATACAAAGTATTCAACAGATAATTTTGACAGAAGCTATGAAAGCTTACAATGTAAGAGCAAAAATTGTTGAGAATCAACAAATTGTGTTCAATTCGTCAGATTTTCTTAACAAAAAGTAACAGTATTTTTTTCTCGGTGTAAAAACCGAAATTTCTCTTTTTTAACTAGAGTTATAGAACTATGCAGCTAGATTTATGTCGACTTATGCCAGAAATTGATTTTTAGAGACTATTAGAAACGTTTCATTACTGCTTAATTTTCTAACTACATACTTTATATTGCATTTTTGTACGCAAGAATATTCCGCATGCGGAAAACCGTAGAATGGTAATTTTCGACATAAATTTCGAAGAAACCATGTCGACTACGCGTTACAACTCAGCCCAGTTGCTGTTCATTGTTTTAGCTTGAGCTTCAGCTCTCGTTGGCATTTCTGGTGCGACGTCTTTGTGTAGCAGTACTCACTCAACTCTGCTCAGCTACATTCACTTCTTCCGCTAGATTTTTTTGTCTACAGATTTTCGTAACATTTTTGTGTCGCTATTGCTGCTGCTTCTCTTTTATACTGCTGGATTATACTTCTACTTCTTCTGCAGCTAGTTTTTTTTTTTTTTTTTTTGGTTTTGGTTTTACCTATTTCCAGTTGTTTTTTGTTTCTTCTCTTCTTTTTGTTTTGTTTTTTGTTCATTTGGAATGCGGAGAAAGTAGGCCGCCGCTTAAATTCTCAGACACTTTGCGTTGCTTGTGCAACTTGCGCATCCAATGTGCGCGTCGCGCATGCGCATTTGGAACGGTTTTTCCTCTGCTTCTTCACTTCCACGATACATACGAAACATACGAAACATTGAGCCATGGAAGCAGCAGCCAACAAGCAAGCACTTTGCAAGAATAACCTCAAAATGCATATGTAGAGAGGCATTTTTGTGTATGTGTGTCGCGTGCAGCATTAACTGCTTAGCACTGCTTCTTACTCCAATCGGAGTTATTGTCAGCAAGCATTCCATGCAACATGCACTTGCATCTGATGCATTTTTTGTTGGTTTTATTTCTATTTCTGTCTTTTTTTATATCTCATTTCTGCATTTATTTGCTGTTAGTTCCGTTTGAAATAAACGGATTTTTCCATCGTCTTCAGCTTTGGCTTCATCTTCAAGCCTTCTTCTTTGTTTTCTTGTTTTCTCCGGCTGCTGCCGTGGTTGCTGCTGTTTTTGTTGTTGCTGCTGTTACTGTTGCAATTGAAACATTTGCAATTGGCATTAATTGGTTTAAAAATGGCGTGTGAGGCAAGTGCTTAGACAAAGTAAAAAACTTGCTACTAACGCTAAGCCTACGACTTAAGCCTTGTAACTATTTTCTCAACCTGAGCTCAGCTGCTTCTGCTTCAGCGGCTTGTTATTTTTTGTATTCTAACTGCCAGACACTTGACAAGGTTACTCAAATTGGCTGAGACGGCGCAACAACTACTGGGTGCTTGTTTAATTGTTGCACAAGTTGTTGCAAGGCAGCCTCAACAGACAACAAAAAAAGGAGAGGTAATAATTTTTTATCGTGGCGTGCGCTTAAATTTTAATGCATTATTTCATTTGATTTTTCTGTTTTGGTTTTTAAATTAGTTTTTAAAATGAGCTCAGCTTTTTTCCTCAAATTTCCTCTCCTCTCCTGTTATACATCGAATTACTAATTACATGAATCTTTCACAGCATTCACTCGATGTGTAAAATGGCTTGAATTTATAATGTTTTCGCTACTGGTTGCAGCTGCTACGTATTCATTGATGCTGTCGTAATTGTTGCAAAGACGTCGTAAGTCGTTGACCTTGATGGTGATCTAGTGACGTGACAGTGACTTTAAGATTATGCACGAGCTGCGGGTTGATCTGGGAAGTTGATAATCATCACTGCGCACCAGATGCGCTGATGATCTGTTAACTGGCGAAATAAGAACTGTAAGCTTGGTTTCATGGTGATCTGTGGGCTCGATTGCTGGTTTTCTGATTTTGGATCTCATTGTAATCTAGATACCAAATGTTGATATTCCAGTAAAATTGAACCACTTCATCGACCTGAATGGCTTGGCGCTTCCTAAATGTCTTTTGTTGGAAGAAATTGTTGATATTACATATTCTCATTGCATTTTGATAGAAAATATTTGGAAATGAAAAGGAAGAAAATTCTAATGAAATTTTCCTAAATGCCTTAATATTTGCTTCTTCTGAAAATTTTGAATCATTTTCATTTAATTAATTTTCGGGCAAAAAAAGTGAAAAGCTTCGCCTTAAAAATTAAAATGTCACAGAATTTCACAAGATTTTAACTTTTCTCACACTAGCTAAGAGAAACTCAAGTACTTTATAAAAATTCATACCTGGACATAGTCTCTATTCACCGGAAGGAAGCAAGGCTCCTAAAACATGATGTACCTGCAGCAAAAAAAAAGGGAAAAATAACAAAAAATTAAGTAAAGTTTTTGGTAAAAACTCTGCAAAAAAAGAAGTATGAGAAAATAAAACAAAATAGTAAAAACCAAAGTGAAGCCAACGTAAGAAAAAAATTTGGATGAAATTTACTTGCATTTGAGTTGCAATTTGAAATTCAATGAATTTTTACCAACCAGCAACAACTCAGCTCAGTTCAGTTCAGCTGAGAATAACTGACAACCTCAAACTTCATTTCACAAAATTGATGAATTTTCAAATTGGTCATATTTGATTTTGGTAATCTGCTACAGTAGCAGACACACATCGCTCTGGTGTTGCCTCACTGCAAAGGATATCTTTAATTTTCGCTTTAAAATAAACAACCGATTTCATGTCCAAGACTACGGCATTCTCAGGAGGTAGCTCTCTATAGCTGGAGCTCTTAAGTGCACAACAAGAAGCCGCTCTCGAGATGCACTCATAGTTTGCTAGAGTTCTAGGGAAATATGTTGTTCCACATAATAGAGTCTACTTTTAGTCGATGCATGCCTTACCTTTGCAATGTAGAGTGTGTCCAGATATAGAGCAAGTGGAATTGACGAAATACGACCAACTACTTTATATATGTACGAGTATATATGTTGTACCACATAGTATGTATGTATGTATGTATGTACAACTACAGTGAATGCATAAGTATTTGTGTGTGTATGAGAATGTGAAAGATATTGACGGTTGGCAGAGGCGGCAACTGTTTGTCATTCATTTGCAGCATCGATAGATATATATAGTTAGGATATTTGCAGTGGCGACATGTCAATTTTGGCATATGTGAATACTTAAACGCTTAAAATTTGTTTGCGAAATCGAACGGAAATGTCAAACGTTCTAATAGAGAAAGAAGTTGAAATTTGCTGCAATTGTATGTCCAAAGGAGGATGTGCTGCACATGTCAGAAAAGAAGAAGAAGTAGTAGCAAAAGTAGGGGGCAAAGCAACTGCAGGAGTAAAATGACGAAGCGGAGAAATGAACTGCATAGGACGAGGAATCGTATCGTCTGTGTGCGCAATGAATATGAAGCTTCAACATCAGCAGCACTCATTCCCCATCATCGTCAACTATACGTACAACAACATGAGCCTGAGCCTGAGCCTGAGCCTTAGGTGAACAATTTTGCCGCTTTTGTTTTCGATAGCATATTTTCGGATTTGGCAAAATTGCTTTTCATCGTAGTTGTTGGTTGCAGTTGTAAGACCGACAGACTGTAAATTTTTGTGTATTTTTAAAGTGAATGTTTTTTATGAAAATACGAAGATACTACGAGTATGTACGAGCACTTATACATATGTTTGTAGACATACTTAATTGCAAAGCGAAAATTTAGAAGCTCATTATGAGTTTTTCCTTTTTTGGCAGCAGTCATTGTAGAAATTTACAATAATAGAACAACTCAAACAAATGAGAAAAATATCTGAGATTTCAATCAAAAACCGAAACAAATGGAAAAAATCATAACAAGCAGACAGAGCCGAAATGAAGAATAATGTTCCATTTATGAATTAAAATGCAAATAATTCATGAGTCCATGCTACAAATCCATAAAATATGCAACGAAGGCAGGCACTTCAATTTATTATGCTTCCAATTTCTCAGCGCCAGTAAGTGAGTGTATGTGTGCCAGGGTGAGTAAGTGAGATGGAAAAAATTTAAAAGTCGAAAGGATTTAAAAGGAAATGAAGGAAAATTATTTTCATTAAAATTTTAAAACCAAAAAAAAAAAAATGAATTAAATTGCTTGCTTGAAAATTGAAAATATAAAATAATTAAGATTTGTATTTTCATTTCATGAAAAATTAATAAAGAAGTAAACTACCCAGCAGGAAATTAATACACTAGTTTACCATACATTAAAGAGGTCTCTGTCTGAAGCTATGTCATTTCCAGCCTGAATTTCGATCATTTGAAGAAAGGGCTGATAATTAGGTCCAGGCTTCACCTGGCCATGGAAACCCAATATCTGAATTTTGCAGGTTTCGACTGGTCATTACATAAGGACTGCGTCAAATAAGTTTGTCCGTTACATTTCTTCCCATACTGTGCTATTGAAAGATTCAAAATCAAACATTTTTATCTTAGTAGCTTTGAATTAAATGTCAGAAAATATTATGTGTCAGTTAAAGACAATAAAAATTTATTTAACGCGAAAATGGCAAACGAAGTGGAAGTGCAAGAAAATATTATTAAAATTTTTCAAAAGTAACCTCACTGGTCACTCAAAAAAATTGCCAAAGAGGTAGGGGCTAACCCTAAAACCATTTCTCGTGTTATTAAACGTTTTAAGGAAGAACTGCGTGCGTATTGATCGGAAGAAAGGTTCTGGAAAAAAGAAGTGGCCACATGACTGTGAGAAGGCGATGAAAGTTGTTACCATTTTAAAGAGAGATCCAAACATTTCGGGAAGGAAATTGGCGGGGAAGGCTGATTGCTCAGAATCTTTCGTGTGCAGAACTACGAAGGAAGCTGGTCTGAGGACGGACAAAGTTCAAAAAGTTCCGGATAGAAACGCCGTGAAGAATGAAACCGCAAAACAACGAGCGAAAATGCTGAGCCGAGATTTTGTCAAGAAATTTGAATGCTGCATAATGGATGATGAAACTTATGTGTTAGCGGATTTTTCCCAGCTACATGGCCAGGAATTTTATACAGCTAATTCTCGAGGAAATGTCGTTGAAAAATTCAAAGCCAAAAAAATTACAAAACTCCCAAAGAAATTCCTTGTTTGGCAGGCAATTTGTAGTTGTGGCAAAAGGAGCAGCACATTCGTGAAATCGGGTACAAACAACGGCGAAATACATTTGATATTACGCCAACATGAAGTGTCCACGTTTTTTGGCCTGACCTCGCTTCATGTCACTACAGCAAAACGGCCTTAGAGTGGTTTCAACGGAATGAAGTGATTTTGGTGCCTAGAGCAGCCAATCCACCAAACTGTCTAGAACTAAGGCCGATTGAGAGGTACTTGGCTTAAGTAAAAAGAGAGATGAAGGTAACAAAAAATTTGGCCTTCAAGATTTCAAAAGAAAGTGGTCTGCAGCAGCTGTGAGGGTGTCGGACACTACCATAACAACATTAATGGAAGGGGTTCCTGAAACATTGAAACTTTTTATTAAAAACTAATAATTTGTGGTTTCTTGATTTTATTTTTTAATCTAAAAATAATTTGCAAAATAAAATACTTTAGTTTAAAAAAATGGGACTACTGATTCAAAAGATTTAATAATTTTTGTACCAGACAATTTTATGCGACGCACTCCTTATACTCAAACTTATCAGCAAAAATGTTAACTGGACAAATTTTCGAAAGTCAATCAGACAATCCAATCAGGTTCCAGTAAAGAGTCTTAAATAAATTTTCTATTGTATTTTCACACTAAGCTCATTTACGATACATAAACAAGACATTAATCATTTCCTAATTTCTGGGCTGAGTTCTTTTCGGAGGGAGATATTTATTTCTGGACTAAGTATGCTGACGTCTTGAAGTTGGTATTTTGTTATTTCAAAAATGAGCCCTGAATTCAAATATGAATTAATAAGAACACTTGGTCAACTTTCAGTGCTGTAGGTAAACTCTACTTTTATTCTGATGGATTGAATCATCGATTTTTCTACTGGGAAAGAAACACACAGCCTCTTACATAAGAGCATGTACATATGTACATATATTATGGGTATATACTCAAATACTAATACCATTTATTCTATTTGGCAAATTCTCAAAGGAACTACTTGTAAAAATTTCATTTCATTTTGTTTATTTTAAATTTTCTTACGAATCTTAGTTGCTTAAGATAGTTGACACTTGGGCACTGTGCAGCAGTAGAAACAATCAAAACAAAATGCAATAAAATGAAATAAGTACATACAAGTTAAGTCGAAGAAGTAGAATGCCCAATTGAGAATCACAATTGCAGAAATATATACTTAAATACATAAATACATAAATACTTAGCAAGCAACAGAAGGAGATAGTAAATAGCAGTTGAAGAGCAACAGCACTGGACAAGCTGTCATTTTGGCAATTAATAAATCAATTGCTAGAAGAAAATTTGTTTAGAACAAGAAAAACATAAACATTTAATTTGTGCAATTTGGGGAATATACATATTTCGTTCGTTGTTTTATGTGTGCGTGTGCGTGTGCATGTGCAACGTGCAAAACACAGAAAGGTAACAAGATTTATTTACTTACTTCGGCAGTAGAAGGAAATTCAATTAGGAAATACAAATGTAAACGATGCCACAGGAATCACCTTTTGCTGGATATTCACTACGGTTACGCTGCCGCCAGGAAACGGAAGTGGGCGAGAGATTCATTTTGAAATGCTTGCATACGTAAGTAGAAACTGAAGAAAGCAAGCATTTCGTATCTACAGGGTGTGTGTTTCTGTATGGTTGTGTATTGCTATGTGGCTGTTTACACAGGCGCAAGCATGAAGTACTGTGCGAGAGAGACAGATAGAAAAGTGAAGTAAAAAGAAAGAGATAAAAGTTTTGCGCTGTCATTGTAACGAAATATCTCACTTTTTTACCACTCACTCCCTCGCACAGGTTTTCATGTTTGCGCCAGTGTAAACAGTTACTATGACTTGAAATATGTAAGATTTATTTTAATATTTATCTTAACTGAAATTGTGCCACAGAGAGAAGTTTAAATAGAGGAAAATATCATATCACAGAGAACGTTTCGCTATTAAGCTATTTCTGCTAAGCATGGTACGAGTATGTATTCACTCTCGAAGCCTAGGCCGTGGATTGGTTGGGAAAATGTGTACCAAGTCTTGTCTGGTTCCCTGAAATATCTTTTGAAGATTTACGCTGCGTTAATGAAGTAATTTCACATGAATTTGGTCTAGTAAGAAACTTCAAAGTCTGAAAATGCAAAAGCAATTAAAAGCTTGTAATTTTATACTTGAATCTAGCAAGTCAGCTATGTAAGTTTGTTTTTCAACACCTTTCCATAGCACAATTAATTATTTTACGCCCTTAAGGAGCTGTCGTACTCAGCAACAAGCTAGAAAACCAAAATAAATAAAAAAAACCTAGTAAGAAAAGCTTAACTAATAAGAAGACGCATTCATAGCTAAGGGCAACAAAAGAACGATGAGTATCAAATAAAGGAAAAATCCAGCACAGCAGTGGAAATTTGTCGTATATGAAGTAATTGTGTCACGCTTGAACTAAAGTGACACCTTTTAACGCTTCAAACAAATGCGCACGTACTTCTCGCTTACATGCACGAGAGTTTTTGCTATACTACAATATTTTTTTATGATTATTATTTCATTTTTCAACATTTTCCTACGCTTTTATTACGCTACTTGCCACTTTTGATGATGACTAATGATGTTGCTGAAGGAAGGCGGAGAGAGTGCGCCATACATATTATGTATGAAATATGCATGTGTCCTTGCGGCCACATGCCAAACTAGCGAGCCAGGAGCACAAGCACACACACAATGTAGAGTGAAGTAAAATGTCTATGTTACTACGGAAATCTTTTGCATATATCAGCGGGAATTTTTCAAAATTTGTATTACTACACACCTTTTCTTTTCTATTTCATTCTCAATATTTTCTTTCTCTTTTATGAATGTTCAAACATTAATGGCTCACACACGGAATTGACCTTGTTCTACTAAAGCTGTTTTATCGTTTAACTGTTTTGCTTCGTTTGTTAATGTAATTTCCGAAAAATTTCAAAAGAAATTGCGCCAATTCATCAAACTTGTCAACATAATTAAATACTTGGCAATACAACAAACAAAGTGAAAGAGAAGAGGCAACCAACCATTTTGTCTGTCCGTCCGTGCGCACATTCGTCGTCTGTCGTTTGTATGCAAAATAATTAGAAGCCATTTTCCACCCTCGCGCATCCTCAAGTGTAACATAAGCAACTTCATAAATATTTCATGAGTGTCTGCTTAGCATCTCTTATTTTACATGCATACGAGTATACTTTAATTTACATAGGTACATACATATTACACACACACACACACACACACACACACACACACACACACACACACACACACACACACACACACACACACACACACACACACACACACACACACACACACACACACACACACACACACACACACACACACACACACACACACACACACACAGCCACACTCAACCACACATTAATAAGTATAACCTAGTATGTATGTAAAAACATTTGCAGTGCTGAATTTCTGCTCGATTTTCAAGTTTCACTGTGTTGTTGTTGTTGTTGTAACTTATGCTGAAATGTATGCAATGTTTTCTACATTTATACCAACATACTTTTCACACCAGCATTTTAACATTAATAAAAACATCATTACCATCGTACGCCACCCCCAAATATCACCTTCATCATGTTCTAGGTAGGCACTAGGTAAGTATGTATGTACGACCAAGCAAACGTAAGTCATCGCATTGCTGCCATCATCACCATTCACCAGCCAAAAAGTCACCAGTCGCAGCACATCATAATTCATCATTTGAGTGCATAAAAGTCAAACTAAGGTAACTAAGTAAGAAACATGGCCAACGAAGACGTATAGCGGCAACACAAAAGATGCAGGCAACGTGTTACAAAAGGAGTGGGAAGGCAATAGACAGTGAGAAAGACGGGGAGTGAAGAGGAGAAAGAGCCGATAAAGAAAAGAAATAATGGAAGGGGTGTTAAATTGCAAGGAGTTTGCAAAAGTTTCTATGTAGTAAGTTGAAGAAAACAGTTGAAGGCAAAAGCATTTCATTTGCAATGAGCTGAAAAATGAAAAGAAAGCACGAATGAAAGAACCAAACAAGAACTATTGTTTTTAGTTGAAGTCTCGAGCTGTGTTTTTTACATGGGTTCCATCTATATAAACATCATCAGATTTAACAAATGAATAGGAATGTAATTGACATTATACTGAGCCTAGGATTACCAGACGGTCAGGATTCAAGGAATACCGACTTTCGGAAATTTGTCCCGATAAAATTTTTTTGATAAGTTTGAGTACAAATTGAAAATGTACCAGAAGTCTCAGGTGATGGACAAATTTACTCATCGGCTACGCAATTGATTAAATATGGTCAGCACTCACGATCAACTGTTCATTCAATAAACCGAAAAAGAGTGAAGCATTTGTTGTCCAGGCGAAATCTTAAAAATCCCGATATCTTTGTTCAATATCACGATGAAGTCAAATTTGAGTCTGGCAACCCTAACTGAATCTGATCTATACCATTTTTCAGTGACTTTCTAACAAGTGCTTTGAATTAGGCTAAGCTAAACCTCTGCTGGGTAATAATCGAAAACAAAATAGTCTTATACATGAAAAAATTATATTGAGACTAAGCTGAGCCTTTTTGGACTTAAGTTGAGAAATCCCATTGGCATGACTTAAAATTTATATGAAATTGCATTATAAGATTGAAGATAATGATTACAACATTCACGGTCACTTGAGCTAGGCTTGTGATGGGAGTCAGAAGGTGGTCGAAAAAAACTCAATATTAACCGAAAGTATACTGAGGCTGAGCCTAAGCTAAGCCTTAACTAAGCTGTGAGTTAACTTGATTGTGATATACATAAGAAATCCATAAATATTATCATTTTCTTTGACTTCAGCTAGTCTTCTGCTGGGCTTCTGTTGAGCCAACGCAGACTCTGTTATAGGTCTTAACTGGGCCTGTTCTTAAGTTGAGCTAGGTCTGAGCTGTATTTGAGTTGAGATATGTTAAGAAGCAAATGTTTTTCTTCAGCTAGTGCACCCGGCACTGCTGCACAACACTGGCATTGGCTATAGTGAATGAAGTAATTGTGTAAAAAGTATCATAACTAGTAAGTAAGTGCCGATTGTACGAGCGACACATCACCGCATTAAGTACAAAGTCATTTCGGTTAATATTGAGCCAACAAGAGCGTCGGCGTGGTTGCAGAATAAACATGAGTGTAATTTAATGCGTACTTACAGCCACGTACCTACATATGTATGTACAAAATGCATAAATTTATGTTAAAGGGATATACTTAAGTATGATATTTAGATATGAAACTCAAATATCAATTATAACTTGTTGTGAAAAGACAAATGCTCATTCTCGTTCTTATAATATATTTCAGTTAGTGGCTGTTGTCAACTTTACGGCAAGCAATGTATATTAACACCTCAACGATATGCAAAATGCTGAAACTGTTGTTGTTGTTAATGTTGTTGTTCTTGTTTGCTGCTGAACTTGCAGCCGTAGCTTCTTTCTCGCAAAACAAACTAAAACGTTCGCTCATGCAAATCAACTGTTGAAAAATATGAGCCACTTAAGCATGCATAAGTTTGCAAAGAGATTTGCATCTACAAGTGCTGCTGCTGATGATGTTGCTGCTATTACTACTCCAGACTTACAGCTGATGTTGTTGTTGTTGTTGTTGTTGGTTGTTGGTTGTTGGTTATTGTTGCTGTTACTGTTGATATTGCAACACTGATATTTTCTCACACTTTTCCTAGCTGCGTTGCGTTTCACTTGATAACGCAATAAAAAAATCCGACAAAAAAACTTTGGGGAAATAAAAAACCACTAGTGCGAAGGTATGGACATGAAAAAGAGCGCGAGCGTAGGAGAGCGAAGGGGAGCTGAGGTTCACATAGGGAAAAATATGTTGAAAGGCAAACGTGGTTGATATATATAAAAATAAAAAAAAAAACCAAATAAGTTTTTTATGCTGCTGTTGGTGGTTAATGTTGCTGACATTGTTTTTGTGTTTTATGTTTTGTGTTTTGTGTTGTTGCTGTTGCTGTATCTCAACTTTCAACTTTAGCATTACTACAAGTAGACATAAAGTAAATTTGTGTTTATATAAGTATGTGTTTATTTTTATTGCTCTACCTCTCCACTGCTGTTGTTACACTGGTTGTTGTACGGAAACTATACGTTTCTGTTGTTGGTGGTGCAAACTTAAAACCGCAGGCAGTCAGGCACCGCACACTTTTGCTTCCAGCTCCCAATTTCACTCCTTCCTTTTACAACTACATGCTATTATTTTGCTGCCAAAGCATAAACACAAGTCAAATAAACACAATTCAACTTTCGCAGCTGCTGCTGCTGCCACTGCTGCCGCTGCTACTCTGCTTCATAGTGTCAACATTAATAATAAGTGCACAAGTGCCAAGCTAGTGACTCCTTTTATACCCTATACACTCTGTGTACAGGGTATATTGGATTTGATCGAGTAACAACCGTTTGCAACGGTCCGCCCGTTCGTCCGCCCGTCCATCCATCTAAGCAATCTCAAGTGAACTTGGTACAGACATTAGTCATTGTCAGAAAGAGGTAAGTTCTGAAATGTGCAAAATGGGTCAAGTGAGCGTGGAATGGGAGGTGAAGTGAAATTCTCAAAGACTGATATTGAATAAAATTCTAAGGAGAATTGAACAACATTCGTTACACATTGGGTAAAAGCCACGCCTACTTCCAATACAAATGAAATATCAGAGAAAGTAGTGAAGCAAATGTAACCAAATTTGGTATGCACAGTTGAAATATCTTCAAATACTTATACTGAAATAACTAATGCGAAAATTATTATTATTGGGCAACAACCACGTCCCGCCATACAAACTTTTACATGGTGAGTCAGTGATAAAAAATAATTTCACCCAAAAACCGTAAAAACGTAACCAACCGTTCAATGCAAAAAGGTGTTTTATTTCAGAGCGTGTGTAGGGTATACAAAGTTCGGTGCGGCCAAACTTAGCGTTCGCGACCTTTTGTTGTTATTTTTGTTTTGTATGATGATAAGTATGAGTTGGTAAATTTTTCCCCCCGAGTCTTCATAAAAAACCACACCACACTGTATACAGCCAAATGAAATTGCATACTTTAAGGACGATTTGTTCTTGTTCTTGCTCTTGTTCATCCTAGAATTAGAATCTTTGCTTCTGCCAACATTTTCTTTCTATGATTTCATGTAACACTAGCTTTTTATTCTTGTATGCTTATTTTCACACCTCATTCAACGTAATGAAATCACATGAAATTCATAAATGCATGTAATTTTGAGAAATTGTACATTAATGCTAGAATGTTGATGAGGACCTTGCAGTTAAGTACGCACATTGTTGAGTTTTAAGGTATGCATGAGGTACTCGTATCCACCGCAACTAATTTCTAACTCTACAAATCAGAATCAGACTGTGAGTATTTCAGGATTTACATAAAAGGTTTTTTTTTGCAAGACTTATCGCAGAAATTAAAAATTTTATATTCAAATTTGGTTAGAAATTAGATAAGAGCGAATGGAAAATCGAGGAAACAATTTCCAAAATGTAAATTTTCTAAACAGTATATTTAAAAAGGGCTTAACATGATCAAACGATTTACATGTACATTTTGCAACTAAACACTTATGCGCGCACACACTCAAACACACTTACACACACACACACTGCGAAACTTATGTATGTATATGCCAAATATTGAGTGTATGTAGAATAAATACACATGCACAAATTAAGCTAATTGCACTCAAAGGTGCATAAATGACACACGCACTCACATTCACGCACACTCTTACACGCACACATTTACATTTGCAAATAAACAATTCCAGTTAAATGAGCACACATTCACTGGGGACGCACAAAAGTGACAGTCGGCGCGATTTACAAATAGCTAACAATAACAGCAACAACTAAACAATTACAACAATGCAAGCAGCAGTAGCAATAATAACAGCACTAGCAGCAACAACAACGAACTGTGATGAGATGAAATGAGATGAGATGAGATGAGATGAGAAAAACTAATCAGAATACGCGCTCGCAATGAAACTAAACGCTACCAACATTTCTAATTTTCCATGTAGCATTTCTCTATAAAAGTTTTTGCTTAATGCCAAATAAATTTGTTTTTTTTTTGCTTTGGTTTGTTTTCCGCGCTGTCTTTGTATGTGGCCAAAAACTAAATAAACAATTCAGCGAAATGCGTTCGCAACAACGAAATACTACCAGTGATTTGATGATTGCGATTACAGTCACACACTATCGCACACACACACACATACACACACACGTACGTTTGCATGCACTCGATGAAAGTGTTTTCGAGGACGAGATAATTTTGCAGCTGTATAAATTTTGGTGAATTTTCAATTCCAGTCTAATGGAATTTTATGAAAACACTACGTATGAATTTGCATTAACGAGTCTACATAGCATTTACGTTTATAGTTTTGTGAAAAATTATAATACCTACCAAATTAATTTAAATTTGTATGGGTATTTTAGAAGCTTATGGCTAAAGCGAGATGAGATTCTAGAGCAATTTAAATAATGCGACTTAAATGATAATAAACTAACGCAAACTAACCCGGCGTCAGTAGCAGCAGTAACAACAGTGACGATAACGGCTGCAAAGGGCACAATCAACTTTAAACAAGGAGTAAATAGAATTTGAAATTCACAAAAGTAAGAAGAAGAACTAGACAGACCGACAGCGATCAGTTGACGGTTTCGAGATACGGAAACGGATTTTTCCTGAATTTATATTTTCTGTTAAGTTAAAAACTGCTTTCGTAGCGCTACTACCACTAAAGGAAAATGAAGTCCCACAAAAGATACCAGCACAAGAACGGGAAATACATATCGCTACCTTTATCCTTTAACTGAAGATTTGTGGAGAAGGCAGCTCTGTAAATAAGTACACCTCAAGAATGCTGAATAATTGTACAAACAACGAAGAAGACGATATTTGGTCGAAAGCATTCTAAGCGATTTCAACCTCAGCAGATACGTTAGTTAAAAAAAAGCTAAATTTACACTTCAGGGCACCGAAAGTACTCAAATAATGCAAGAAGAGACATCACTTGCTCTCAAAGCCAGTCGGTGGTGAGCGCCACTCAGTGGTGGGAACCATGTTAAAACGCGTTTCTGTTGCGCAAAATTTGATGAATTGGGTTCTTCCAGCAGGACGATGCGACTGCGGCAAAATACAACCAATATAAGCATGCCCCTTGGCAAGAATAATTTATTTTAGAGTTGATTCATGTGTCGGTTTGTTTATTTAAGATTGTTGTCGCATCTGCGTGAAATTCAATTAGACACGGCAGCTCCTAGTAGCGAATTGGATTTAAAATGGAAAAAAGTAGAAAAGAGAAATGCAGCTGAAACTTGTTGACCCATTTAAATCCATTTTTCTGGGTCTCGCGTATTGAGACTCTCAAATAAACGACAGATTTTGGCAACCGCACAAAAGCCAAAACTAATGCATCGATTCAGGCGCCATTTAATCAGCAAATTATATACACAAACGCTTACACACGAATACATTCACTGGCATTCTACATACGTATTTAATTAATTCGCAGCACAGCGCAGAAAACTCTGGCTCTAAACTGACAGTGTTGTCAAGCTATAACTGAAAATCTCATTCTGTGTGTGCATTACTTACTTACTTAGCTGGCGCTACAACCGATGATCGGTCTTGGCCGCCTCCACAAAGCTTCGCCAGTCACTTCTGCTATGCGCGCGCTGGCGCCAGTTGATAAGGCCAAGTGCAGTCAGGTTGCCCTGCACCTGGTCTTTCCAACGGAGATTAGGACGTCCCCTTCTGCGTGATCCTCCTCTGTGTGTGCATTGGCAAAGGCAAAAATGCATAAATTACAATAGGATGACGTAAAGTTTAAGTGGAAAGCTTTGATATTGAACATCAGCAAGGTATGCTGGTAGTACTTAGATGCTGTCACATTTGTCGCCCTTGCTTTGTTTACGAACCCGTGTGGAAAACGTCCTTTTTTTCTCGATACACACAACTAATCCTCAGTTATTTGAATGCAATTAGCTCATTAAGTCAATTTACTCAATATTGGGTATAAATAACCCGTTTCGACTTTTCATAACGATGTCAGTCAACAACATTTAAAATTGAATCAACAGTACAAACAAAAGACAAGAGCAACAACCAGCAACAATGGCAACGATACCCAAACCAAAATTCAGGGGGAGGAAAAAAGTAAGAAGTAGTTAGAAGAGAGCATCAACAAGCTAAAATCTTTGCAATCAGAAGAGTCAGCGAAATGTTGCGCGTTGCGAGGAATAATTAACGAAAGCAGCAACATCAGCAGTCAGTAGTGGTGTGGAATCAGTGGGGGAGAAACTGTAATAGTGTTGATAGTTTTGAATTCGCTGCGAGAATTTGTTTAATTAAATTTTAAATAAAAACTTTTCAGCAGAACCCGAAAAACCAAAAGACTGAGTTTCACTCAAGGGTGCAAAACAAACAAAAGTGTTGCCTGCTACTGTTGCTGCTACTGCTACTCTTATTATGACGTTGTTGGTGCTGTTGATACACTGTGCTGCTCTGGGGGCTGTTGTGTTGCTGCTGTTGATGTTGGTGCTGATGGTGCTGATGGCGCTGGTGTTAATGCGAAAGCACTTAATCATCTTAAAATGGTGTTTTCATGGTGAAGCACAAACACACTCGCTCTCACACTCACAGTCACATTGACACACTCACTTTGAGACGTGCAGTTGTACTCAACTGCACCTGCCACATATTTTTAAGGGTGTGCATGGCATAGTGCGGAAGTAACACCCGCAACACCACACACGTGTTTATAAATGTATAGCTGGGTATCTGTGTGTGTGTGTTTGTTTGTGTTTATGTGTGTTTACAGTTCAAAACCATCGCATTTAAAGCGCTTAGAAACTGTTATTAACTTTTCCTCTCGCTTTGTTTTTCTGCGGTAATCTTTTTTTTTTCTGGGTTAATTTCTTTGACCACATTTTCAGCAGACAAACTTTTCAATGGAAGCAATTTAGTTTGAGCGTAGCATGCAAACAGCGAGGTAAACTTAGCTAGCCGAATAATTAACATATAAATTTTCTTACAAGAAAGTAACAAATTTATAGAAGTTTTCGAAATAAGTAGAAACTGCAATGAAGGAAATGCCAAAACAGGCAAATATTTTTTTTTTAAATATAAAAAAAAGTTGTTTCGGACCTGGTATCGATTATATTACTAGTACTTTGAGTGCTTTTATTTTCTGGTAGTCATAAATTGGAAGTGAATGAAGAATTGACGCTTCTTCGTTCATTGTATTCCAGTCGCCAACAACACGGCACCATATCGCATTGAGTTTCTCTGCTTACATTACGTAAAATTACCTAAGAATTCAGATAGAAGCAAGTTCTCTTTTAGGGGCAGCTCTTCAACCTCGCACCTCCACTTGAACACTTTCAAACCTCGTATTCATAAGAAGATATTTATATTATTTTTCTAGTTTCCTGCCAAATGATACTTTAGGAGACACATAGTATGTGATTGAAGAACAGACGTAGCGATAAGCTTCGCAGTGCCTTGCAGCGTTCAATGTGTATAATCATAATCTTTTTCAAGCTTTTTCAAACGCCCACTTTTGCATGACCAAAGCTTCTTTCGACTAATATTCCAGTTAATCGACACTCTTCAATGACTATTTAACGTATTTATAACGTATTGATATCAGATTTCTTTGCCACATACTCACTTTCCTAAAGTAGCCGGAGATATGCTTTCGAGCTCTACACTCTCTGCTTCTGATCAATTATTAAGACAATCTTACAAAAAAAAGTATTAAATGAAGATTTTCTCTCTTTCTCTTATGTAACGCTAGTTTAGAGTGAATATAGGCCAAGTGCACTTCTTAAAATTTTACAGAAGAAACAAAAATTATTGTAAATAGTGAAATTCATGCTTATAATTTTGTTCTCTTGAGAACTCACGTAGAAACAAAATAAGCTCATAATTCTTTTTGCAAACAGTTTATTTGTATTTCTCATTCTAAGTGCATCTACTGGACTTAGCGGCTTTTCACTCTAAGCTATATGTATACGAGTATATGTAACTTTCGTCCTTTTGAACAGAATGTATCGTACTCATCCATCGGCCGAACCTCGCTTCGCTTTCCACAACAATAAAAACAAAATCAACTTGCTGCCTTTAATCCGAGCATGCAATACATACGAGTATATGCAAATACACAAAAGTCAAATTAGCGAGTCACATTACCAAAAATTTAATAAAATTTGCCACTTCACCCGCACGAATAACACGAATATTAACATACAAACACACAATTCATGCACACAATTTAACGAGTTTCCCATTTTAATGCGACGCGTGCTCGTCTACAAGCGCTGCGGCCGCTGATTATATATCAACCATATATTACAACGCCATTTCAGCCAAATTAAAACAGATGCAACGTTTAATTTTAATTTCGAATTAAATTTAAAAACAAAAAACAGAAAACAAAACTCGATTTGTGTTAAAACGTGTGTGAAAAAAGAACAACTAGACACAAAACTCAAACCATACGAGTATGTGCATACTGACATTTGGCTCAGATATACACATTTACTCGTACATTGGCATGTATGGTATCTATAGTACAAACACCTACTCTCAGCTTAGTTATTTACTAAACATTTCTGCCACATTTCATAGCAAATTCATAAATTTGCAAATAATACTTAAATGTGCATTTCAGGCATTTTCATTCAAAATTGAGATCCGCTTTTTGAAAATGTTCGCATGTGTGAAATTCTCATGTGTGACTGTGTGTGCATCGTGTTTGTTTAATGCATTTGCGTTTTATGTTGCAGCCTTATTTGTTTGGTTATTCCTTTGGATAGTTGATTATTTGCTGCTGTTACTTTTATTCGTGCATTTCCTGTATTTTGTATTGGCATTTCCGTGGAAATGACAAAATGTCCTTTTCAGAATGTCAGCGTTTTGCCAAAAACAAATAATAGTACGTAGTTGCTTTGAAGCTAGAACGTGAAAGTTAGCGGAGCGGGAGAATAAGAAACAAACACAAAATAGCGTTGTGAAAATGTTTCCGATTTTTATTCAAATTGATTTTAATATGCCATCTAATACCAAATGAATAATACACACTTACAACAACTACAGCAACAGCTGCTATAACATACATATTACACAATTACAACAACAGATTGCAACAACAGTCAATGTTATTAGTTATCGTAAATTAAATTGCATGCTGAAACTTTTTTATTTAAATAAGTATTTAGTATATGTATGTATTGTAGTTGGCGAAGAAGAGACTGGAAGCAAGGGCAGCTGCAGCACATTACAAGCAATTGGCACACTTGTTTAAATAAATATTGAAAAATATGGCGTGCTTGACAAAACAAGAAACAAAGGTACACTAACTAATAAATAATAATACACAATTTACACAAGTACGAACGTACGAACGTACGTACTAAGCCAAACAGTCAGTGCCCATACTAAACACACGAGTGCCTAAGTATTTAACTACCATAATGTAGAGCAATTGCAAAAAGTTCATTCAATTTTCGAATTTCATGTTCACACGCTTTATAAATGTTTGTTTGTATGTATATGTGTGTTTATTTGCTTGAATATCAATATCATTTGACAGATACAAATAATAACTGTACAAAGTGTTACTTTCTCGACAGCTGCAGAAATCAATCAGACACAATCGCATGAAACAAATCTGAAACTTTTAACTCATTCCAAAATGTTTACACACATGTAGATTGAAAAATTCCGGTAGCTTCTTTCAGCATAATATCAGCAGATTGAAGCCGACTGCCTTTGACTTGTACTCAACTTGTATCTAGAATAAAGAATATACTGTCACGTTACACGAAAACAACGGTTCTGGCTCTAGAGAACTTAAAAACTTACCAAGGGATACCAAGTTTCTACACCAGACTGATACCAAAAAAACTCTCTTTTATAATGCACAGAGAGATTTTTGATGAAATTCTTGCCTTCTGAAAAAAATATTAAAGGTCGATATGTTTGTGGTCGTTGTGGTGTAGTGGTAGTGCGTTGGACTGCTACGCAGTGTCCGGGGTTCGAATGTCGGCACAGGCAAAATCATAAAGTAGAAAGAATAATTTTTCTACACGGCACCACCACCACCTCTTGGCAGGCAATGGCAAACCTACAAGAGTAAAAATTGCCTACGAGAAGCTTTTCACTTCGCCGTTCGGATTCGGTATTAAACTGTAGGTCCATTCCATTCATGTGCAAATATAACACGCACAACATGAGTGGATGCGAAAAGCGAAAAGCTCGGCCTAAGCCCTCCATGGGCTGTTGTGCCTTTAAAAGTAAAAAGTAAAGTAAAGTCGATTTGTTTGAGGGAGCAAATCGTGGCCAATCGGCGACAAAAAATTTTATTTACGGACAATTTTAAGAATGTTTGCAGAAGAAACCATATGTCAAAAGTGGATGTGGAGGCACTGGCAGAAAAAACCGATTGGCGGCGCTACATGCGCAAAAAACACACTTTCTCAGTAAATCGTCTTAAAAGATCATATTTTTAAATGGGTTGAAATAGCAATTTTCATTGAACAAGTAAAGATTTAGGAGACAAGTATAATTTTTTCTGTAGTTCTATCAGAAACCAGTTGGTATGATATTGACATTGATATTTTTGAAAAATTTTAAAAATGACAGTCTTTCTAAAAGAGTATCGAATTTATATCATTTCCCTTAAAGAACCTAATTTAATACAATAAATTATAACCGCTAATATTTATATTGATACAGAATATTGTATTACTCTAAATCATCTTTCCAACCAGAATCATAGATCATAAAAATCTTAATTTTTTAAGATTTTGAAAAAAATACGTATTTTGAAAAATCCGGAGCCACTTACGAATAATATTTTCATTCTTTACGAGCTGATACTCAGCACTCCGAACGTGATGTGAAGTGACTCGTGATGTTTCGTGCTTATTCTTGATTCTTGCATTCAAAAACTTTTGCAAATGTGTTCATAGTTTATTATGAAATGCATATGCTTGAACTGCCCAGTATAATTACATATCTACATGCTATGTATCTACAGAACCTTTCTCCTATTGTATATAAATACGTATGCATTTACAAGCACATCCGAGCAAATACAAGAATAGCACTCGGTACTGCTTAAAAATTAAGAAAACCACCACTCCAACACTTCACTGAACACACTCCAAAAACGACGCTCAACTCTCACCAACACAAACACAGGAACAACCTCAAATGAACGAAAAACGAAGCTAATTAAATATTTGCATTAAAATTCAGATTTTCAACTTAAATAGCGGAAGGATAAAACAAGAAGGAAAACAGAATCACAGCAAATCAGGAAAACTACAATTCAAGTGCTAATTTGGCACAAGGATGCAACGATAGAAACAACAACACATAATAAACAAGGTAGCCTCCATAACGTTGAGTACAAAAAGATTTCAACAACAGAAGGAGACGAAATGAGCGTATAATGAGCTCAAATTGAAGGGATGTATGTAAAGCACTGATAGTTAAGAAAAGTACAGAAATACGAAATGGAATAATTTGTAAATTGAAAAAGTGGAAGACAGGAAGCAGGGCCGCATACGGAGTTGCTTTAAAGGGGGATATAATATTTCAAGTTGTAGTGTCATTCTCTCGCCGAACTATTTGTGTAACTGCAAATATATATTTCCTTAGGGGGTGTGAAAAAAATCGCAAACGGTTACTTTATATTGCAATTCGCAATTGAAATGTTAGCTGGCTACTTGCTTGGTGTTACTGTTCACCTAGCAGTATAGCTGAAATGCGTTAGGTTGAAGCTGATGCAGCTAGCAATTTAAGAGACGGGAACAATCAAGTAAGGTATACTTGCTAAACTTATGTCGCTTGAATCTTGGTACACGCACAGGTGCTACTTCTGCTGCTGTTGCGTTTGGGGAGGAAGAAAACATATCTGACCTATCCCAATATGAAGCAGCGTGATGTCGCATTGGCAGGGCAGTACACAGAGACATAGAGAAGGAGAAGGATACACACACACCCAATAAATACCAAACAAAAGCTGTTAAGCAGCGAAAAGCTTTATTGTAGCCTCTCTTCCATGTATAAATTTACTTAGTTTACTCACTTGTGCCAAATTAAGGAGCGTGTATCCTTTAACACACTCTCTCTCTCCCCCAACTTTGCTGACTTACATTGATTGTTTCAGACTCTCACATTACATTTTACTCACTCTTTTCTTGCATAGCCTGCATCCACCTGCCTTTCTGTTTTCCTTTTGTTAACATAAATGACATCAAGCTACTCTCAGCGCATTTGCACTCTACGCTCTCTTACACTTTGTACTCATTCTCCCACATTGTACGGCTACTGCTTCTGTTGCTGCTGTTCTATTGTTCGGCATTCTATTGTTACAACATTGTACTTGTTAAATTATATTTTCAGGATGAGCGAGCGGATGCACTGTAAAATGCTGGCTAAATTGAAGCTTTCCGTAGGCTTCCGTTTCATTTAGTCATTCAGAGCTCGTGGTCGCTGTTCATAGTTTGTTCACTCGCTTGGACTCGGTTCGTTTGTTCGGTCCGTTCATTTGTATGCGTGTATGTGTGAGCCGAACGGTTGCACTTCGTATTTATTCGTATATTACCTAAGTTCGTTTCATTTCATTTTTGTTTTTGGTTCTTTATTGTTTTTGCAGCGAGTGGCGACTGCACTTGAGTTCTGTTGTTATTGTTTTTGATTTTTTTTTTTTTTTTTTGCAACTACACATTTTCTTTGTAATTGTATTTGAGTATTGTGTGTGTGTGCGTGTTAGTGTTAGTGTCTCTTGCTCATGTAGAAGTGCTTCGCGGCGATGCTCAAGTACCTTTCTAACTTTCCGCACTGCACAAGTGCACATTTTAATGTGCTGCTGCTGTTGCTGCTGCTTGCTCATCGTCCTCACCGTTCTCACCGTCATTGTTAACGTGTAATATTGCAAGCACTCATGTGCATGCGAGTGTGTTTTTGAATGTGTTTAGGTATGTGTGTTTGTGATTGTGTTGTTATTCTTGTTGTTTTATATTTAAATTGGAAGTTGGCTATTTTCCTCTTTTGGCTTATATGACTTTGCCTTTATTACTTGCTGCTGGGTTTTTCTTCATATTTCTCATGCATTTGTGCAGTATTATTAGTATTAGTATTAGTGCAAGTATATATGTTTATATACATGTGTGTTACAGTTTTGGGCGCTGAGCTATTTTTGGTATAATTTTTTATTTATGTCATTTTTTCTTTATCGTTTTGTTTTGTTTTCGTCTTTTTTCCTAAGGTATTCTAGTGCATATTTTAAATATGAAAATCATGGCGTGGATGCGAAGCGAATTAGTGATTTTCTTCTATTGTTTTTCCCTATCGAAAAAAATATGAAACATGAATAAGGTAGTTTTTGTTTAAATTATACCTAGTAACCAAAGTTTATAACAGTTATATTTAATTATTTTGATACCACGATACAATTGAGAAGAATTTTTAATTATTCTAAGTTCTTTACCGCACGAAAGCTTCTGGAAACCACAGCAATCTATCGTCACCCCCAACGAACAGTCTTTTAAGTCTTTGCCAGAATCAACATATTGATGATATTTGATGTCATCCGTAAGTATACTACACTGACTTTTCCACAAGCTCACTATCACCAAAGTCAACGTGCAAGCGTCCACCGGAAGAAAACTGTTTTCTGATCTCGAAGCTGAAGTCATGTTCCACTTCGTTTGAAACAAAAATATTATGCCAGGATCTTATAGCGTGCGATCTATTTATCAGCAATAAATAAGTTCTGGAGTTAAGTTGTCTGCTGGAAAAATAAGAGAAATATGTAGGTAATGAATTATATTCCGATCTGAGAAAATGTCGTACCTGTGCCAAAAACCTAATAGATACACTTTACATTATAAGCGTTTTCTCTTCTGGTTTTTACCTATGTATGCACCACAGACGTCTTAGAGTAGTATAAAATTACGAAACTAAATTTAGATTGCAGCAGAAGCGAAATCAAAACTTTTAACCAGAACGAAATCCCGAAACCACTACAGAAAACCAAACGACAAAAACAGCAACAACAATACCAAAAAAAAAAATAAAACTAAATAATGAACAATGCGACACGATAGACATGACACAACAGGAAGAGACAAATAAATGTAGAGAGCGGTACGAGCGTTACAATCTTACAAACAGCTACAACTGGCTGCGAAACCAGCCCCCCGAGCACAACAACAACAATTACTACTTCAAACGCATATATGTTTGTACATATGACGACGACAACGATGACTACGAATTCAACGACGAAGACGAACAGATGGGGGCAGTCGTAAACTTGCATACAAAGCATTGAGGAAGGACGAATATCGGGCGTCAAGCAAAAAAAAAAAAAAACAACAACAACAGCACACAAAAAAAAACACATTTACAGAAGAACGGCAACAACGAGCGACTAAACCAACGAACAAACCAAAAACGAAGTGTATAAAGTGGAAAACATACGAATACGAATTGTATGTAGAAGAAATGTGTGCGACAGCAGCAGGCAGAACAGAAACAACAGTAACAACGGTACAACAACAGTAAAGTCCAAAGTCTACCGACGACGCTTAAATTCGGGGAATTCCTTTTCAAATCGGTTCGGGCAGCATGCGCTTCGTACGGGAGGCTTGCATTCCCACGTATTGTACCTATTTGGTGTGCATGTGTGTGTGTGTGAGTGTGTGCAAACGCAATTCGCAGCAATTCGTATAATTTGGCATTCAACCAGACGATAGGCGAGACAAAAACAGCGCATTACTGAGCCGATAAATCAAGAGTATGAGAACGAGAGTGCACATATTGTAATGAGGAGCAACATCATGCGAGAGCAACATTCGTGTGTGTGTGTCTGTTACTTTGAAAAGAAAGAGAGTGCAAACCAAAATGCATTTAAAACGAGAGTTTCAAAACGTTCGTATAGAGAGAAAAACTAAAATCAGGGAAGTACATAATACAACACAAACAGAAGAAGTTCCAGTTATTGCAGCAACAGCAACAGTAAGTAGGAACAGCAGCAGCAGCAGCAGCGACTGCTGCGAAAACACATCTGTACAAGAGCAACATTAGAAAACAAGAACAAGCAGATATCGAACTTTGTCTCGTGAGTTTACTATGCCAATGTACTCTGGAAAGGCGATTTCAAATTCAAGCACAAGTTTCCGAAAGGAGGTTAAAGGAAGAGGTAGGCGTGGAGAAATATAAGAAAGGTATGGCATTATATTTTATATTCTATATAAGTGGGATGGAGTAACTTATTCTCGGAGTATTCAGTTTTCAACTAGTTTTTAAAACTGACCAGTTCTGAGTTATCATACATGACTCACGCCTCTTGCCTGCGACACTGGTACTGTATACAAAAGCCAAATGTTTTTATTGCGTCGACGCATAATGGCTCAGTTTTTTGAAAGAAGAAACTATCCAAAAATATCTCGATGTTGCTTATATTTCGACCGAATACTCATAACGATGTTATATGGTATGTGATTCTTACTGCTGCTCTTGCTGTTAAATGCAGTAGCGTAGCGCAGCGCAGTAACTGAAATTGCAGTCGACATTGCAGACAATTGCAACGACGATAATATTTCTCCAGGCATATTACGAAGCATGCTAACGACATCAACGATTTACATGCATATCGGTATTCCCTTATTCACTCACACAACCACACTGTCTCTGGCAATTTCAGTTTGCAGTGTAATCAAAACGATATAATTCTTCTTCCTCCTCCTCCTCCTCCTCATCATTTTCATTCTGCATTTTCATTCGACCACCTTGCATATCTCTCGCGCTCCATAGCACACAGACGGACGAACAGAGAAGAGCGCAGCAGCAGGCATATACATCCACGGGCGATGTCATCGTCGGAGTTGTCGTTGCAGTCGTTGCATACATGCATCTGTACATACACACATATACTTACATTGGCGAAGTTGCCAGCAACGATGACTGCGCGTCGATGAAGGCAGGCATCAGGCATCAGGCGTCAGTTAGCGCCAGCCGATGCCGATGCCAGACTTCAAATCGTTTTCTTGCTTTTCTTTGTTCTAAGTGCAAACAAATTTTTTGTTGAGTAAGTCCAAGTTGTAGCTTGGCTGGCCTGCAAGCAATTCAGTTAAAACGGAACTTTCGCATTGAACGGTTCGTTCGTTTTTCTCGTTAACATAAATCCAAAATTAACATCAATAGCAATAGCAAACAGTAGTCTACGTCTGCTGCTACTGGCAAACGAGCCAAACCAGCCAGCCAAGGAACGAATGCACAAGCAAACGGTCGTTGGACGTTGGCGTGCATCAACAACAATAACAACAACAACAGCAATAAATCTCAAACCATGACGACAACGACGACAGAGGTTCTCACGCCAATCCGCATTCGATACTGGAAATCAAAGCAAAAAGACAGCGATGACGATGGCGACGACTAACGGCTAACGACCAACGACCGCAGAATATATGATAATGCGGCCGACTGCTCATTCACCAACACCCTCTCTCCGGTGCTGGCCTGCACTCTGCGCTGCTTCTAAGTGCATTTTCAACGCAGGCATTTCATCATTATCAAGTGGCATTACATTTACGGCTTATAGCTTAATCGCATAACGTTTGTCTTAGCTCAGCTCATTCGTCCAACGGTCGCTGAACGTTGCGGGTACTAACTCACTCACAAGCTAATTTCACAGCAAAGAGCTAACGCTTGCATGCACGCGTATATATGCGAGTGTGCTCGTACGTGATCCCGATCCAAATCCAAATCCAAATCCAAATCCCTCATTTCGTTCTATGTTTGGTTTGGTTTGATTTGGTTTGGTTTGATTGATGTAAGCCAATGGGCCAGTAGTGTCGCTAACTGTCAATCATCTCTTAACGTTCGCTGGCTGCTGTCGCTGTGTCTCCTGTGTCATGGCAATTGCAGTATTGTTGATGTTGTTGTAGCAGTGCGATTGCATCGCATCGCATCGCTTCGCTTCGCATTTGGATTCAGAGCTCGCGTTTCAAGTTTAAGAGTTGTCCAACTGCGTTGACCAGCATTCTTGCGTTTGTTGCGTGCGCATGAATTCCAGTGTGTGTCGGTCGTTCGTGACTGGCTGCCGAATCGAGTATACACAGTGTGTTAATTAGTTCGTTCGTACTCCGATCGGTTTTTTGTAATGAAGCACTAACAGTAAACGTAGACTAGTGTCTAGTGTGTCATCCGGGCTTTCTAAATTTTCTCGCTAAGTAACATTTGCTTCGATTTAAGTACTGAAATATGTGGAAATATGTATTCGTATGTGTGTTGTAAAAACCTGTGTGATTTCAAACTACTGCCACTTGCCTTGGCATATCAACTAACGGGTTCGCGGGACGAGAACGGGAACGAAAGGAGAACTTTGTGCTACCACTAATTTTATTAAGCACTTTCTTGATTTTAATAAGTTTTATAAATGAGACCAGCTGTCTGAAGATTTTCGGGAAACAGCTTTGCTTGTTGGTCATGCCGTACTAGTCATGCAGATTAAGGTATGTATTTATTCATATTACTCAGACTGACTTATATAGACTATTAATAATGAGCTAAATAAATCTAATCATTGGCTTTTTTGGTTAGAGAAAGTACAATATTATGCTTTTGCTTAGCGAATTAACCTTACATTCCAGTCAAGCCCAATTAAATAATTGACTTTAATATAATTAAAGAAAAACTAAGTGTTGGGAGACCTTGGTCATATTTGGTATTTTTCTTGCATCAATTACTTGCCCAAATTTGTCCCCTTTCTCTGCGTAGTAGATAATATTGACAATGTATATTAGTTGCAAAGAGTATATTTTCGCTTGTGAAGAAAGGATAGGGTTTCTCATTCAGTTCCAAATCAAATACTGGGAATAAGGACTTTTCTATTTAAGAATTGAACCTGTGCCTACCAAAGGACTCAACTATAGCAATTTTTCACTAATTGGGAATCGATTCTGAGGCTACTAGAACTCAAGTCTAGCACTCATTTTCTAAACCAGCATGATGGCTTTAAATTACTGCGTTAAAATTACTACGGAGGCCATTGCGTGATTGGTGGTGTGCAGGACTGTTGCGCGGAGTGCCCGAGCGCAGGCAAAAAGGGTAAAAGTAGAAAATTATTCTTCTACACTAACGCAAACCTCAAACAGCAAAAGTTTCTGAGTAAAGCTTTTACATACGCCGCTCGGGTTCGGCATAAAACTGTAGCTCACTTCCATTCATGTACAAAAATAAAACACACCACATGAATTGATGCTCGGCCTAGGCCCTCCATGGGCTGCTGTGCCATTATTGTGCATGCAAAAATAAGAGTGGAAGAATGATGAAAATGTTCTCACCTCGAATCTATTTTCTCGCTCTGCCAGAAAAATTGTTGTAGGTGTGTTGCAGAAAAGTACATTTCCCATAATATAGCCACAAACAAGAGCGAGGATGGGAGGATATAATATTGGATATAGCTTGAATTCAATAAATCTTTCGAGCAGTTGCAAACAGTTTGCTACATTTGCTATAGTGAATCTCGCCATTATTAAAAGAGAGACTTGGCTCGTAGGATCGAAACACTAAAATGTCACTAGTTTAATCCAAAACATATCATAAGTATTTGGTCTCGTATTATCTGTTTGCTACAAATTACCACATGTGCCCGATAAGTCATAACTCAAAAAGCGCAAATTTCGAGAACATCGCATTTGAACTTTTCATTTTAACTATCACTACATACAATTGACCACCTTACATAAGTACTCTTCTCACGTGTAGAGTTCATAAGAAACAGCAATGGCTTTTTTACGCAAAATAAGGAACTACTTAGAAAACAGTTATTTCTGAAAATGTTGTTTCCTGATTTATGACCGCCTAGCAGCAAACGAGCGATATGACAAATAACAATCAAATGCGAAGAGTTGCTATTCTATTTCGATGAGACATTAAAGATTAACTATGTATTATTACATAGTATGAATCAGGCTTTTAGAACCCATTTAAAACCAGCAAGGCTAAGACTGAATTAAATTAAAATTATAAGAATTTCATATTTATACATACTTTCATGCACGCGCTCCGGTCAATAACCGTCGTTGTCTTTTCGCTGGTGTTGTTGCTTTTCTCATTCGCTTCACATTCACACATTCATTCGATACGACGATGCTACAGCTACATTATTTTTTACTTGATGTGTTAATCTGAAGTGATTGAAAATACTCTTTACGTGACTTTCCATATGAACATTTCATTGTTGATATTCGCACACCAATGGGGTGTGTGTGTGTGTGTGTGTTGTGTGTGTAATTGGAATTTTATTTCACGTGAGAGCATTTAATAAGAGCTTACCAATGAAAACAAATTAACAGATAAAGAAAAGTTTTCATTATCTCTGAATATGAATACGAATACATAGCAACAACAAATCAGCGAAAAAATAAAGGTGAAAGTATATTTGCAAATGACTTGGCTGATAGCAGTCGCTTTTGATTTTTAAGAAAAGATTGTGTGAGTGTATGTCCATTAATGAAAAAATATTTGAATCTGTAGCTGGAGTGAGTATGTAACAAGCCATTTTGCATAAGTGTCGATCAACAAGCTTCAGATCTTCAACAATATTTCTCGATCGATACTTGCCACATACTTCGTATTCAATGAATTTGTGCTTTTTTTCATTTGTGAATTGTTGTTTGTTAGCTGGATATCTTAACTTGCTTGAAGCTATTCCCACATTAACACTTTTTGCAAAATTAACTTCAAATATTGCAAAACACAAAAAATTTCCCATAGATCCACTCCCTTCTTTTTGTTGTGTTTTTAGCTTCTTAGCATCTTTCGCCGCAATGATTAACAGCAACAAGCAATCAGAAAAGGCAAAAAATTCAAGTTTATGAAATAAAGAAAGCGGCATACGGTCGACGAAGTGATCTCGCAATAAACGTGGCTCGCTGGCTGCTATTGCCACAGTACCTACTCTCAATAGAATATGCCAAATACCAAAGAATCAAAGACACGAGCTAACAGAATTCCAAACGCTAGTAACTGTGTTGTATAGAAAACATACTTATTTACGTACAATAAGTTCGTATGTATTCATGCACCACGGTACCCAAAACGATCAAATCTTCACGAGCAACCAGCAACCAGCAGCCAGCAACAGCACTTTATTCAAAGAATGTAGCTCAAAGTACCTGCATACTTATCTGCATACATACATACATACATACATACATACCCACTCGTATAAATGCAAACAGTTGAAGAGAAAAGAGAGAGCGTAGAATGCGGCTGGAAGTATATTTTTTAACAATTTTCAGTTTTACCGTACACTTGCGCTTACTTACTTACTTTTAATGGCACAACAGCCCATGGAGGGCCTAGGCCGAGCTTTTCGCATCCACTCATGTTGTGCGTGTTATATTTGTACATGAATGGAAGGGACCTACAGTTTAATGCCGAATCCGAACGGCGAAGTGAAAAGCTTTTCATAGCAATTTTTACTCTTGTAGGTTTGCCATTGCCTGCCAAGAGGTGAGACAGTGTAGAAAAATTATTTTTTCTATTTTTTGATTTTGTCTGTGCCGAGATTCGAACCCTGACACTCTGCGTAGCAGTCCAACGCACTACCACTACGCCACAGCGACCACTTGCGCTTACCATAAACATAATTATTTGCGTAGCTATAGCTATGTTTAATACAATATTTTCAAATGATGTAACCAAAATTATCCATGTAGAAAAAGAATTTGGCCTAGAAACCTTATGGACTCCCAGAAAATCACCACAGATATGTAATGTCTTCACAATATACTCGTATGTATATTGTATTTTCTACTTTTTTAATACTTGACTGAACAGGAAAATTCGAAGATGTCCAGTGCTCTAAACGCAACGACAAAATATCGCTGACTTCAAATGTTATATTTAACTATTTCCAAATCATCTTATAGTTCAAAGATATTCCAGAAAATTTTCACATAAGCTTTTCGGTAAGAAATGGTGAGAATTTTGTGTGCAATATTTAAATACTAGTATGCTAATTATTATTTTTTAAATTTCAAATTAAACATGAGGATATTCGTGTAGAGATGCATGACATAGTAAACGGGCCATTCAAATCGCACTATCGCTTTGGTCGCTACAACATAAATTCCTTCGAACGAATCGGAGTTTCTTGATTTTTTTCTTATTACTTATATTCATCTTCAACCAGACGTAGGGAACAATAGTTCGATGGGGGTAAAAGTAAGGTATTTTTCCTGTAGAATTTCCTATATTTCGAGGTATCTATCATTCTAATCAGATCTATTTTATTGGAGAAATGTCTAATTTTAGGAAACAGTTCCAATTTCAATTTCTTCTTATTACTTATTATAAATTTCAATTAAGTTTTTGGCCAAAAAGATTTCTTCGGTAAAATAAGTCTGATCAAAACAGTAGTTAACTCAAAATTTATGTAATATGCTACTAGATAAGCGACCTAATTTTTTATGCATGGAACTATTTTTTGTCTATATCTTGTTTAAGTTTAAAAAATTGGTTAAAATGTCGGATAATATATCCGATTTTTTCGAACGCATTTATGGTGTGGCGGCCAAAACCCATAGTTCTAGTTGGAACAACCATACCAGGGTCTCTCTAGTTTCTTATTTATTTTGCATTGCACTGTTTCGGTAAAACTGACTTACTTTTTCATCATACAAAAATCATATTTGCTGAGATCTTCTTTAAATTCAAGCAAATTGACCGAAAAAGTTGCACTAAGATTCTACAGTGACGCCACCTACTTGGTCAGAATCCTGTAACTGCCACGCCTTGTTCTTCTTGTTCATAGAGAGCCTTTACAGTTAATATACCATGTACCCTGTAGAGTAGAGAAAGAATCTATAATCATTAGCAGATTACATATCTACACACACAAATCCATTTATACATACATAGATAGATTTCAACATCATCAATAGCTGTAATACATACCCAACTTCTCATACCAACGACATTCTTTCTTCATTCGTACAACGACCTCGACTTTGATTTGCAGTTTTCTCTGCTCTAGAAATGTAACACAGAAAAACACAACAGAAATGAGACAGAGAGGACAGAGAGAGAGAGAGAGAGAGACGAAACGCAAAGAACGCAACACAGCTGAACAAGCAAGAGAGCGCATGCCATAACCAAAGCATGAGAGAACGCAAGTAGCTAACTTAATATTTAGTTGTAGAACGGAGGAGCATCATCATCATCGACCGACGCAAAACATACCTAAATAAGCCTCATCGTCATCGCATCACAGCGTAGTCGAAGTCGTTGTTTGAGTTTTTCGAGTTTCAAGTTTACCCAGCAGAAACGAGAAACGACATTGTTGTTATTTTACAGACTATTTTGGTCATAAAATTGTGTAGGTATAGTTCAGAATAGACTCCAGCGAATGTAATGAAGAATGAATAACAAAAAGCTTCGCATTTTTTAGCAAACGGCCTCTAGACGACCTACGCTCTCGCTGCTTGTTTTGGAATTGCAAAGTAGCAAACATGAATGGTGAGAAAACAGAAATGCAGTATGTGTGTGTGTGTGTGTGTGAGTCGTTTGTGTAATTTTGGGTGTGTATGTGTGAGCAAGAAATGATTAGCAATTGTAGTGGAGAAAAGCTTTTTATGCGCCAGAGAACCGAGAGCCAACAGAGCAATGGGTGTTGCTCTCTTACCTCATTTATCTTTTCTTTTCTTTTTTTTGTTACCGGTGTACATACTTATTTGTGTGTGTGAGTCAGTCCAGTAAAGCTGCTGCTGCTTCTGCTGCTTCTACTTCTGCTGCTTCTACTTCTGCTTGCGCTCAATCAGCAGCAACTTCGTTTAACGTATTCAATTTTTCTGTGTTTCATTCATTCGCTTCATATCTGTCTGCTGCTATGGTTTAACTACATCAAGCGTGCACGAACGAAGCGAACGAAGCGAACGATCTCAAACTTACCGCTAGTTGACAAACATTCTTCGGTTATTTGTATTAGTAGTAGTAGAAGTTAGTAACAATTATTGTGTAGTCATTCACATTTCGTTGCTTCTATGGCGCAGTACTTGCTAACGGTAATAATAAAAACTATACAAATTTCATAAAAAAAAAAAATAATAATGATTTAATGTGAGCAAGTACAAAGAAAATGACAAAGAAACGGAAAAGGTAGAATCAAAAAAAATAAATAATTTTAAAACATACCTTTACAAAATAAAAGTGCAATGAAACAAAAAAAAAATTAAGTGAACTGAACTCTTCTATCAACTAATCACATTCACACACACACACACATATTCATGTACATGAACAATGATACGCACACAACAACAGCGACTACGAGCGACATCTATCTGCCGAGCTGTCAAAAACGTATGTGAATCGTTGGCAAATGTCAGTCAATAAAGGCGCTTCATTTATCAAAACTGACAGTCGGCTATTTTTTTTTTTTTTTGTATTTTGTATTATTATTTTTTTTTTGTAAAAGTATTTTATTTATGGCACATTTTTGTGGTGTCACGTAATGTGTGAGTATGGCGGCGGTGTGTGAGTGTATTCTTATAATCGCCGTGTCATCCATCTTTGACTTCTGCTGCGCCTCCATTCAACAAACGAACGAACAAACAAACAATCTACTAACTGCAACCGGATGTACATAAACTGAAAGTGTTTGAGCATTCTCTCTAATCGCAAATTTTGAAATAATAACCAAAATAAATGATTTCGTTTCACTATTCAAAGGAATGCAAATAAATTCAATGTAAGTTTAAAACTTTTTAATGCGAATTTTCTTTACAAAAAGATTTTGACTGAAGTATTGTTACAAAGAAAAAATATCACAGTGAGTATAGAATCAGAGATCAGACATGCTTTACGAATTTATTTTAATTACATATGTCTAGTATAAATTTAATACTTTTTTATTCTCTTTGTTAATATTGTTGCATTTGTATTTTCAAGAAACTGAACATGCCAATAATTATCGTTTTCATTCTTAGCGAGGGCGGAAGAAGAAACCAAATGCGAACGTTTTTTCTCCTCTTGTAAAATTCAAAAATTGGCGCTTAGCACATTTTAACCGCACGACCCTCACACACCATTATACTTTCCACATTCAGTGTATTTTTCTAAACATGTTTCATGTAATCACATTTTAGACCGCTTAAGATAAACATTTTGTGACAAATCGCACCAAATTTAAGGATTCCAAGATCAATTAAGATTATTTTTTTGAAATTTGTAATCTATAATTGTAACCGATTGTCGTATTAATGCATTTAGGAGGGAACACCACAAGTTAGGGAACATATTTCGGACGGTATTGGAAGATGTTTAATTATTTGTAAGCTGAATACTGTCCACTGTACTGAATCCATCGTCTTGCAAGACTCGTACCTGGGTAGCCTGAATTCAAAGACAAAGAAGATGGTTGCACAAGATAAAAAATAGCTCCAATTCTAATAAATGCATTCAATAAAATTTAAATCCGTAACTGATGATCGACTGTTATGCAAAATATGTACATTGATCTATCGACTACAAAAAATACAAAAAAACTGTAATATTATATTTTCGAGAAGAAAATAAATATATGAACCGCAAAGAATTATCTAGTAGACATTATATAAAATAGGAAATGTCAAATTTTCCTCAAATCCGACATTATATAAATACATATTTACATACAACCAGCATGAATCCGTAATCCGTGTCCAATTTCGAAAATTCTCGTTTAGTTCAGTTTCTATATGTTTGGTTCAAAAATATTTACTAAAATTTTAAATGAATTTGAAAGGATGTGGTTATTTGTGACCTACTTGAAGATAATGCGTTGACTAGGTATGGAAAATATAGTAGTATATAGGGTGAAATAATATTGTAATCAGTTTTAAAATATTAAATTTTTAAAGTTACACTGTTGGAGAGTTTCTCAAAAAATCGGCTAGATAAATATCATTCGCGTTTGGGAAGCATAAGCAAAACTTTGATCTATTAATATTCTCGTCGAGTCGCATTACATATGTTCAACAAAACAAAAGCCAATATTTTTTGAACATTCCCGAGCAGCGGAGGTGAAAGTATTTTGGGCATAGCACGAAAAATAACTAACCTAACCTAACCTAACCTAACTTACTATGTAAGAACTACTACTTTTATAGCCCTATGTCAATTTCTACTCTTTGATGTTTCCCATTGCCAGCCCTGAGATGGTGGCAACTAGAATTTGCACCTTTCTTATGTAAAACGGAGTATAGTCCCTTGCATGCGTACGTAACGATTTTTGTGCATTCCATATGCATTACATTAAAAGAAAGCACATCGTTACGCTCTTTGCCCAACGCCGCTTTAGAGACAGACACACTATTTCTAACATTTTCGTTGCCTTTTACCTCCTTTTACTTCATTGATGGCAAGTATTCAATATAAGCACCTTTATAACTCAAAATTCATACTGCACGTTAATTGTAGAAAATGTAATTCCTTAGTATTTTAATTATTACCTGCTCTATTACCTATCTGCTTTTCTTCTAAAGTAGTAAAATATAATAGTATAAATAATTCAACCGAAATGTTCTCCACACAGATTGTAAAAGCTTTTAATGTTAGCATGTTGTAGTACGTACTTAATGAAGATAAAAAACTTTTTAGTATTTTTGTTGTATGTACATTTGTCGCTGAATAAATTTGTATAGCAACTCATCTCAATATATGCAAAATAGAAATACGCTTTATCTAGAAAACTGAAATAAATACGAATCCACCTTAACTTGATAGCTGGCGTAGGTACCTACTTAAAAGTCGAAGCAGTAAAAAACACTCCAAAAAAGATCGCTCACACACACACACTCACACGCGCACACCTCACACCCACGTCAGAGACACGAATTATTGTGAATTTGACTTCTGGTTGAATATACGCATTCAAATTTGTGGAGAGTTTGAGTGACACAAATGAAGAAGCAAATTCTTAGAGCAGAGATTTTGCACAAGTAACTAAGGAAGAAGAAGAACGGGAAAGTTAAGTGCAGCAGATAAAGTTAATTCGCCAAGATATAACTAATCTGTACATACATAAATATGCTAAACGTAGAGTGAATGTTAGAGATTTTCATACCAAAAAAAGCAAACAGAAAAACCTATTCACACATACAATGTATGACGTTTAATTCCTTAAATACATACGTACTTACCATATATAAATTTGACTGTCGCTATTTTCGGTAATAAAAAGCGACGAAAATTCGTAGTTGTTGGTGGCTCATTCTCGAGCACTGAAGTCATTCACAATTCATTTGTCGGCGAACACAATTGTTGCCAGAAACATCTGCCACTGCTACTGCTACTATTTGCAATCAAAAAACGTATCTACCAAAAGCAAAAGAACCCACTGAAAACATGGGCATATAAAGCAGTGTGCAGTAGCGTAGATAAGTGTTGAAGCGACTAGTTGTAATGGCACAAATGCCAGTAAGTACCTCTATGTATTGCAAAAAAACAATGTAAAAGAAGAAGAAGATTCAGAAAAAAACAGCAATTGGGAAGCAAGAACCGAAAAAAATTAAGCAATTTACATACAAAACAATTTCAGACACACATCCAAGCATACACTCAAACAAAAATTCCTCAATGCGGTTGTTGTTGTTGCTTAGTTCCTTTTACCCTTTGTGGAGCAGAGGACGCCAACCACGCCTGCTCTCAGTACGTTTCATCTACATCGCTCCAGACCATGCCATGCCGATCGAGTTGGCTTCAACTTCAACTTCAACAGTTTAACTAGTTAAACTTATTTGTTGAATTTGAGAATAAAAATCTGCTGCTGTGCTGAAACTTAAAATTTAATTTTATACGCTTTCGAATTTGAAATTTGTACTCCAAACAAAGAAGAAGAGGTAGTATTATGTTTCTATATGTGTGTACCAAAGTACCTTATAGTACATACTGCTACAAAGGCAATCTAGTGATGGCCCCTAAATGTGAAAAAGAAAAATATTATTACCACATTTTCGTGGTTTCTACCAAATTGAAAACCTTAATTTTACCAAATTTTTTACATATATGAAAAGTAAATAAGCTCCGTTCGTTCGAATATTGAAAAGTTTCTTTTCTACTTTCGTGGGCATTAAGCAAAACAAAACGAAAACATTTTCCCTTGAGTGTATATTGAGCGCAAATTGAACAGCCGAGATAGTAGTGGCAGCTAGCAAACAATTTCATATAAAATGTATGAACATGAAACTGAAGCTCACAGTAACAAGCGACTAACTAACTACATGCAATGTGCATACATACTATGTACATGCATTCATACATATCTAACAGTTACCTTTCGTAGATACACGCTCCATACCTCGTAATACAAATTGAACACATTTTGCAACAAAGAGCAGTGAGAGCAAACGTACATAGCAAAAAAAAACAACAAATGAATTTAAACATTACCAAAATGAAGAAAAAACAAAAATTCTACGATAATACATACACCAAAATGCTAAAATATGACAAAAAAAAGAAACGATAACGAAGAAGTAGCAATTAAAAAAATTTGGAAAAAAGCTTATAACAGAATATAGAAAGAATACTCATTATATGAAATATCTGATCTACAAAAATTAATTTATTGATGTGAGCAGATATCCAAAAAAATAAATTTGTGAAGAATAAGTATAGTCAAAGATCAGGAAGTAAAAGTAAAGCAAACGAGCATGAAACAGAGAAGCAGAGAAGCAGAAACGATGGAATGTATCTAAGTATGTATCTCATACCATAGATACGTACACATACTACATAAATATATTGAATATATAACGAAAAGCATAATAGGTTAGCGATAATAGAGTAGAGTTTGCCTTAATTGGCAAAAGCTCTAACATAATAGTTTACAAAATCGAATTCTTTACGATTATGATTAAGAGCATCCATCTGCATCTCTGACTAAAATTTTGAAGCCATAAACAAAAAACATACTGAAGATATTAAAGTTGTAATAGGTTTTTTTGTATCTCCTTAAAAACTTGAAAAATGCGTTTTAGGGCCTTTGCAAATTAAGACAGCGAGCGATTAAGTATTTAGTTTGATTGGCTTCTTAATCTACTGGAAAATATCTCATTGTTGTTGAGGTCGAACACTGGCAACTTCTGATAAATTTATCAAAATTAAACCGTAGACATAAATAAATAAATCAATTGGCATTTTCTATGTGAATATGTTTTGCTCTTCTTCTTGCATCTTCTACATATTATGTACATACATACAAAGGACCCCAGCAGGAACAAACCCTTCGGATGATAGCCTTGCGCCATTCATTCTAACTTAAGTTCGTAGATCGTCTACAAGAATTTGATGGTGTCCCTTTCCTTACTTACTTTTACTTACTTGTAATGGCACAACAGCCCATGGAGGGCCTTGGCCGAGATTTTCGCTTTTCGCATCCACTCACGTTGTGCGTGTTATAACACGCACATGTACATGAATGAAAGGGACCTACAGTTTAATGCAGAATCCGAACGGCGAAGTGCAAAGCTTTTCACAGGTTTGCCATTGCCTGCCAAGAGGTGGTGGTGGTGCCGTGTAGAAAAATTATTTTTTCTACTTTTTGATTTTGGTTTTGCCTGTGCCGAGATTCGAACCCCGGACACTCTGCGTAGCAGTCCAACGCACTACCACTACGCCACAGCGACCACTCCCTTTGTCTCCCTTTCCCTAAACACAAAATAGTTTACGAATAACCATTCCAGATTTAAAAGTTCCACTATTTCAAACTTATTTGTGATCCAGTCAGAGTTCATAAAAAACTGTAAAAAAAAAATTTCCTAATTTTGATACGGGACAAATTTGTCCGGTTACCAAATGTTGTTCACATGATAAATTGAATCGGTCGCAGAATGACCGGTAAAGAATGGAAGCAAAAATGCCTTAGAATTGGGTTTAGGATGAGGATCGGCCACATCTTGATCGGTCACTATGGGACACACCCTGCATATTGGTATGTTTTATAAATACATACATACATACAGAAGCAAACATTAGTAGGTAATTTACTACAACTACTTAAGTATAATCCGAATACCTATCATATGCTTTAAAATTATTATTTAAATATTTGGTATTTTTATTTATAATTTTAATTAATTTTATTATAATTTGAATTTAATTTAAAAAATGCATATGCTATAAAATTTGTATCATTTAAATTTTTCCTCTTGTTTATGATTTTTAAATTTTTTTGATAACGTTTACATTTTGTGACTTTGACTTTGTTGCTGATATAATTTCTCCTCCCATTTCATTTTGCATTAAATATGCAAATATTTATTTTGTTACTTTTGTTGTTATTGCTGGTTCTTTTTAGAGGGACTTTGTACTTGCACATTTCTACTTTTTTATTATACTTAATTTTTAATATTTATTTCACAGTGTACAGTTGCTAGCACAACAATTCTCCGTCCACAAATGTGTGAATTAATTCCTGAACTTGAATTCTTGATGAAATTTCAACTTTTCAACTATTTTACACAAATAATAACTGAAATGTAAATTACGATTAAGTATACTCGTAAATTAAAGTACAGTAAAATTCGTTGTGCATTGGCCTGCTATGCAGTGTGACCGGGGACACGCCTCTTGACAGGCAATGGGAAACCTACAAGCGTAAAAATTGCTTATGAAATGCAACATGGGGTGTTGTGTCATTTAAAGAAGAAGGCACAGAGGAAAAAAGTTCCTGTTGCTGCCTATTTACTTAAGAGAATTTGTAAGTTACTGCACAAAAACATAGGCCAACCGCAATAGTTTGAGGATTTATAAAAAAATTTCACTTTTAGCAGCACATTCGTGGCAAGATCATCTCATGTTTGGTCCCTTAAATGCTTCAATTCCTTTATTGAAAATGCAACTCTTAAAATCTTCCAATTTTTTTTCCATCTATCAGGCTCTTATCGATTATCAATCTGCTGAAGATATTCAGGAAAAGCTTGATGTTGAAGACAAAACTATAGATGGAATAGAAATAGTCGCTCGACATAAGAGACTATCGAGACCAAAGATAACATAAAAATGTCGAAAATATTACAAAGCTACAGATCCGTTCTTTGAAATTGAGGAAATAAGTATTTTCTAAAACCAACCAACCAACTCACATGTATGTTAAAGCGAATTCGGATATTTGCCTTAGTTAAATGCATTCTTTTCTTAAGCGCATATGACTTTTTCGAAATTAATTGGATGCAGCTAACCGAATTATACTGTATTACATTAATAAAGTACTTGAAATGAGTGTTTGTGAATATTTTTGATTGACCAATTGCAGTACTTCATTTCTGCTGCGATCAGTTAGTTCATTGTACTGCAATCAACTGTTGTTGAGACAAACTCTGCTGTCAAATGCTTTGCCTTTTGACCTGTGATATGACTTGAACTCCTTTTATTACTTACAAGCGTACATTATTGACGCAACAGGTTATTGCAAAGCTAAGTCTAGCGTTTTCGTGTGAGTCACTCGGCACTGTGGCCCTGTGGCAGAGACGAACTTTGCAGATATGTATAATAAATTTCAACGAATCCAAATACACAACAAACAAATTGTAATGAAGTTTTAAAAGTTTAAAAGAGTCCTTTCGGAGAGGTTGCTCATTTTTGAACTGTCAATTGTTGTAGTCTCAATATAAAAACAAAAATGTTTGTAATTGTGACACTGCAGCTTTAGCCCTCTGTGGTGACTTCACACTTGCTCTTCTGGCTCGTTCTGAAAATTGAGATTTCTGAATTAATATTTGTAAATTAACGCAATTCTGATTTTAAAAACTGCTCACCATAAAGAAGCTTAACTTAGAAAAATGAAAAATTTTCAGTTCTATTTTCGAAAAAACCAAAGCAAGGAAATTATGCAAAATAAATACTAAAAGTTTTTGCCGAAGAATGAATAAAAGTCTATGAATAAGACAGAAATGCAAACATCTAGCTGATAATGAATAAAGAATCAGAATAGCACACAATTTTCTGTATAGAATAGAAAGAAAAAGCTGACGAACGAAGCGAAAAAGTAGAACGCTAAAATGAAATACACATGTACTTGGTAGGTACATAGTACATATGTACATGCATACTCGTACATAAGCACTCGCCGTACATTCATATATGAAAAATATACGCGATATACGAGAATAATTGCTATTTTTGGTAAAATTACGTCAACAAATTGTGGAGTGAACGTTTTTTCTTTCACTTTAATGAAAAAGTATGGTATTGTATAGAAGTTTTAAGCACACCATTGAATGAGATGAGGAGGAGGGGAAAGGGGAATGTAAGATGTGAAACTTCTTTGACAAAATTGTAGCATCATACCTTGTTCTTTACTTGTTCCTTGCGATGAAATTTTAACTGATCTCGTTAACCCAGCCAAATAATTTGGTCAGATGATGCGTGATACCAAAACGAATCAGATAATTCATCCACGATTGCATAGATCGCACATCCTCAAAGCATCCGCAAAGCATTTGCTGAAACTGTAAGATGTGAGCAAAATTTTATCAAAAATTTGATAAAGTACAATCAGTTTAAAATACTTCCAGCTCTTATATTTGGCAATATTGCTGGTGCTTTTTGAGTAACCCTTAAAAGATATGACATGAAAAATTGATTAAGCTGCGAAAGAAGAAAGAAGTGCTTTAAACAAATTGAACTGAAATGTGAAAATAAAAATTACAAAAGTGTGAAAATAATATGAAAAGTGTGCAAATACTATATTTGGTAATTCATTTTGTTGCCAGTTTACACAAAAAATAACAATAAAGACTGAAAAAAATATGGTAACTATCGAGAACTAAGAGCAACATAAACTGCCACCAAAGACTGGCAGCAGACAGACAAAACGTACAATTTCCCAGGAGTATGAAAGCGCATTACTTAATCTATACGTAGTATGCATGTACTCATAAAAATCGACTTCGATTGGCTACAACAACATCAAAGGCAACGAAAAATATGCTAAGGAGTCGCAGCAATTCAATGCGCGCTCATCAATCTTGCTACAAATATTTTCGTTGTGTTGCTGCTGCCGCATTCCGACTTACGATGGCACCCAATTGTCTGTGTGGGTCGCGATTGCTGCCGCCAGTCACTCAGCCAGTCACTCAGCCAGTCAGACTGTGAGTCAGTCATATCGCTCGCTGTTGCAGCAAATTAGTTTGTCAGTCAGTTTGTCAATATTGCGCTCTTTGCTGTGAGCTAAAAAGGATACGGAAATACTGCTTTTTATGTGGCTTTAGGGAATATCGTCGTTTTGCTGCTGCAAAAATGCTCTACTGTTGCGCATGCTGCTGTTACTATGTATTGTATTACTACAGAAACTTGAAAGCAGTTAAATTTGTTGGCAGTGGCAGTACGTAATAGCAGGAGAAACGGCTCTTTAGTTCCACATGGGAATTGTAATAAATTCGCCTAAAGTTGATGCGGAGAAGATTTTGTTCTCGCAAAAAAAAAAAAGAAAATATTGCCAAGGCAAAGTGCGAACATTTGCTCAGTTTAACGTGCTTAAACTGTGCTTAAAGCAACAGTATCAGCAGCGCTATTGCTGCCGTCAAACTCTTTCTTCCTAGCTTCCAATTTTCGTAACTTCTCGCTGTGTATTTTTGCCTTGTTGCTTTCGCGTTTGTGTTTTGTGCTCGAGTAAAATTTATGATCATCATTAAAATGCAGTGAAAGCATTTGTCAAATTGTGACAGCAGCAGGTGAATTGTATCTCTGAGATTGTTTATGATATGTATTTAATATGCGCTTTATCTTCTTCTACTGCTACTGCTGATTTTCTTCAACTTTTCGTTTAAACAAGAACAATGAATATGTAATATTGGCAGCAAGTTTTTCATTCGATTAATCCTTAAGAAAAAATGTAACAACAGAATAAGATAAAATGATTTTTCTTAGCAGAGAAGAGGGAGTGGGAGAGAGCGGTGGTAAAAAACACAACTCTTTCTTTAGCCGACCTGGAAAATAAATTAAAATTTGTTTTTTTCGCGTGACTGACTAGAAACTTGTATTTCGATATCATTCAAAATTTATTATAAATATTTTGAAGATGATGGAAAATTTTTTTTTATTGACATAAGAAACGACGTTAACGTTTATTTCATTACAATTTATTAAATTTTATCCTAATGCATGAATTGCCATATCAAAGCAATGTCTTTCAAACTTTAAACACAACGCCATCTATTTAGCATTTTTAAATTTAAATTTACTCATGCTAAGTTAGAGTTAAATTTTCTCACAACTTTTCTCATACTTTTTTACTTTACTTTTCCGTTAAATTTGTGCCAGTAATTTTATGAGTCCAGCTCCAACTGATCTCAAATTTCACGGTTATTGCAATCCCCGATTAATTGAATCGCCGCAATCGAAGCTAAAAATACTGTGAAACTGAAAAGCAAATGCATGAAAAACATGTAATTTATTAAGTAAGAAAATTTATGGAGGGAAATAATTTCCTTTTCCTTTTTATTTTTGATTTGCAACAGAAATAAACACACACAAAGAAATCGGAAGAAAAATGAAATAAAAAAGAAATTTTAATGCATATCAAATGATTTAACTTGAACGTCATAAAAATGGGCGCATAAATGTTGTTGGCAGTGAGCAGTAGGCAGTAGGTGCTGCTGGCAAACAAAATTCGAAAAAACATAGCATACTTTTTTGCGTTCTCTCTATCAATTTGCCAGGAAAACCTGAAAACTTTTTACGAACTTCAAATAACTACAAAACGTTTTCTTTTAAATATTTTCTCGTTTTCTTTGTGTGTTTTTCTGTTTGTTTTCTTTTTTCTTTCTACTTTGGGAAATATAATTTGGGCCATTAACTAACCTGACTGTTTTGCTAACTTGGCCAGAAAGCAGAAAAATCTAATTATAAACACGAAAAACAAAACCAGAAGAAATTAAATGAGAAAACTCTAGTACAATTAATTGACTAAACTACACACACCTACACCGAGAATCCCACACATACTTTGAAACATTTAGTCACAAATGCTAATGTACATATTAAGTAAAAGCAAATATGCAGACATGTAGTTTTCTATAGCGAGCTGAGAATTTCTGGCTTTCACTATTATTTTCCGTCCGACTGCAGAACGATAATTGTGTGGCATATAACTAAAAAGACACAGCAGGAGCATACAAAGCAAAAATACAAAAAACGGAAATTATGCATACCCAAAAGTACTCGTAGGAAAACGAACTAGAAGGCGCCTACAAATGGTCACGCAAACGAACATGTCTGCCACAGAACACGACACACCTTTTCCACCACCACCAGCGTTCCCAGCAGTAACTGCCTCTGGAGTAGGAGGCGTTTAAGATCACTTTGCTGACAAACTAATTCCTTCCATTTATGTTTCGTGCTGTACAAAAAATGGCACCATAAAAATGTAGGCATAATTAAAGCAGCTTGCAGAAATGAAAATGAAAATAGAAATTCTAAAAATTCAAGTAGGCAACTTTATAGAGGTGGTGTCCTGTGTGAGCTGACACACACACACATTTGTGTGTGTGTGTGTGTGAACAAAATTTTTCAAGTTTTTATTTACCTACATTTTGTGTGTGTGTACTCGTATTTTCGTATATCTTTTTTTTTTTTGTATCTTGTTGATTTCGATGGCATTTTCCAATGCAAACCAATTTTCATGAGAAACGAATTTAAATGAAAAGTGCAAATAATCTGTTTGCAGAGTAGCTTCTACAATGAATGTCTGATCGGTCTGTTTTTTGCCGCTTTTTTCGGAAAATTTACAATACTTCTGCATTGCGCCATAGTGGTGCTTTATAAAGCATGTTTCTGTAGAACGTTAGTTAATTCCAACGTTATTTTGTATTTGTATTTGCTAGTGGATGTAAAGGGATAATAAATGTGTATAAAATTTTTTACTTCATTCTGTTATGTATAGAGGGTAGTAGATACAGAGATATGAAAGTGTAGTGATTTATATGAATGATTTATATATGGTATGTACTTATTTATATACATATATGTATTCAATGTTAGTGTTAGTATTGAAATAAAATGAACAAAAGATACCAATGGAAGTAAGTAGATTAAAGTAGTAGTAGATTAAAGGTAGGTAAGTAGAATGCTTCGCTCAAATTCAGTGAACCTTTCCGGTCTAGTTCTATTATAGTTCGAGCTGATACATTTTTGAATTCTCATCCAAGGAACTTAAAGCGAAGTATCGCTCCAGTCAAAACTAAACAGTAGCATTGAGAGTGAGCAGTCTTATGTCATTTCAAACATAATGAATGTAATAAAATTATCAGTCCTTGATGCATACCTTGAAACATCAGTTACTAACTCTACCTTCTTATCCCCTGCACTTGCACTTGCTTAATTTGTTTGTTTTCCATATTTCCTCCCATAATTCATAAGCTTAAAGCAGAATACTTCACTCACTGTTACTCACTGCTGTTTTCTACCGCTTCTGCCTACTAGCAATAAGAAAATTAAAAAACATAATGCACCCACTTTATGCACAATCAAAATGCCTTCGCCCTTTTCACCTATCTACAAAAACAAAACATATAAAAAGATGTTGTTCAAATGAGGCAAAAAGAACGAAAATTTATGTTTAAAAAGCTGATTGCCAAATATGAAAAGGGAAGCAAACACAACTACTGTTTTTTTATTATTTTTTGAGATTTTTTTTGCCTATACTCATGTACATATTGTTCGTACTACCCAATGCTACTAAACACAACTGCCACGCCCCTTTTTCCGCTTAAAGCGCACACATAAAATTTTATTTGTTTGTTTGTTCGTTACAACTTCATATTCTACCTACTTTTCCACTCATCTGCTACTACTAATTTCTACTTACTACACTACTTATTTTTCGTGTTCGGGAAAAGAATAGCATAACATTTAAAAGGAGCACACGAGGAACCAAAGGATGCGCCTGCCTTGTGTGCTCAGAAAAAGAAGAAAACCCTTTATTTTTGTTGTTATTGCTGTTGCTACTTCTAGTAAATGCATAAGGCCAACCTTGCGGGGAAACTATGAAAACAGCAACAACAACAACAACAACAGCAACATTCACTCTTTTATTTGGCGCGCGAACAAAATATGATTTTTACTACTAAGTATTCTTCTACTTGCTTTTTTTCTTCTACAGCTTGTGTGTGTTTTTTTTTTTTTTGTTTTTTTTGTTTTTTGTGTTTTTGCTCTGTTGCTTTTTTGATAAAACTGACATTTTGGTATTTCATTTGTTTTGTCTATTTTTGGCAAGCAAAAAAGTAGCACAGCATGTGTTGCCATTGTGTTGGGAATGTTTTTAAAGCATGCCAGACTTTAATTTGCTTTCATTCTTTATTGTGTAGCAGTTATTGGATTTTATGTAAATCATATTTTTTATTGTTTACAATTCGAAAAATCGCCATTAAAATTATATAAGTATTTATTATTTACATACAGCTGACTTTTTTCTATATATTACTTTTTTCCAGCTAATCAAATGCTATTGACACTGACACTAAGGTAAGCTCGAAGTTGCTGTGAAGCATTATAAAAAATTCAATATTTTCAAAGTGAAGTGAATTACTTTAATTTTCTATTTCCCCATGAAACTTAACTTATTTCCACATCTCCTCATTTATTAAATATTTATAAGCACACATCCACACAACACCACAGAAAAGAACATGTACTTAATTCATTCATATTTGCCAAGGCATTACTATACGAGTGCATTATATAATACTTATAACGAGCTGAAAGTGCTACACTTAGACTACAATATTCTGTAGTATATTTTTTCTACTATTTTATTTTCACATGCATAAGTACTACTTTACTACAATGTTTGGTTTGTGCCAGAGTTTGCAACTGAGCAACTGAATGTTGTTGTGATTTGTTTATATTGTTATTTTGTTGTTTTCTTAGAGATTTTTGTTTTGAGCTGTTGTTATGCCGCCACAACAAATAAGTGAGCAACAACAGCAGGCAAGGCAACAGCATCCATTCAACAGTAACAACAGCTGCCCACAAGAATGACATGAGTCTCAATCCTTGTGGCATGTGCATTACGAATTCGAGCATAATACATAATGTCCTTTTTATGTTACTCGTAGATTTCCATTTTCTTTTTCAAACATTTCTACATTTTCCTTTCTTACTCGAGTAAATAATATTGTTTGTGTTTGTATGTGGGATGAGGGTGAAGGTGAAGGTGAGGGGTGGAGATAGTAAGAATAAAGGTGTTTCTTGCAAACGAAGGATAATAGAGCGAGAGTAAAAATAGCAAAGCGCTGGGAAAATGAAAATGATGGCAAAAACAAATAAATTCAAAGTACGAGTATTTTGATGTTTAAGCTTTGCAGCATATGATCGTGAGTATGATCGTTTAAATAAAATTGAATAAATGATCTTTAATTCCATGTACTTAAATAGGCTTAATGAACGTTAGGCTTGCCAGAGATAAAACAACAATATATATATAGGCAGACCAGACTATCGTTTAGGAACCAGCCACGGTTCCTCATCAGTGATCTTATTGGTAGTTCTTTGTGTTTCTATATATAATCCATATAAGCTACTCATAATTTGGTCGAATCTTGTTCATTTTTACATGGTCGTTGTACTTCATTGGGATATTCATTTCGATACTATTAAGAGCAAGGGCGGGCGGATCCAGTGGTGAGGCCACCCAAAATTATAATTTTGACATCTTTTTGGCACAACATAACCTTCAGAACTCAAAAGTACCGCCCAAAATTTGTGAATCCTGTAAAATTTTGCTTAAGCGATGCTTTTTCTTCGTAATTTGTGAGCGTATTAGTTTTTGTGTCTTTAAAACAGATAATAAAATCATGGAGTTTTAAAGATGTTTACACCATACGATTGCTTTGAAACAATGGTGGCATATAGCTAGTCGATGTCATTGTCCTTGCTGCAGCGGATGCTACTACAGCTCGGCTCCATTCTATTCCATTGTTAAGCAGGCCAGACCATCCAGCCAGCCAGCACAACTATCACTTCACATTTACCACACAGCATCTTGTCACCATCAGCATAACAAAGTTATGTAACAGCAACAGCGGCTGTAACTTCAACTTCAACACTCCAATACCAAACAACACAAAGATGCAACCTATTTCTTTAATATCTTTCTCTAGTTTCTCAAATATATTATGTATTACTCCTGATGCCCCTCATTTCTTGTCACTTTTATTTATTATGATTACTTTCATTATTGTTATTGTTTTTGTTGTGGCTGGCTAAAAGTTTCAATGTGAATGCGTTGTGACAGAATCGGGTGGGGAACAGTAGCAGCAGCTGCAGTTTCTGCTGCACTTGAATGCTTTGAAATGCTATAAGTAATAGTGTAGGTGTGGTTGTGTTTGTATACATACATACATACATACATACATGCATATGTACGTGTGTAGGTGTGTTTGCGTGTGCATGTGAATGTGTAAGTGTGACGAATATGAAATGCAATGCAAAGTGACATTTATCGCTTGCAGACAAATGTCTGCATCCTGCGGATGCATTTGAATTTGCCACAGTAGTGGTAGAAATGAGACGTGCTTATCAGGAACATATGCCCAGCACATATGAACAGTAAAAAAGGAGCAAAGCAGGGAGGCGGTAAACCATCATCATCAGCGTACTTATCAGCAGCATCACCACATCCTTAGAGTAAAGGTGACAGCACCAGTAACCGCACATTTGCGCAAATTGTGTGTGTGTGTGTGTGTGTGTGTATGCGTCCGATCTACGTTTCCACTTTTATTACATTTAACTTTGTACTTCTTTTCTCGCTCCGACTTTCCTTCACATCACCGCTGCCTACCTCAACACATTTATACTATGTAAAAACATTCTCAATTGTACGTAAATTCTAATGAGGTCATTGCTTGACAATTGCATTTTTGCTGCTGCTGCACCACTTATTTTGTTTTTATTGCAATGCTGCATTTGCGCGCTTTACGTATTTTCATTTCCGTTTCCTTTAAGCGTATTCTCTCTCGCTGTACTAAAGTGCACCACTAGCGCAATAAGAGAAGACAAAAAGCCGAGCTGGCATTTCGCATAAAGTCATTAGGAGCCACCAGAAGCAGCCACTACCACAGCCATTGCCGCCGCTCGGGAAACTCATTTTTATTTCTATCTTTGTTTCATTTATTTTCTATGTTTTGCCCTCCACCACTACTTTTTCCCCCACCCCGTATAATCAGGGTAGCAGTTTCATTAAATTTTACGCTTTTGTTTTATGTAATTTATGCGACAATGTGAGATAAATTCTATTTTTCACAAAAGTCGCTTATCCGAAGGGCTGCGAGTGACGGCATGAGTAGTTGTAATGGAATGTTGCTGCTGTACATAAATGAAATGAGCCAAAAATGTAAAAATGGTGAATTTAGATGGGAACTCACCACCTTTGCTTAATGTGCAGTTTAATGGATGGCGCCCATCCCGAAATCGCGAGAAAGAGCACATAAATGAACGCACATTTAAATTACAAGGAATTACATAGTTTTGATTAAATATTTTATTTTTATATTTCAATACTTTTCATTTAATAAAAATCATTCCTGTTTATAAATTTACAAACAAATTTAATATGTTGTTCCGAAAGTAGAACTCCTCAGGGCTCAGTGCTCGACTCAATGCGAATGAAGCTGCAACTTGACTGTCGCGAAACACCTATCGTTACAAGAACGTATCACCTCGTAGCCTCAATAGAAATATCTAGGCACTAGAAGACCACTCTCACAGTCACGTAAAAGTGTGAGCTTACCCGTTTTATACGAAATATCGAATGCATAAAATAGCCAGCGATGATCCTATATATATCCCCAAGAACTTGTACCTCAGCAAAATCTAGATGCTACTAAAATCATTCCATAAACCCTTTCTAGACCACATAATCGAGATTCCCAACTTCGAAATCGGAAAACTTTTCCTATTTCTCAATCTCAGGAACTGGCTCTAGCCAACAAACAACATCCATTGACTCAATGAGGATGTGGCATCAAAACGGCGATAAATGGCTAATTGAATTTAATTTGTGAAAAATTACCCACGATCTTAGTAGTCCCGGGGCGGAGTGAAGGAAGGAGATGTACATAAAGGGTGTTTTTTTTAGAAGTGTGGTTTTCAATCTGGCAATAATTTTTTCGGAGTTGGTCTTTTTGACAGCTGTCACTTGATTTGTACTCCCTTTGGTTTGCCATTTCATAATAAATAGACTTACTCTTGAACAAAGTTTGCAAATCGTGCAAATTTATTACCAAAATAATGGTTCGCTTCGTCCAATATTCGGTCGACATAATCGCCCAGCAGAGTCGGTAATTCGAGCAACCATAGATCGGTTTCGCACCACGTTTACTCTAGGCGATAATGCGCATCTCAGAGACGCCATACAGTGCGCACCTAAGACGCTATTGCTGCTTTGGGGCAGAGTATCGAAGAAGACCCGAATGAGTCCATCCGCCATCGCGTGCAACAATTGGAGCTGCGCCTATCCACTTTATGGAAGATTTTGCGGAAGGATCTTGGTTTGCGATCTTACAAAATCCAACTCGTGCAAGAATTGAAGAATTGAAGGTGAATGGGCCCAAAACGAGATGGCCACCGATCCCGATTTTCACAACAAAATTTTTGTTCAGCGATGAAGCGCACTTTGGGTTGAATGGGTATGTTAATAAGCAAAATTGTCGCATTTAGAGTGATCATAATCTACAAGCCATTGTTGAGACGCCGTTACATCCTCAAAAAGTCACTGTTTGGTGTGCTCTATGGGCAGAGGGAATCATTGGTCCATATTTCTTCAAAGATGAAGCCGGTCATAATGTTACAGTCAATGGGGAACGCTATAGAGCCATGGTTAATGACTTTTTCGTGCCTGAATTGGAGGATGTTGATGTGGACGAACTTTGGTTCCAACAAGACGGCGCTACGTGCCATACAGCCAACGAAACAATCACAATCAATTTATTGAAGGAAACTTTTGGTGAGCGCATTATCTCGCGTCGTGGGCCTGTGGCGTGGGTTCCAAGATCGTGCGATTTAACACCGCTGGACTATTTTTTGTGGGGTTATGTGAAGTCGCTTGTCTACGCATATAAGACCGAGACGATTGACGCGCCTTGGAAGAGAATATTCGGCGCGTTATTACTTACATACGACCCCAATTGCTGCAAAAAGTTGTTGAAAATTTAGCCCCTGGGCTGGAATTTATTCGAACCAACCGCCGCGGCTGGCCACTTGCCCGAAATAGTTTTTAAAACATAATGGCAAATCCTTATCTTTATAAAAAAGCTAAATTCTTGGCCATAACATTAAACTACGACTACATGAGTTTTATTACATCTTGAAAACCACACTTCTAAAAAAAACACCCTGTAAGAGATTTACGTCGGCTGCATTATTAAACTCAGCTCTAACTGCAACTACGAAATCGGCTTGTGCATATTTTCCGTGCATTTTTTTTTTTTTATTCTCTATGCAGTAACAAAATTTCATGTTGCTCAGTTCAGTATGACATGTGACTATAAATCATAAAAAGAATTAGCTTTATAGCAGATTTGAGCAATTTAACTATGTACATTCATAGAATACTACTATGTAAATAGTACTACGACTACTACTGCCATTGTTCGAAATAGTAAAAACTACAAAACAAAAAGTGGTCTGGAATGTTACTACTTTTTATATGTACGAGTGTAGTATATGTATTTTTCCCCATTTCTTTTTTACGCTATAATCTCGGAAATACATACAGATGCAGGCAGTGATTTTAAACAAGCAAATATAGCCAGCTGCTATATTCACACACACACATATAAAAGTACATATGACGCCATTTTGTCTTTTTTAACAACGTAAAAATGAAATTCATATTTTAGTTTTTGTACTAAAAAGAAAAAACGGAAGTTGAAAAGGCATTTTTACCATTTTCATAGTTATGTCGTGTGCCAAATGTCTGTGTTAGTGGTTTGTATGAATGTGTGTTGCCTATCTCTGACGTGAATGCAAACGACACTGTGAATGCCACTCCTTGGGAGCACATTGTAAATACATGCAATGCGAGCATACCATACTACGTATAAACGAAGTAAAGTGGTAAAATGAAGAAGCGGCTTACTAGCATTTTTAAAAGTTTTGCTTCACTTTTTTCAGTATTTCTGTGTTTTGGTTTTTTTTTTTGTTCTTTGTTTTCTTTTTTTGCTGAATACTAATTTAGGAAACGCATGAAATATACACACATATACATATGTTGTATGTATGTATATGCAGAGAGCTTGAAACTTGGAAGAATGTATGCATGCAAAGTGGTACTTTGCAACTTATGTTGATTAAAAGCGTGTGTTGCTTGTTGTTTGTGTTTATTTATCTCCTTCTCTATCTGTGTTTGTGTGTGTGTGTGTGTGTGTGTGTGTGTGTGTGTGTGTGTGTAGAGAAATGTTGCAAAACACTTTGAGGTAAGCCTTAAATAATGAATGAAATTAACACAGACACACATACGCATGCACGTTTACTTAAACACATACATACATACAAGTAAATACTGAAATTTACACATTTGTATGCAAAGGCAAAGTACACACTTCTTTTTACCTTCTACGATATGCATGTGATGTCGCAATACGTGCATCAGCTATCTTCACTGCATTACGGATATGCACGAGTAAGTATGTGGTGCATTTCTGTTTAAATAAAGCAACAAATTCTTATACGCACATATACAAAGCAACACATGCATGCATTTGTTTATTGCTGCAAAGTATGCTTTAAAGTATTGCAATGCATTTATTCAGTTTTGGTTTCTTAAACAGAACTTAAAGTATTTCAAGTATATTTATATTTGAAGATATTTATTTCTCTAACACGACTAAGTCGACTGAAGTTGACAGCACTCAAGCTTGAGAGCACCTTTTTACATTTTTACCCCGAAAAATATGTTAGAAAATCACAGAACTTTAGATGTTTAAGTAGATCATGCCAGATTAAAATTCACTAATAGCAGAAAATCAAACTTTATATAGTAAAATGTTTGACATTTAGAAGCCTAAAAACTTGTTATGCATTCAGTAACCTTTAGCAGTAATGGGAAAACATTTAAATAAAATTTTTTTAAGATATTTCAAGATAGAAATATCAAGAGCTAAAAAGTAGATAGGTAAGATCCTGCAGCAATGAAGCAATAATTTAATTATTTGTCAATGAAACAGCAACTCAAATCTAGCGCAAAGCTTCCTAATTGATCTTTTCGATCTGTATAATCTTTTTACTAAAAAAAAAAAAATCTTTTATAAGCGAATTGGTTTAAGGAAAATCATTCACATTTTTTTATTCCATATTTCAAATACCAAAAAAAACTAAAAATGCAGACGCGGGTAATATTTTAGTATAATCTTTGCAATGACAAGCATAGATTTACATACGAGTATGAAAGTTTCAATTTATTGCAACAATATCCTATGGAGCCACAAAAACAACTCCCGATTTTTATTTCACAAATTCCATCTCTTTTCCTTTTTTACGTTTTCAGTTTTTTACTTCAAATTTCAATTTAAAAAAAAATCCCTAAATGTATGCTTCCATTTGCACATAAATCCGCGAATTTCTCTTCACTCACACACATAAACACACCCAAACACATACTTTTGTGTATCATTTACGTGTATGTATTGCACTTGACTTTCATTTCATGCTGCTGCTGTTGCCGCCATCGAATATGAACAAGTAAGAATAATGGTGCACATAAATAATGATCCAAAAAAAAAAAAAAGAAATAAGAGAAGGAAACCGAAATATATTTTTGCGCTAACACTTATGCTATGGTACACTATAAATATATACTATACATACACTCACATATGTATCAATTATATGCGAATACGTTGCAACGCCGTTGCTTTGCTATTTCTTCTACTATTTATTTTTAATAGCATTGATGTATGAGAGCGGCACTACTTCTTACCTATCTTCTCACACACTTTTTGGTGTGTTTATTTGAAAGCGGAAGCGGAAACCAAATACAGCAGTGGTGGAGATCTCAACCAAAGATCGACATGGCAACACAAAAAAAACCAACAAACAAAAATAATAAAACCTACAAAATGATACAAAAATATTTGCGAAAGTTAGGAAAATATTTTATTTTCTGTAGTCAAAAAGAAAATTGCATTTATTTCACTTTTTTGCAAAATCTGTAGCTATTTATTTCTTTTTATTGGGAGAGAGAAAACTGTTGGTCGCTGTGGCGTAGTGGTAATGCGTTGGGCTGCTACGCAGAGTGTCCGGGGTTCGAATCTCGGCACAGGCAAAATAAAAAAAATAAAAAGTAAAAAAAAAAAAATTTTCTATACGGCACCACCACCACCTCTTGGCAGGCAATGGCAAACCTACAAGAGTCAAAATTGCCTATGAAAAGCTTTTCACTTCCCCGTTCGGGGACTGTAGGTCCCTTCCATTCATGTACAAATATAACACGCACAACATGAGTGGATGCGAAAAACGAAAAGCTCGGCCTAGACCCTCCATGGGCTGTTGTGCCATTAAAAGTAAAGTAAAGTAAGAGAGAAAATTCGCATGCTTTTCAATAAGCGCATGTCGAAATTTAAAGCTAGTTTTGAACTGCAGTTTAATTCTTTTCTTATATGACTTAATTTATTCTACTTAGTAGTAAACACAGAGTCTACATTTCCCCATACTTAGACCAAATTTACTTATCTCACTTTGGACCTAAACTCTAAAATTACTAAGAATTTTGAGCTAAAATTGCTCAAAATGGTTTTCCAATGCTTATAGCGCTAGATATAGCTTCTACTTCGACTAGCATACATAATATTTTCCCATTTCAATATCAAAAAATTATAAGCAATTCTCATACAAATCTCATATTCTTTGACCAGGATATTTTAATAGCATTTACTAAAAAATTTAAGTTCAGGATCATTCTGGAGCTGTTTACAAAAATTCAATGTTCAGATATATGTATTAACTAATACATATTTTTAATTATATTTACGAAAACTGAGAACTTCTGCATGAAAGATTGTAAATAGTAGTTGCATTTGAAATTTTCTAGTATTGTGCTGACAATGTGTGGTTTTCAATTTTACTAAAATGTTTTCTATTACGCATTTTCTTCATTAAACTATTTGTGGCTTTTATAATTGCAAATGTAAGAGTGTTTTTCCCAGCAAAGCAAGAACAGCTAAAATATTAAGATGAAACAAAACTCATTTGCTTGTGTATAAGTATAAGGAAAATGTAATATATTTGGAGTGAAAAATTCATTTATTTTTTGTTAGCAATAGCAAGACGAACACAGTGGCGTCCTAGCGTGTATTTGTGAGGCAATGAGGCCTCGAAAAATTGCTCGACTTATTTCAAACATCTAGAAACAAACCGCAAGCAAGCAAAATGTTGTTTTAAAAGCCAATGTGAGAAACTGCGATAGCATGAATCTTCCCCATGTATGCATTCTGCGGTTGCTAGTATTTCAGCTAACACAAATTGAAACTTAAATGAAAATTAGCATAACCTTAAGTTGGAACAAAAAGTGCGTATTTGTAAATTTTTACTGCATAAAATTTCATTTGGAAATTTCAAGGCAAGCCTGGAGTTTGGACTTATAAGAAGGTACCGCCACTACAAGAACAATTAATATATTCGCTAAGAAATACAAAGACTTGCTTGTGTACTCACACAAGTGTAACAAATGCAAATACAAACAGTGAAATAAATTATAAACTTAGACTAAAGCAAATAAGAAACATCATCAATACCGCAACCGCATACTACATACTATACTATTACCAACAGCGAACAATTACGTACATGCATGCTAACAATTACAATTACCAATGCACAGATGCAGATACAGAAAGAAGTACTGCAGTTGTGTAGCAGTGAATACGAGTACAAAAAATCAGTATGTGGCAGATAGAGATACAGATCATAGACAACTCTGGTGATGGTGCCACATTGAAAGCCGCTTGGCAGCTGCTTATCTACATTTTTAATATGAAACTTAGAGGGATAAACGAGCAAATTGTAACAGAGTAGAAGCACACGAATGGCGATGCTGACAAAAGTGGAGAACTTGAGTCCGCCTTATGGATGATAAAGCTCAGATTCATTCAAACATTTTCTGGTTACTGTTCTTCATAATAATACAAAATTTTCCAACAACCGAGTACATTTGTGCTGCTACTCTTTTCTCTTATTTTTTGTTGAAACCGCTGCATTGGTTAAAACTAATTTCTAATGTTTCCGAAGCACAAGAAGATACACACAAACACACACACAGACATATTTACATATATAAAGATACATGTTTAAAAGCCAAAATTTAATGTTTTATCATATGTGTGCAGGAGTGTGTGTGTGTGTGTGTGTGTGTGTGTGTGTGTTGAGCGTGTATGTCTGCCTGTGGCACCACAAAGTCTTACAGTCGAGTAAGCAACGCAATTATTTATCTTTTCTCAAATACACACACACACACATACCAATACCATACAACTATTGCAACACATACATATACCGAGTGCTGTTGCTGCTGCTCCTGCTGCTGTTGCTGTTTCTTCATACACTTCCGACGGAGGCTCAAGTCAAGCCACACCAATCCAAGCCATACCACCATGCCATGTGCCAAACCACGACGCCAAGTGAAGAAGAAGAGGCACAAGAAGCAATAGCAGAAAACTACACAAAAATGTACGAATTTTTCAAGGAAGCAGAGCAGCCCAACATGACAGCAGCTGTAAAATTTATGGTGCCATTTTCTTCTGTTTCCATGCGCTTCTTTCTTTCAGCTTTGGTTTCCAAAATGAATTTAAAAATCATTTGCATTTTTTCGTTTTTATATTTTTGCAGTTCATATTAATAAATCAAATGAATTTGTTGGCCATAAAAGTTCTAACTACATATAACGCAATTATATTCTCACTTTATTTTCTCTTGAGTGTTATAACGAAACAGTGAAATGTTTGTAGTTAGATTGCTAGCTAGCGCCTAAAAGTATACAACACTAATTGGCTGATTTATTGCAATGATGCAAGCATTTAAGTGCTTATTTTAAATTGTTGTAACCTAAGCAAAAGCTGCTGCTGCTATTCAAAAATGCATGTCAAAGACTCGCATGTAAGAAAATATTTTTTTTTTTTAAATAAGAAATGTAGGCAATAATTAATTTTGTGTGTTTTTAAATAAATGTAGTGTTCTGAATTTGTATTTTCAGTATGACTAGAAATAGAAATATCACATTGATTTAGTTATTTATTTTACCTGTAAATTACATGGAAAGCATATTTGAGGCTTCTTCTTTTTTATCCCATTAGTTTCAAGTGTTCGCCATGGCATCCTACGTAGTATGCTGCATTGCTACTCAGGTGCTGGGTTTGAGACTCGGTACAGTCATAAATCAAAAATTAAAAAATTACTGCATGGTACCTCCTCTCAGCAGGCAAGGACAAACTTCCATGAATGAAAATTGCATAAGGAAAGTTTTTTAGTTTGCTGTTTGAGTGCGGCACAAATAAAACTCGTACAAGCTTGGCCCAGGCCTTGCATTCAGCCATTCAAATGAAAATCCAGATTTCAGATTTGCTTATGAACGCCCCAGGAATGTAATATTTATTATTTTAATTTCCAGTCTCAAAATTGTGAAATAATCGAGTTTACAATCATTTGTGAGATGATGCTCATCGCATTCGAATATCCACGCCACATGTTTGCTTCCTTTGCCAGCATATCATTCCGCCGCCTTCCCATGCATGCATTCCCATATACCTCACTATTCAAATATCTAATCTAATTAAAAGTTTGCCATTTACTTGGAATCACTAATGAAATCGCTTCTAACTTAATGGAGAAATTATGTTAAATCTTATTTTAACATAAAAGTCAAGATCAAAAACACGCACGAAATTTTCAACTGCTACTGTTTTTTTTTCACTTTTTTTTTGGCATCGCAAATGAATACGCAAATGTGTAATATATAGCGCTGTAAAGACTGCTACAAAACGGTGTAATAATATTCCAAAACTAGTTTTGGCAAAACATAAAACTTGGGACGACATCGATGCGCCATGAAATAAGCACGGCTGACGCCTGGCACTCAGTTTATTTCTGAGGCAAGATTGTTTTGATTTTGAAAAATTAAAAGTGCAGTAATTCTACTGCTTATAAAATTATTTCTACAACTTTTCTTTACTAACACAATACTGAATTTTGTTGCAGTACAAATATTGCATGCTTAGCCTTTGTAGATATGTATAAAGATATGAGTGTGTATGTATTTATGTGTAAGTATTCTAAAGTGCTTTCTACTGTTTTACGTCTTTCTTTTTTTGCTTTTGTTTGTGGTGTTGTTGTTGTGGCCACAAATAACACTGCCTGCTAATTATGACAATATGAGAGTGTGTATGTGCATATGTGCAATCCAAAAGAGCAGCCAAAATGACAATCCCATCTGCACCATTACTGCCAATATAAGATGCGAACACTCTACATACAAACAAATTCTAGATTTTTTTCCTTAAAATATAAAAAAGTCCAACACTATCAAAATGATGGTATTAGTAGGCACAGAAATACCACCACTACATATGTTGTACACACAAAAATAATTTTTTCTATCAGCTTACATACACTTTTCTTTTAATGCAGTTTTTTTACAACATTCTTTATTCTCATGCTTTATTGCATAATGTCCAGAGTAACCAGTGCCTGTCTGCTTGTCCCCCAGTCTGCCTGCCTACCTGCCTGCCTGCCTGCCAGCATGTGTACTTTTATATGTATTTGTGTAGACTGTCGCTGCATACGAGTATGTGTATGCGCCGCATTAAGAATTCAATGGCAGTCACATGATACCTTCACTACCATTTTTGCTTCTTTACTTATGTGCAACTACTGCACATAAATGCTAAAAATAGTCACTAAAATCTTTTACTGCATGATGAACGAAAAAAAGGATTTAAACGAGCTAGTGCAAAACGAAATGAAATGAAATGAAATGAAATGAAATGAGAAAAAAACTAAAAGCAAACAAACGTTGCCACTTCCGAACGGATGCGGAAATACAAGCGTCAGGTTGCTGGACTTTGTTGGCTGAAAGGTGAATGTCGAGTGAATGGAAAAGCAAGGGGCAAGCAGCCAAGGCAAAAGGCAAGTGTGCAGTTGAAGTGTCGAGGACATTGGGCGCACTTTGGTATATGGTGAAGAAGAAAAGGCAGAGAGGCAAAAGAAGTAGCGCTAAAAAGAATATGCTGCAAGTCGATAGCTTCCTTTTTTCGCCCTTTTTGCATTAGTTTTTAAATTTTCTCGTTTTGTTTTTATAGTTATGCACATGTAAAACAGTTAGAGTATGGTGGCCATCAGGATATCGTGATGAACATAAGTACACGTTAGGCTATGCACGAGACCATTGAATGTCATTTTAACTATGGGTAACTGTGTGGGTGAGTACCAATGTGTGTGTGTGTGTGTCTGTCTGTGTGTGTGTGTGTGTGTATGTGTCTGTATATAGATGAGTTAAGTGTTTGGTTATTGTGTAGTATGCGGTTAGGTGTAGAGTGATAGGGAAATAGCAAAATGTAATATACTTATATGTAATTGAAAAAGTACAGTGGCACAATGGCTCTGAATTTCAGATTTAAGTATATTTTGATGGATGATCAGAATTAGTGCTTCTAAGAATCCTGTGCTGTATAGCTACGGATGTCGACAGGTGCGGAACGTAGTTCAATTCTTACTGATACTCCAGAGCAGCAACCTGCTCTCGTCACTATGTATTATACTTACTTAATTCTAAGCTGCTACTCCAAAAACATTGTGATTTGTGAGACGAATGATATAAAAACTATCTGCTACATTATTATTCCATTGCGACGTAGAATAAATCAGATTTGGCACTTGCACTACACAATAGCAAACCTTCAAGGTTTCAAATTTCTTAAGGAAAGCTCCTCAATTCACCGTGCCGATTCGGCTTAAAACTGGAGATCTCTTCCATTGGCATACAAATACTTAGCTGATAGCACAACGTGAATGGTCTAAGGCCCTCCATAGGTTAATGTGTCACTAAAAAAGGAAGAAGCATTTGAACCACTGTATAATTTATATTTTCTCATCGGTTGTCGTCGTCGTCATTGTCATCGTCATCGTCATCGTCAGCGTCGTTTTTCTTACTTAAGTTTATCGTTTTCATTTTCATTTGTATGCCCGTATTTCCTACAACACGCTCCTACCCCACATTACACCTCAAATTCGCTTCCCTTTTGCCTACACACTTTTTACTCTGCATCCCTATTTTTATGTGATGCACATTTTTTTTAGCTTATTTTCCTTTATTCTAGCCGTCGCTGTCGCTGTGTGCGCTCCTATTTAAGTTTACTTTAGTTGTTTTCATGACTTGGAAAATATCTCGCTCTCTGTTGCTGCTTTTATCACCAAAAAGGAAGAATATCAACAACACAAAGAGCAAAAGTATAAAACATCAGCATTTATTGCCAGGCATGACTGTGTGCTGCCTGCAAAAATGTTGTACGTGGGAAAGAAATATGAACTAAAAATTTATAAAATAGTAATGCAACAACAACAAGAACAACAACAGCAACAAGATGGCAAAGAATACCTGTAGTTATTACATTTTCTGCCCCTAACTATACAGGATTACTTAGATGGGGCTTTAAAGGAAATGCAACAAAAACAACAAGTTACAATGTAATAACAGTCGTGGCAGTGCTTTCTATTCTACTTACTTAGGGATGGTTCGTTAATGGCGTTTTTAATGGCGATTTTCTCACGGCTACTCGAAAGTAACAGTTGCAGGTACAAAGAATAGAAGGAAAAGCTTTGCAATTCTTTCGCTTTCATATTCCTATAAAGTTTCGCTGTGACTCGAGTATAGTAGCAGTTACAGTTGTCCCATCCCTGACTCTGTTGCTACTGTTATTGTTGCTTTTCGTTGTTGCTTTTGTGATGAAAGGCATTTGTGTCCGCTAAAGCTTCAAGCTCCAAAACTTGAGTTGAATTAAATTGAGCATTTTGCAACTATGAAAGAATGAATGAATGTAGTCAAAGCAAAAAATAGAAACTTCAAAAATGTTGGCCGCCATTTTTCTTTGCCATAATTTCATATGCACAAAGCAAAAATGAGAGGAAGAAAAAACTTAAATGTAATGAAATGAAAAAGTGGAAATGAAAGGCGACAGTATTTCTTTTAACTTTAGTGAAGAAACTGTGGTGGCAGCAAATTGTTTCAGCGGCAAAGTTTAGATGAGCGCCTCGAAAATAAAGAAAAGAAAGAAAAAGTTAACGATTTTCACTGTACGTGCACAGCAGGAAAATCTATTCAATTCAGAATACAGTGACGGCAACAATAGTAAATACGAGTACTGAGGTGTAACACTATGCAACAGAAGAGGAAGAACTTGCACAACTGGAACGGCGCTTTAAGTTTGCTTGGGCTATTCAAAGTTCTTGCGGCGTCCTTTTTTCACTTTTCCTCACTTTTATATTAATTTTTATTCATATTATGTCTTTTTTTTTATATATTCTACGCCAAAGATCCACACCATTATGGTGCAAAAAAGGATATAATGCTGTCACTGCTGTTCCCACATTCCGTTTTATCTTCAGCTTTACTAGCGTCAGGTTTTGGTTTGGGTGTGTCCCTTCCCTCTCGCCGTCTCTCCCGCTCTCTCCCCTGGTAGTCTATGTGTTTGTTTGTATTACTGTCGTGCACTTTGAAATTTGTTTGCTTTTAATTAATTGCACACGCGGTCACTGTAAATGGTGCCGTTGAACGAATGAAATGTGCAAATGTGGGCAAACGTTCTCTAGGAGCAGCGAGGCCTTTGCAACTAAGTATGCAGATCCGAGGTAGTGCTCGGCTACAGCTACTGATTGTCCAAGCGTTTCTGGTGACAAGGTGAATGCGAAATTGGCTTCACCGACTGCGCTGTGTATTCTACTGCGAAGCACAGCTGCGTGTTAAAAGACAATTTAACGTTGGGCATATTCTGATTTTAGAGATAAAAGGCCTTGGCAAAGTAGAAGCTGGTGATGTAGTAATTCGAGCGATAGGTGGAAAAGTCAGTCAGCTTTTAATGCCAGCAGGTCCTTAGCTTTTTTGGGATTTAAATTCATTACATTTTTATTTTAATTTTTTTTTGTGTGACGGAAAATATTAAATCAGAGCTGGTATTATTTTATAATTATTATCTACTTTGCATATATGCAAGTTAATAATAAAAAGGACATGTGTTTGAATTCAAAATTTGAATAGTGTCACGTAGGAAATACAAGCAAGAGCTATTTAGATTGTGCGGTTCATTCAATTGGCGTACTGACAAACTAATATTGCAACTCACTTCCTATAAATATTTAAATTTGATGTAGATTTAAAAGAGAATGAGACACTTCTCTTGTCTCCATTTAAGGGTAACCTCACGGCACAGATTTAAGGGTCAAATCTTCGGCTCATAGTTGACAACTTGATGCGCTGTTTTATTTCTCGACTAAGTATTGATATGTTACCATGAGTTCAAACCATGTATGGGCAAAATGCCTCTAAGTTGTATAAATATATAGATAGGTACAACCATTTTAAGTTTCGAAAAAGCAGTTTTAAAGACATGCTGGCTATGTTCAAATATTAAATTTATTATTTCACTTGGGTAAAGATTTTAAATGTTCTTTTGTCGAATTTTCAAAGTTGCTGTACGAAAAATCGTTGAAATATTCAAAATGGGTTAAAATGCAAAATCCATCTGATTTAGCAACAAGCGCCTTGGCAACTCGCATTCACATCAAAATGGATTTTTAGAAATTCAACAGAAAAATAATTACTACAAGTATTTCGAAGTAGCAGCAACTGCACTATTAGTAAAATCACTGACATTGTGTTACATGTCACTGTGATTCTTTAGCAGTAGCAGTTCTATTGTTTGCAGATCCTCGTGTATTGAGATTAGAATTGAAAGATCAAAAGTAAATAGGACATGAAATGATTTTCTTTTTTTTACATATTATTCATTTTTTGAATTTGAGTACAACAAGAATTAGTTCTTTGAAAGTATCTACATAGTATGTGAAAAACTTGGAAAATTTACTAAAAAACAATATATATTTAGCTCAGTATTTAAAATCCTCTAAGAAGAATCTGGTGAAAAATTATCTACATAAATGCATAAAGCTTTAACTATTCCTGCTGCTTTCTTTTACTTTTACTTTAACAAATATGTATTTAACTTATGTTCCTTAGAAAATTGGTATGAATATGAACACATAAACTTTTATGTATATTTCCTTTATTTCAGTTTTTTCTTCTCATTTTTTCTTCGGATTACGATTTTTCCGAATATTTTCTTTCACAAGCCAATTTCAAAAGTTACAAAAGCGCATGATACAATGACATTGGCTAGCTATAACCTACACGCACACATATGCATTATAAACATGATGACAACATATTTTCATTTTGAACATGTGTATGTTTATTGAATTTTTACGTGTATGTAAATTTATTATACATGCTTGTGTATGTGTAACTCATGTATGTTTCCACAAATATGCAAATCCCTTGATGTTGCCACAGTCCTATAGCATTGTAGTTATTTTAGGAATCAAAAGAAAAGATGGCAAATAAGTAAAGTAAAGTTTACCCAAAAGCAGAAAGAATAAAAAATAAAATGAAAAACGGAAGTCCGAACTCTAAAGCCCGAAGGAAGACATTTTCTAAAATGTTTACACACAAAATAATAGTGTGTGCAATATGAAATAAATCACATTCACTGGTATTAGTTAGCAGTAAAAATGTTATGAGATCATAAGACAAGTAGACTGAATGACATATAGAAGGATAAGGGAAACGGCTCTGTAAATGTGTGAGTGTGTGTATTAGCAAAACCCTCATACATGAGGGGTCACTTGATAAATGTATTTTTTATTGATTGAGATATACTTTATAGTTGTACTTTATGAGTATTTTATGAGTATTCTGTTCGGGTTGGGTAGACAAGTTGAAGTACTACAAAAACAGTTTATTTCTTTTAATTTAAAGCCAACAATCTTTTAAATTATTAGCCACTAATCGTGGAAGAATAAAAAATTTGTTCTGAATTGACAGTGGGGTTTACCTTTTCCCCTTTTTAGAGGTTTATCCACCTCTTAAAATCAACATATGTATATTAAATATTTTCTTTCTCTGAAGCAGTAAATGATCGACTTCTTTTCTACCTTTCTTTTATTAGGAAACACTTGAAATTTTGACAATTTTGAGAGGTTTATTTGCCAATTGTTCTTCCCGTACAGTCCCTCCTTAATACAATATATAAATTGTTAACTACGTTACCATACTTTCGAATTTTCTTTACTTTTATTTATATAAAAAACTTATTTCGTTAATTGATATCATTTATTTACAGCTGCATTTGATGTATTTAGATAAATGGAGTGCAAAAATTCACATTCAGGTAAGCATCAGCCTCAAGAGAATTTAACCATTAATTTCCGCAATATGAGTTTACTTTAAATTGGCCCGCAAATTACACAAACGCCCTCTGCTTTGTGTATGTATGCGTATGTGGTGCCTTTTATAAATTAGCCATTAACTTTACTTTACTGACTTGACTTGACTTGACTTTTACGCATTTATATTGCAATTTAAATATATAAATTATATTATTTATATGCTTGCATTCACATACATTGCATTTAAGCAAATTTATAAATTCTGCCACGCCCCAACACATACGCATGCATATGTAGTTACGCAATAAATTATTAACTCATATCAGCAACAGCAATTCAAGCAACAGCAATGGCAACTGCAACTACAAGCAGCTACAGCAGAAACTACAACAACTGCAACAATACTTAATAATATTTAAAATGAATTTTGAATCTACGGCAAAAGCGGTAAACAACACAACAGCAACAGCAATGTTAAATAATAAAGTACAATAACGACAAAAATAAATAAATAAAACGGGCAGAGAACTTAAAACTCATTGCAAATGCATGCAAAAGCGGAAATGCTCAATGGTTTCCGCTTTTATAATAAGTTACCCATTGTAAATATATGTATACTATGTATGTAATTTACGCATACACGCATACACAGCACACTCACACAAATGTATTATAAATATGCATGCAGATAAACAATTAATAAAATAGAGTTTATGCTGCACGCACACACCCCAGATACTTACATATGCATGTGTACTTGTATGTGCATATGCATTTATGCATGCGTGTGTGTTAGTGTACAGCGAACAATTGCATGTATGCGTAAATTGCATTTAAATTTGTGTGTTGTGTATCTGTGTTGAAGACAGCTTTAACAATGGTGCATGCATTATGTCCGTCCTTTATGGATTAAAATAATTGATTACAAAATTTGATTATAAATTCAAATGAAGAAGTTTGCTGTGCGTGTGTGTGTGTGAGCGTGTGTGTATACAGACAAACAAAAGATAATTGCTTAAAGTGCATGAAGGCAATATGCGCAAAACTTATATACGTTTTGTTTGTGCCTTCAAGGCTTCTGCTATAATTTCATATATATACCACACAGTGCGTATGAGTAACATTTATTTAAACGCACAATACATACTCGTACATACCATTGTCAAGTTTGCCCATATGGTTATGACAAATGTTAATGAATGGAGAGATTGTTACGTTAAACTTAGTGTAGCGCTTGGACTTGCTGTTCCACATGTAGATCAGATTTCCTGTGAATTTTTAAGCCATCATTTGTATATGTAAATCCACTAAAATATCATAAATACAATACCATACATAACTTAAGTCAAAGAATTCAATAGCTAATATTTATTTAGGTAGAAATTATTTTCTGGTAGCTCTACTTATATACTCTATAGTCTAATGAGGGAATGGGTGTGGCACTAATATAATTTTAAACTAACTACGATTTCAAAACGTAAAATATAAGAAAGAAGAATTAAACTTTATATTTAATGGAAAATGATTTATTAATATGTATTTTTCATGGGTAAATGTGACTTGTATGTAAACGAAAAAACAGCTCCGGTAAACTTTCCAACTCTCGCACTGAACTCGATTTGACTGCAATTTACAATATGCACCTGCTGTGTGCTGTGTGCCTTAAAGTAGTTCACTAAATGTTTTATAGCCATAACAGAAAAATCACCAAGTAGTAGTATGAAAGTATTGTGAGTAGGTACAAACATACACATTAACAATGTGTATTTGTAATAAATTATTGCATGCACGTCGTCAATTAAATAAATTTACTACACATTAATTGTGCCAGGAGTTGTGAGTTGATTTCTTCTTGCCTTGCTTTTGTGTACCTTCACATCACTTCATTTCACTTCACTTCACTTCATTTCGTTTCATATTATTGTTGGTAATTTCCTTGGTGGTGGTGCTGCTGCTGCTGCTGCTACTGCTGCTACTGCTTAAACGAGACCCTTGAAAACTTTTATTTCCACATAAACATATATAAACTTTAGTTTGCATATGTGTGCAAATTTATTCTTATGTACATGTGGATATATGTCGGTGTGTGTGAGTGAATGTAACTGCTTCTGTATCGTACATTGCCCACCTGGTGAGCAGTGAGAGTCGACCCTCATCATCACCCTTTTCGCTGTCCCGATTATAATCATTTGTAGCATAGGCATTTTATGCCAACACACACATAGCCAATTTTTTACCACGCCCTCAAGTAGACTTATTAACACCACTATGCACCAGAAATGTTTAAGTATATGCCTGTGTACGAGGCTTGCTGTCCTCGTATGTGGGTTATGTCTGCCTGAATAACTCTTGGCCATGTTAGCTAGTTTCGTTTTATATTCCTTTCATCACCGACTATTTAAACAGCTAACTATGATATATTGAAGGGTCTAGAAACTTAAATGTCGGCATACCTTTTATTCCTGTATTTTGCAATCTTTATTACCACAACGTTCAGCTTAAATGCGTAATGTATGTATGGTACTTCTTCTTTTAATGCTTCAGATTTTGTATACGCGAATATATCTTTGCATTTCATTCTAGTTAATACCCGTTTGCTACTTCCTTTCTACTTCTTGCACCACTAACAATCTCCTCTTTGCTTTAGTTCCGCTTCAATAATTTCTGTTCCGATTTCTTTTACACTTTTTTCTTCAGTTTGCTTTGTCCTTTTATTCACATTTTTTCTTGCCTGTATGCATCCTACTTCTTCATCTCCACACATTTTCATTGATGCATAATAATTGATCCGCTTATGCGGGCGCTTTACAAGTGTTTTCAAGTTGGTTTAACTGCTGCACTTGATGATACAACACACTCACACATACGAGCACTTATACGCGCACACATTCATCACTTTTGCCCAGTATTAAGTATATCCGGAATTTTCAAATCACCGAATACCAGAATCAATTGACTACACAATTTGATTAAAACAAAAATAAGTATTTATGAATGGGTGTGCAACTTGTCAGTAGAATCACAATTCTATTTTACATTTTCCCAAATCTCCTAGGATTCTAAAACTTCACTGTGAAAATTTTTAAAAAATATGCACTGAATGACAGATCTATTTTTACTTTTTCAGATCATTTTAAGGTTTAGGATGAACAATCTAAAATATAAAAATTATTTATTTTAAGATGTAATATGTTTTTTTTACAACTACATCCATAAATAGAATATTGCTTATATAATTTATATAATTTTTTATTGTGACTCTCTCTGCAACTGGCCCGAGCAGCTAGTACATAAAACCCAAATTCATTTCCGCATATAACCAAGTCCGATATAGTTTCTCACTGGGTATGTAAGGAAGCGTAGAAGTTTGAGTATATAAAAAGTTTGTGAACACTGAGAGAATGATTATAAAGAAAGCAAATGGAAGAAGATTTTTCTTTCGTATTTTTCATTTGTTTCGTTTTTTTTTCTCACTAGTTCGAGAACAACAAATGCTTAAATTTTTTTCTATGTAAGTATTTGATTGTACTTTGAAATAGTGAAGGAAGTTTCATAGGAAACTAGTAAAATATACTCAAGCAATTGCATCGAATTAAATTTGTATTTTTTCCTTGTATGTAAAGTGATATTAATTTTTAAACATAAATAAATAATTAAATAGATCAATGGAAACTTAAATGAGCTCCGATATAACCTTCGCATACACAGATACACAAATTTTTTATCATAAACTTTTGAAACTTTTTTTGCATTAACTGATGCTTTAACTTAAAACTTGCCAGAAGGAAACTCAACTGCCACATTAATGAGAGAAATAAAAAAGAACCAAATCAAGGTAAGAAAAATTACAAAGAACCAAAAAACCGCACATGCCAGACATGCCAGCAAAGAAGAATTAATTAAATACTCGTCATATTATTTTTAGTATTTTTTCTGAAGATTGACCTGAAGATCCTAACATGCCATAAAAACAAATGAATAAAAGGAGCAGGAAAATCACAACAAATCCCATACACATCCATATGCATTCCTATACATATGCGCACATATACATTCATGCAGAGAAACCCTCATATCGCTACCTAAATTTGCTAAAGCCCTAACATGCATTTCTCACATTTTTCAGGACAACCAAAAAACATTTTACTTAATACTTTAAACTCAGTATTGTATAATGGCCATCAGAAACTAAATTTTGAAAAACTGTATGTTAGGGCTTTAGCAAATTAGAGCAGCGATATGTATAAGTACACAAACAAAATATGAGTTTATTGTCAGAGGCTGAACTTTATTTTTTGCGGTAGCCGTATCGCTTAGGGATGTATTCTTTTCTCCTGGTCTAATTTTTATTTTGATGAGGTTGTGTTTTTTTAATCTACTTCAATTGTGTGTGTGTGTGTGTGTGTGCGTGTGTGTGTGTGTGTGTGTGTGTGTGTGTTGTGTGTTGTGTGTGTGTGTGTGTGTGTGTGTGCGTGTGTGTGGTTAGAAAAGGAAAAATTGTATTTTTGCTTTTGTCAACAACATACAATACCTAAACAAACTCATTCAGGGAGTCATCAACATCATCGTCAGCAGTTACATCAACGGTAACAGCAACATCAGCAAAAGCAACAGCAGCAGCAATAACCAACAAACAATATCAAAAGTCAAAATCAGAAATAGCACAAATCAGCGTAGTCATCTTGCTGCTGAAGAAGGCGCTATTAAATATGCTCATGTGTGTTTGTGTGTGTATGTACATCATATAACGTGGACGACTATGATGACGGTATAGATATCATATGACAACGAATGTTGCTATGTCGCTGTTGTCAGTCTGCTACTGTGTGGTTGGCATGATGAATATGACGTATATAAACACAATTACATGCGAGTATATGTGTGCGTATGTCACTCGTTGAACGTTTGACACGTTGACATCATATTTAATAATCAAATTTCAATTTGTTGAAAGGAAATACATCACACAAACACACACACACACACACACACGCACACACACACGCACACACACACGCACACACACACGCACACGCACACACACACATCCATATACATAAATGGTGAACAGCAAGTTGATTAAGTTAAAGAAAAGTAGAAGGAAATTCCTTTTATTGATACGAGTATGTATGTGATTAGTTATGCAAACATGCACTCATACATTCACACTGCGACACAAATGCATATAACTCAAAATGAAATGTCAGAATTAACGACATTATACGAGTATTAATTTTCTACTTGCGTAGATGAAAGTTGCAGCAGAAATAAGTATCCCTCAAGAATTCTCCGTTTTCTTTCGATGGAAGGTAAGGATATGGAAGGCTTCCAATTCTATGATTTATAGTATAAAGGTTTCAAGAAGTTTTGTCGTTGATGTTACTTCGTCAAAGCTGCTTTAAGATGGTGTAAGAAATTTTTATCAAAATATTACTGCATTACTTACACTTTTCATTCTTGAGAAGGTGGAAGTGGAAGTGGAAGTGTACCTTTTTTATTTCACATCTCGGAAAACTTCCATACAGCTTCTTTAGTTCAGCATTTTCGGTTGAGGTTAATAATAGTACTTAAGATGTATAACTGCAAATTGTTGTGAAAAGAGGCATTGGAATGCTTCTGCTTCTATTAAAACGAAGACTTCTATTAACCTTCCCAAGGCGTCTACGCGTAAGGCTTCTCTTTACTTTCCCAAGACAGCTTCGTGTTGGAATTCCACGTAGCTGCTTGACCTAGCGATAAGTAAGCCTTACTTCCAATGACACCAAGTGCTAAAAAAGATATGGAGTGGTATAGGGAAATGAAGGCTCTGTTTTGCAAGGATTCTGTAACTGCTTTAGAAGCATTCCATTTTCTTGAGGGGTGTGAATATACCTAAATTTGTATGTGTTTACAAATATATAAGTACCTGTTCAAATATACCGTTATGTGCATTTCCAAATTGACAGTCACTCAAATTGTATTTACACATAACTTCGAAAAGCTTCTTGTTGCTCTTACCAGACACATGAACAGTGAAATAGATAGACAGACATAGTAGACCCAGTAACTAGTGGAGTTAGGCAAAGGCTCTCTATTTAATCATCTCTCAGAATTATGGTAGTAACAAGTTTTTCTCAACTTCTTCATTTGTAAATATTTCCTTTGCATATTTTTGTGTGCTTGCACACATTTCGAGTTCAACAAGAATTCGAATTTGAATTGATTTAAATGTAAATATAAGTATTTGGAGCACTGTTTAAGATATTTGAATCTATGTGTTATGCTCTTATGCAAATTTACAACGTATATACAGATAGTAAACCCCGGTTAAGTACCTCAGCTGAATATGTCAGGCTTTTGTCTACTTATTGGGGGGAGGCACTTAAAAGCGAAAATTTGTATAGATACTTTGAGAAAAAAGTAGTAATTTACAGGCATTGAGGGAGAGTGTGTACGTACCTTCATCTCTAGTCGATACAAGTATTCATCATAGCATTCTTCAACCTATTAATCATATTCGTATTGTGTACACATATTGACATAAGTAGTTCAGCCTAGCATATTTAATTTGCATATTTCTTCGCTTTTTTTGATACTTAATTTTTCATCATTTATATGTTTGGCCTGAGTGATTGGCGTCTTAGTGAAAACACTCTAAGAAATTAGCTTAGCAATGTATGATATGTATAGTAAATGTAATTGTAATTTTAAATATATTCAAATGCAAAAAATTAAAACCTCGTTTTTATTTATGCAAAACATATTTCTTTAAAAAAAAAAAAAAATCAACTACAACTAGTCACATTTGACTAACAAGAAGTTTTTTAATGTAAAATTGCATGTAATACTACTTATCTAAAGTGAGCATGTAGATCTGAGCTAGTCAATCTCCCTGCTGGTTGTAACGCCTCACATATGTGCTTACAAAAAGATGTATTTTACATATTTCAGTTATTTATTGCATAAATTTATCAATTTACATCAAAATCTTTCATAATATATATAATATCCCAATGAAGTGCATACATATTTGCTTGAACATCCAATGCGTAAATTCCCCCATTATATACTTGCATCATACTTAACTAATAGCCAATTGCACGCCAGTGAGTAAGTAAGAAAGTACTTTTCTTTCAGTGTACTGCTAGATTTGAGATGAAACATTAAGTTCTCTATATCGTCACCATCAATCTTCATCATCATTTCACAACTTTGCATATGCTTTATATGTATTAAAAATATTACAAAGTTTCGCTCTTGCGATACTATATTTATGGTATTCTAAAGTTTTAGTGTAACTATTTTCATAAATATAAAAAAAAAATATTTATAATAAATTCATATTAATACTTTGCCGTCAAATATACTTATGTACAATCTTTATTAATGTTTGTATTAAAATTTCATTGGATATACAATAAATATTTAAAAGGTTCTTCGAGAGTGTTTACATATCTCATGCTTACACTTTTCGATATCACCTAATCCACTCGATAGAAATCAAGTTCGTACATTGTGAATATGTTTATTGTGAATATGTCATTGAAACACGAACCGAACATTAAATTACTTTAAACATAAAAATTTATTCCTGGAGGTATTTGAATGCTTTAAATACATACTCGTATATTGAAATTTGTTTATTTCTGTTTTGGTTTTTGTTTTTTGTTTTTTCGTTCCATGCCTTTCTCCATATACTCGTACATAAATATCATGCTTATCACATTTTGTCATTGATTTTAACTTCCTGCTATTCGCCATTATCATTATCATTGACAATAATTTAATTGCATTGTGTTGTTGTTGCCGTTGTTGTTGCCTTATTATAATATTATTATTGTTATTACAACCACTGTGTTGTTGGTTTCCGTTTTAAATTAAAGCCAAATTGCCAATCATATAGCTATTAACGAAATCTATGATTGTATTTATTTTTTTCGGTTTGTCCTTATTTAAATTCACTTTGTTAATTTCAACTTAATATGCACCTATACATTGTAGAGACAGCTAAGCTGCTATCAGCGCACTAGACTCCTATGAGTCATTCTAGAGAACTAGAGAACACTTTAAAGAAAGAGGAAGGGAATAGTAGGTCATCCTACTGGGCACACCTTCCAAAGTTTAGACAACTAAAGCTACTAATTGACTCCAAAAGAGCAGCCTGTTGTTTTAAGCTTCATAAAATCTGACTCATGTATATCCATGGGTTTTCTCTTGGGCCACTGTAAACAAGGGGAACACATGAAGAACTTATGCGTTAGACAGGAAATCACCTGGAGTTTTAGCCAAGGTAACGGAGAAACACCTAATACTGTGAGTGCATTGCATCACTCGCAGGAGGAAAATACACTATCATCAAGAAAGTGGCGATATCATAGTCTTGAAGCCTACATCTACTGCTACTGAGGTTCATCAGCCAAATTTGCTTGTCTGATAGCTGTCAACCAAGCTGCTATCAAGAAAGTGGCGATATCATAGTCTTGAAGCCTACATCTACTGCTACTGAGGTTCATCAGCCAAATTTGCTTGTCTGATAGCTGTCAACCAAGCTGCTGTCGGGGTGGTACAATAAATCAAATGCTCTCTAAATAATTTTCGATATAAATTCTATTACTACATATACTAAAGTTGAGATACGAGTAGCGTAACTTTGTATCATTTGGCGAGAAATAGTATTGGTTCTTCTGCAGTTATTTAAAAGATGATGGACAAGACCGACATAGCTAAATCGAATCCGCTATGAAGGACACAAATAAATGTTCATACCTACGACGCTTACTGGTGAGCGTTACAATCCACTGTTGCTCGATCAAATCGAATATACCATGTATTATCATTGTTAGAAAGGCTATAGTGCACTGGGACCATAGTTAATCTATTGTGCATCCAGATAAAATATATAAAATAGCGATAGGCGAACAGTTAGGTGGACCTACCGTTTAACGCCGATTCCCAACAGCGGAGTGGCAATTTGTTATCAATTGGTGGTACACTTTCTTAAATTTGTTTCTCATTCACCTTATGTGTGGTGTAGAAATATACGAGTAAGAAGATTATGAGAGTTAATTGCCAGGCCAAGAGGTGAATCGAACCCCCAACCACCCAGTGAAAGTCTAGTGCTCCATCCACTACACTAGCGAGGACGTCCATGTAAAAGGAGTGTTTTGGGTATACAAATTCTGTTGTTTTGTTTTAATATGGTGTTCAATCTAGGATGATTTGTTGATTTCTTTCAAACTTTTTTTTCACTGCATAGAAACAAATAGTATACCTAAAAAGTTCAGTATGGATTAAAACCAATTAAAATTTATTAACTTATGTTTAATCATGTTTAAATAGTTTATTATTTATTTAGTGGGAAATGGAATAAATTTAAATGAATTACATTTGTTTTTTTTTTTTTGCTTAATTCTTTCATTTATTGTGTCAATAACGAAAACTGATTTTGTTTCTTTTTAAGTGTGTGTGCGATTTTAGCGAAAATCACCCGAATTCAATGCAAATATTTACAAACTAAACGCCACTAGTTTTCTATAAATGGTAAATTTTTCATATTGTTTTAATTTAATTTTTTTAAACATTTTTATCCAACTTTCGCATTTAATTTCACGAATTTGTTATTTATTTTTTAGTTTATTTGCCTTTGCTTTTCTGCTTTGTTTTTTTTTTACTAATTTTTCGATACTTTATTTATTAAAGTTAGACTTAATTTTTTTTTTTAAATGTAAACCAATTTAAAATGGATACATTTCAAAACCAAAGTCAATAAATTAAATATTTAAATAATTCACAAAAATCAATGGTGGCCAAACAACAAATAAACCACTTGCATTTTGGGCATTTTTTATTTATAGAGAAACGAAATCATTTCAACCATTTAACAAATATACATTATTATAAAGTAATAATAGCTGCATTTTATTCGGCAAGTAGTTAACAATATGCAAATAAAACTATCAAGTCATTCACAATGAAACAGCTCATAACACTAGCAGCTGGATGTGACCTTCCAGCACATAGCACATAGCACACGCAAGCATAAGCATTTATCCTCTTTAGTATACGTGCGAACTTATTCTTGCACCTCACATAATATTTTCCATTTATTTTTAGCTCACGACTTCTCTTCAGCGGATAAAATGTCCCAAATACTTCTTGACATTGTCTCCCACTGTTCTTCTCCTTTCTTTATAAGCAGTTCCCTGTGATGTTATTCAACATGCTAGCTTTACATGACAGCGATAAACATACGCGTTACCTCTGCAGCTTTTATTGTTGTTTCGCATACAATTATTGCCGCTAGTTATACCTACATAACTAAGCGAGTAGCGAAGAAAACGCAGCTAGTACAGTGATTTATGTTTATTGAAAACTAATTTACAAATCAATTGTTATTGCATAACTCTACATCATATACATTGAAAATTAAATTTTTGACCTGGCACCATCCGAATTTTTATTAACTTAAGATTATCCGAGAGATCATCTCTGTTCTGCATGGTGCAGCACTGACAGCGGAAGATAATAAATTGCAAATAGTTTTATCAAACTTTCCGAAAACACCTGTTTTCTATACAAACTTAATTCCTTTCTTCTCCTACATCTTCTTTTCATTCATTCTTGATTTTAGGATGACATCAGTTTACAAAATCAAATTTTTTTTTGTGATTTTGATGACTTCAGTTTAAAAGAATTCTGAGAAAAAACAGTAATATTTTTGGATTTCAAATCAAACCAAGAACCAAAATAATTTAACAAAAAAAAAAAAAAAAAAATGGCTAAAATTATTTTAGAAGGAATTGCGTCATTTTTTGCGCAAGACTCTTCTCTGCAAGTTCAACTTGAGCGATCGGCAGCACGCGCTGCGCCTATTAGCGAAAAAAATATACATATGTATAGCGAAATTCGAAAAAAAAAACATTTAAAGCTTTAAAAATAATAAGCTTGTTAAAGTTATTAAATTTATATTTCTTTTTAGCATCAAACGAGTTTTCACATTACTATTAACTTAACAAATTGATAGACACATTTACTACATGCACATACATACACAAACAAACACACAGAACCATGCACATATATACGAGTATAGATACACACTACGTATGTATAGTAGTGGATGAAATAGATTTTTCTCAAGGGAGCTGAGCTGAACTGAGCTGAGCTGAGCTGATTTGATGTTACTGTTGCTATTTTGTGTATACTGGTAGTATGCATGTATGTATGTTTGTATATCTAAGAATTAGAATTGAACTGATAGGGGGAGTTGCCAAGTTTTATATTCGGTTGTTGATTTTGTTTTTGTTCTACCAGTAACCGCCAGACCGCCAGACGGAGCGGGTTTCCGCACACTAAGTACTTACATACATACATACATACATACTATGTAGTACTTGTGTGCTTTTCGTTTTTTGCTGTTGTATATTTTTAAGTTTTTTGCGTTGCAGCTCTTTTCTATTTATCGCACATTAGCGTGGATAATCTTTGTAAATTTCGCTGTGACAAAAAACGCATTGCCACAAATATTGCGGTGTTGCCGCCGCTTATTCTTCCTGCTAGCTCTAAGCATTTCTTATTAGCCTGTTTGAGATGATGCTTTTCCATATTATAAAAAGTAGATTAAATTCTAAATTACTCGAAATCACAGTGCGGTTGCAGCTAAGCATTGACCCATTGACCCAGGTGTAGGTGAAGTGCAGTAAAATGTAGAAATTTATTAAAGCATATATTTAATTGACCCTCCCAGAATATATTCCAGTTCCTGGCATTCAATCTTTTATCTATTTGGTATTTGTAAGAAAGTTCAAAAAATAAGAAAATAATATTTTGATCTGAGTTTTCAGCTATACAGATAACACCCTATAAGAATAGTACCATATGAACAATGGATCGAAAACTCGACTTAATACAGTCTTTAAAATCAGTATAGAAAAATATTGACTGATCCTCAATTTCTAAGACCTTAAAACCAAATGCCTTACATTTTTTACTTGATACAAATATCGACGTGCTTGTGGAGTTGCTTTCAAACTGCATAGAAATCTATATGTCCAGAGGAAAATATGTGAAATATAAAAAGTATCCGCGGTTCTTAGTGTTGGTGCCTAAACCAACTAGTCCGATTATGTCAAACGAACATACGAGTATGTGTGAACTGTGGTATTTCAGTCAAAATTTATTTTCAAGACAGTTGTTTAATTCGTCGCTAGTGTAAACAGTTACAATGATTTAAAATGAGTGAAATAAGTGAAGAAATACGCTATGTGTTGCTAAAAAACATCCCGCAAAACCATTTGTACGGTCTACATTGAGGATGCTATGAATGAACGCCGAGTGACCCAGGAGTACTTTGCTCGATGCCGTTAAGGAAATTTCGATATGAAAGATGCAGCTCATTCTGGTCGGTCAATCACTGAAAACGCCAATGAAATTATGCAACTGGAGGAGCACGATCGACAGACAAGGTGTCAGGAGATAACGGAGGCACTAAACATCAACCACCCAATATTTCCACATACAAAATTAATTATTAACATACTCTTCTTTTTTCTCACTCTTCCATGTTTGCGCTTCAATTACTTCGAATGAAATGCTTAACATTTTAATAACTTAATTTACACAAAAGCACAAATTCTCGCTTCAACAACTACAACATTTACATGTCACACAGAAAAAGTGTGTCATTAAAATTATTTGAATTGATTTGTAAACAATAAGCAACAATATTATATTGTATAAGTATATATGTAAGTAAAATCGACAATGTAAAAATTCCTTACCTACCTTTTGCTTTTGCTGCATGCTATTCAACCACAAGGCAAAAAAAAGGGGCCTACACGAGTATGTGAAAAGGACAGCTATCAGAAAAAAGCGACACACATATTAATTCCTACACGCAACTTTGATACCCAGCTACCATATTTGCTAACATGTTCACTGGCTTCTTCTGCTTCTCCTTCTTCCACAAAGCAATTACAATAAAAACAATCGAGACAAACAATTGCAAGCAACAATGCAACATATTTTCCGCATAGCTTCATCGCCATCAGACACGCATTTTAGAAACTATGTATGTATGTAACTACTTACATACTATTTGACTACTACTACCACTACGTACTCGATCGTACGTATTTATTATTTCATTTAAGTATTTGTGTAGTTTTTCCATTTGGAAGTAGGTACCTTGTAGTAGTATAAATATAGAGGAGAGTGTTAAGTTGTTGTTGTTGGTTATATGCTCCTTGCAGAAAAGATGATGACAACGACGACTATGGCCACCAGCCACTGAGATACACAAAGAAATATTGAAAAATAAAAATTTGAAGCAAAGTAAAAAAAAATATTGCAGGCGTGTCAAACTGTGGCATTTACAACTGTACAACTGTCAAACTGGTTTAACACGCTATAATGACATAATAAAAATGTCGACTTCGAGTTCGAGTAGGTACAAACAAGTAAAAGGGTAATAAGCAGTAAAATTTGAAATACGATAATAAATAATGGCGCAAACAAGTCAAATGGGAAGGGACGCAAGGAAACGAGGAAAAGTGAATAACAAAAACATTTCTAGTAAAAAGGGAAATGTCGAAAGCATCAAATGTTTGAGTAAATTCTTATTGATACTTATTGTAATCGAAAGTGTTTACTTAAATTCAGATAAGAAGAAATATTTGTACATGAAAGCTTAAGTTTTTACTGCTTTAGATTTAGACCCATTTAGTTCAGGGTTTTGATACTAAAAAAAAAAATTCTATGACTATTAGTTGAATTTTGTGTAGCTTAGGAAGGCCTAAGAAATATAGTACCTATAGTTATGCTGTTCTGAATGAATATCTGAAATAATCAGAAACAATTTCAAGTCAAACCGTTGTAGTGAGGAATTTCCCGGATTTCTTTCGGAAAATTATAAATATTACTAGTATCGTCGACAGGGTATTTTTCTACTTCTGTTGAAAACTTTACAAATTTCCAACTTAAAGTTTTATCCTCAGATTTAAACTTAAATGCTGTTCATCATATCAACTATTTGCATACGGCAGAAAATTTCAAAGAAAACGAAAAATAACAGCAAGCAAATCAATGATCCAGCATAATTTCATTCGCTAATATTTACACTAGTTGCGTTCTTATTGAAATTATCATTTATTTATAAAACATTAATTAAAATGCTTCGTTTGACATTCAACAAACTGTTATTAAAACTCCAAAAACTAAATTAAAATTAAATATTTATTTACTAATACAAGTATGTTAAAAATGAATAATTCAAATAGTTCAAGGGAAAAAAATAGCGAATTAAAGTTAAATTTAATGATTATACTTATGAGTATATTTATAATAATATTTTATTGTGGCAACAACATATGGCTAATAAACCAGCAATAGCAGGTCAAAATGTCCAAAAATATGCATACACTTATAGCCACCTACATGAATACAAACACACACATACACACAAGACATTTTTTGGCACAATAGCTTTCCTCTTTATTGTGTTTGTAATTTCTCGTATCCGATGTCAACCGCATGCAAACGAGAGTCATTTCTCTTTACAGGAAAATGCGCCCCCCTCGCAAAACTTTCTTCGCTTGCCATATTTTCTTTTGACCGAGATAGAGAGTGTGAGCGGGAGGAGGAGGAGGTTTCAGCACGGTTTGCTTCTCTTGTTGGAGTAACCATAAAATCAAGATAAGTTATTGGATTTGCTGTCAGGAAGCACAGGAATAAGCACTTTTTTCTACTTCTCCCATGCTTCCTGCTACTGGCACTCGTACTCTTTATATGTACGAGTATGTTTGTATGTATGTTTTTAAGCAACTCTGATCCCACTGCTGGAATCTTCTTCCTTCCTTTCTCGTTGACGCCGTTGCTGTCAACGTTTGTAGATTAATTGGTTTTTTTCCATTTATTTTATTCTTGTGCATTGGTTGCCACTACCGCACCTTTACCATTCCTTTGCACACTTTTCCTTTCCTCTATTCTTTAGTAGTGGCTCCTGCAAATAAATACTATAATTTTTATTTTCACACTTTCATGGTGTCCTTTAAATCCCCGCAATGAGAACAATGAATATACCACCCAGAGATTGAGCCTAGGTTAAGTGCTGGTATTCTCTTATATTTTTATTTGTTGTAAGTGTGTGAGTGCCTCTGCATGAAATTGAAGCCTATTGTAAGGGAGCCATTTAACGCTTGTAGTATTGTACATCCATGCAATAAATGGTTCATACGACGATGACGACGACGACTGCGGCGATGACATGCCTAAAGTACCGCCCAAATATACATCAGCTACAACTTAAACTTATCCACGCACAAACGCACACACAGCTACAATGGCATATATACATATATACTATACATATATATGGTACATAATAATGCGATTAAATCGCTTGTTGTAGCTGTCAACGCAAATGCTGTATAGCTTCTTTTGTAACTCGCTTAAATGGGGCATGCAGGCGGCTGGCAGGCAGAGTGTGAGGCAAGCAAGCGCTATTCACTCGAAGCGCATTAAGGCGCTTGAGGCTATGAATGGAGCTCAGCATGATGCTGAGGTTGGTCCGCTGGCTGAGTGGCTGAGTGGCTGCTGTTGCTGTTGCTGCCTGGCTAAATCGGCTATTATAATTCAACTCAATTGTAATGCTTCTGAAAAGCGTCGACGTTCACTATTTTCACTCATTTTCATTTAAGATTATACATTTCAGCAGCGTTGAAAGTACCTAAAAACACAACTACAACAAGTTCTACATATTACATACATACTATACGAGTATATAGCAATAAAAGACAACTTAATATATACGAGTATGTAGCATCCAGTAAGAAGTCCCTTTCTTTCCACATCCTTAAGCACTTTTGTCAGTTTTTTAATTGTGTTAGCTATAGTGTGCATGCTAATACTTGTACATGCAAAAATTAAACGCTGGGAGTAACGAAAAATCATTAAGAGTAAGCAAGGGTATACTTACGTGGTAAATGAAGACCGCTATTCTAAGAGCTGTCAAATGACCTAAATGTCGCCTGTTGTTCACTTAGCAGTATTTATATTAAGGTAGGCCGATGTGTGCATGCATATGGGCTCAAAAATAGTTCACGATTGATAGTGGCTAGTTTCATAAACTGTTTTCAATTGTGACCACTCCTCTTCAGCTGAATCGTCTGGAAAAATATACTTTTGTATTGGTATAGCGGCAATGAAAATCTTAATGTCTTTTTATATTTGATACGTCTAGCGCAAAGTTCAAACCAAGTAACCCAATGAATGTATTAATCGCGGGGGCAGAAACATGAAAACTTTATCTGCCCACTTTATTTTACATTCATCGGAAAAGTTTCCGTTTTCGGAAACTGTGAAGTTTAATTTTTCTCTACCCATCTGCTTAATCTTCTATAATTGATTTATTTTTACCAAAATTGACAGCCTGTTTTTATTATTATCTTCTAGTGCTTCTCTTTGTGATGTTTGTGTAGTGGTATTGTCATCATCACTATGTAAATGTCATCGAAGTAACTGGAACTTTTTACGGACGGAACTTTTAGCTAATTCTAAATTAAAAATAGAAATTAAGTCAAAAATTAAATGGAATTTTATCAGCAGCATTTCTATTTAAATGAGCGTGACACTTACGCTTAGATAGCATCACTTATCTAATCCTGAAAATCTATTAAACTGACATCTCTTTGTGTTTCTCTTCTATTTTATTTACAGATTTCCTGCATTTACTGTGTTGGCGACGGTCAATATTAAGAAGAAGAACGCGCACTTTAAGAAATTTTTAGAATGTATCTAAGAAGAATTGATATACTTGAAGTGGAAATACTTACTTAAATTTTAAGGTAATTATGCATATTTAAAAGCAAATGCAAATTTTTGTCTACAGATTTGTGTACGAGAGCAAAACTAATCACATCATATACATAAATACTTGGCCTAGCATGCAGAAGAAACATTTCATGCAAAACTAGCATTCAAAAGAAACATTTCATATATTATTTACACATTAAAGATATGTATGAATTCAGTAATAATTTTCGGAAGGCTATAAAGCCTAAAAGCATGCACTCGATAATTTCATAATTTATTCATGAATGCAAATGAACAAGGATTAGAGAACATCTTTATCACACATGTACTTACTTACTACATATGTCATTTGTGTATGCATGTATGTAGAAAAACAAAATGAAGGAGTAAGTAAATGAAAACAATAAAAAAGATATACACATTTGTGCAAACGTATATAGGCTTGAGTCATGCGTGCATACATTTAGGCGTAATAGGCTTGTCAAAAAGTTATGTGAAAATGTAACATTCAGACAAGCTGGCAAATAAACAACTAGTCCAACAAATAAATTAAATTTGATTGATAGAAATAATACCGGACTTTTTCCTATTCTCTACTTCACTCCTGCAGTGTAGACCTGCAATGTATAGAAAGCAGTGAGAATAAGTTTTAGTTTTATAATTTTTCAAATATTTCAAATGCAATTAAAGTAAAATAAACACAATTATATATTTACTTATACATATTTAACACACAGACTATTTGCAAGTAGTGCTCGATAGTGGGATTGTAAAAGTAACAAGTTTTTGGGTAGTTGCAAGTGATTGCAAATTTTGAGCTTTAAATCTTATAATGAAAATATGAAGGTTTTAATTTAAATAACACAATCCAACAAATTAAAACTGTTTGCTGGCAACCGCGTAACTATGGTGAAATACCGAATAAGGATATACGGTTGAAAATGTTTACTGCAAAAATGCAATTTTAAAAATGGAATAAAAAGCAGGTCCTATCACGGTCACGGTATCACGGTTACTTTGTTGCAAAAATGCTGTTGGACTGTGTAATTGTATCAAAATTTAATAAAACTTAGGTAAATAAATTTGACCATTGGGCTCAGTAAGCAGTTTGAAGAATTAAGTGCGATATTTATAGCTTTCAAAATAAAGATTAAGAATTATTCAAGTATAAGCACACCTAAACGATTGTTACTAAGATTATGGTATGACTTTGCTGATAATTTCTTTGAACTAAATAGGTTTGTTGGGCTTTCAAAAACTGTCCCCAGTAGAATTTGTCAGCAAAAAAAGTTTTCTATTCAATTTGAATACACAAAAAGCCTTTAGACCTAAAAACGGGTATCCGCTTCTCACTTTGTAAACTGTTGCGGCTAATCAAGGCTGATATTCTAACCATTTATTGTTCACACTATGTACTAAGTATATCAGAAACACAGTAATATTTATTTCCCAACAATAATCCCCGTATTTTATTTGCCCATTTATTTACCAATAATTAAACGTTAAATAATACCATTTAATTATTGCACAGTTGCAAAATGAATAAAAGAAGCCAACAATATGCAGAATGCGGCAGTTAAATATCGCTTATACGCCATGGTTGTAAAATAAAATACTAATAATAAATTTCATTTAAATACGCATATAAAGCAATTTAATTTCATAGCTCAATATACGCATTGAATACAACCGCACACACACACACAAACACACACGCACATACACAAACATATACATGTAAATGTATGTTTGCATAATTAAACAATTGGCTGCATATGTGTGTGCTGTTGTGTGTTGTGGGTGTATGTGTGTATGAAAATGCCACTTAAAATTCTAAAATAAATCATTTAATTGCTTTGAGTTGCTACTGCTGCTTGTGTGTTGTTGCTTTATTTTGTTTGCACTTTTTTACACCTGCTAGCGCATTCAAATTGCCAGCTATGAATATTTCTGTATTTAAATGCAAATACACACACAAACATACGCCTACAATTAATACATATTGTATGTGTGGCTGTGTGGGTGTTTGAGTGTCATTATTGCATATTTTATAGCGAGGGAGCAAATCATGCAGACTGGAAAACAGCAAGCAATATTAACAATACAACAATAACTATATGTAATATATATTATATTTACATCAACTGCAACAACAACAACAATAACGCCAGGAATAACAACAATAAAAAACCATTATAAAACTGTCGCAACGTACGAACACCAAAAGGACATTTAGTATATTATTTATTGGCAATAAGCAGCAGCGCGTATATTTTCCACACTTTAATGCGACATAATGAGAAGTTTTACATTTCAGCAGGCCCGCCATACATTCAGCTTGCATTCTCTTGCTGGCTGCCCTTTCACTGGCAACAAACAGCAGCAACTGGGTGCTGATAATGTGAAAGAAAATATTTTTTAATTTTCTCTATTTTTCATACATGAAATGCACTTTGCGCAGTTTGTATTGCTGCTTGTGGTTTGAAAGGAAAATCACGGCATTCGTCTGAAAATAAGTATGCACGAGTATGTATGTAAGTATGTAAGTATGTAGTACGTGAGTGCGTCTGTGTGATAAATAAACAAATAAATGTGATATTATTTCCGAAATGAGTTTTAAATTAATGTAATTTTGTTATTTATGAAGCGCAAATTTAAAAACTTCAGTGCACTCTACACGTCGTATGCGGGATATTTAATTAATTATTGGTATATATGCGAAGTTTACTAAGTATATTTTTTTTTCGGTGTGCTCATAAGGCCAATTATTTCCTACGGGTCCATTGCCTAATGGCGACAACTTGTATAAAGAACAATTTGACTAAACTTGGCAAAGCACAACTGGAGCAGAAAGGAGCTCCGAGCAGAGATGACGAGGGGGGGCAAATAAAGTGATAAACGAAGATGAAATCACCACTTCGCTGTTGGTTCAATAATGGCAGTGGGAACCGGAGTTGAATTCTTCTCGGAAACGCTTAAAACGAAGGAGTCCTAACATATGCAGTGTCTTCCAAGCGGAAATCCTAGCAATTGAGAAAGCTGCGATCTTCCTCCGTCGGATATCACAATCTTTGTGAATAGCCAGGCAACTATGAAATAGATACAATCACATGTAGAAAAATTAAAGTCGGTATCAAAATTTCGAAAAGCGCTAAACGCAATGCGATCATACGACCACACAGCATCAAACGTAGGTGGGTTCCCTGAAACGTTATAAACAGAAATGTAAGTTAGCGTGGTAACTGCCACCGATCTAATGGTTTGATCGGTGTGATTGTCAATGTGATTGATAATACAGTGGAGTCTGTGACCAATCGCGTTTGGAGAAACATAAATGAAAGAAAGGCGAACAAAGATTGACTCTTAGTAAATCATCAATCCGCTTAGTGACTGGAGTGATCACGAGTCGTTGTGCCATTGGAGTTATCTCCTAAAATAGCAACTAGAGTTCAACGATTACTGCAGAAGCTGCGGTGATATGAATGATTTGCAATGCAAGAATGACTTCTATGCGAATATTCGGGGTAAAGATACGGGATCGAGTGAAATTTGTAAAGAGTACCGATTGGTTTCAGTCTGGCATCAGTATCTAAGTAATGTACCAAACGAAGAGATTCACAATGGTCCACAATTGGTCTCCGAGTTGAAATGATCATTAGTCTGATCAAATACTCTTCTTGAACCTAACTCAGCCTAACCTTATCTAGCCCCCATTATTGCTCATATACAAAAGAGAGAAACATAAAATACTCTTGGTTTTTTGCACATGTTTAAGATCATGGGTGTGCATATTGCATTTAAATAAATTTAAGATTCTCGTTGATTTTGTATTCATTGTAAATTATCAAATGTCACTTTAACACACTTAACACATTTCACATTCACAATAAATGTTTAGCTAATACAAAGAAATAAATATTTGGGTAATACATACGAGACGAGATTGTTATTTAATAAAGCAAAAATTTAACAAAATATTTTGAAGAACCAAAGAGTGGAGGAGTAAATAAAATTCTCCAAATAATGGTTAGAAATTGAATTCATTTAATTTTTCTGGATAATAAATTGTGAACTGTCAATATTTTTACCACATGATGTCTACCACTTATACATACTATGTACATGGAAACGATTGTTAAATATACAACTACATACACGTACAGCTTTTGTTGTGTTCATGTGTGTTGTGTTGCTTACATGGTAAATGATTGATTTGTGTAGCTTTGAATTTCAGTTGCTTTCATTCTATACTGCGTTTCTCTTTCTTCCCCACACCCTTTGTGGGCCATAGTTACCCAATGCGAGAAAACCTACAGAGCGATGAAATATCGTCAGTTTTATTTCAAATTTTTTCATTTTATTTTCGCAAATCATTCAAATGCAAATATAATATAAACATTTTGGTTTTCATCTTTTTTTTACTACTGATATTATTGTAGTTGCTTTTCTTACTGTTGTTAACACCTTTTCGATCGATTGCTGTCGATATAGCTGGTTGGTGAAGCAACAACAGCAATAAAAGAAAACAGAAAATGCATATCACAATGACGCATTCAAAGTTCTGAGAGAAAAATATTAAGTTCATTGAATTTTGTCTCATTCAGTTTCTTAAACGAATTCGTTACGAGTTTGTTTGAAATTTACTTAGCATTCATGTACAAATATAACACGCACAACACGAGTGGAAGCGAAAAGCTTGGCCTTTGACGCTACATGCGGTCATAGTCGACACTGATAAACTGAAGTTCATTGTGGTAAAGACATAACAATTGCCACAATGGCTGTCTATGACTTTATCGGTGTCCTGTGTGATTGCATTCCCCCTCCAATCTTCCTCTCACCTATCAATCTTCCTTCCATTCAACACAATGCTCTGCATTCATAGGGGTACATCCTGTGAGTTGAAAGAATCAATAAAAATAATTAATTGTAAATATGAATTTGTAGTCTTTATTAAAGTTTCTTATATTTAGATATTACTAAATTTAAAGCAGCTTATTCGCCAGAATCCAAAACCTTTTAGCCTTTAAGTATTTATATACATAAGTATGCAAGGTAAAGTTTACATATTTATAGCCAAAGCTTATCTGATTAGAATTATTTTACCATCATTGAAAGACTTTCGTAAAATTTTTTAGATACCTTCCTCTATGGTATTCAATAACTATTTTTGTATGTAAATATTATTCCTTGTAATACTTAATCCAATAAGAAGCCATGCCTAAAGGTATGCTATAGAAATGTTTTATTACCCTAACCTAAATGTGTTCCCGTATGAATAGAGCTCAGTATATAATACCTCATAATCGGCAATTCCTCTTAATTAGACATGAACACATCATTATCAAAATTGTCTAAAAAAAAAACTTTTCCATTCAGCATAATTTCTTTATCATGAATCAATTGCCAAAAACGAGAACCTTGCGATATGGCAACGAAATATAAGTCAGTATAAGCAACAACAAAAAAGAGAAAGAAAAAATCTACAACAAGTGGTAGAAGTGATGATGTTAATAGCTTCGTATATCTGTTTTCAAATACATACACTGGGACATGGTCGAATGATTTTTCCACTCACGTTTCCCTTTCCCTTACTTTTCTTTCTTCCTTAGAAAACTTATTTACAGTTTTGATTGCTTTTAATGCTCTATTAAGAGCAATTTATTTTGTCAAACAAATACAAAAAATAGTAGAAAGAATTTCATTAAAAACAGGAACAGAACATCAAAGCAATTTAATATCCAATAAATATTGAGATATCCCTCAATTCTCTCTCTCTCTCCCTCTCTCCCTCTCTCTCTCTCTCTCTCCCTCTCTCTCTCTCTCTCTCTCTCTCTCTCTCACTCTATTTTGTTTCTTTTCATTTCAACAACTAGTTTCAAATAGCAATGTGATTTGTGATTGTGTATTTGAACTTTTGCACTGCTATTTAAAAGGGACTTGAGTTTCTTATTCATGTTTGTTGTAGATATTGTTGATTTTTTTTTTGAGTGAAATGTGAGTGAACAGATATGGGCTGGAATGATTTCCCAGTTGAAATAGTGATTTTTTGTTTAATCTTAGTTCACCACAATGTTCACAGTAGACCCCAAAAGAATATCTTGAGTTTGTATGAAATTTCTCATAATATTTCCGATGGCATCAACCAAAAATTTCTTATTACTTTCGACACCTATTCAAAACTTCACCTATTCACAACTTTTTGATTCTCCCTGGATTTTACTTTTTCTGCGCCTATATTCTTTTTCCACTGGGTTAATATAAATTCACTTATATGTGCGTGGAAAACTTGCTTACTAATCGATACTTTTCATTGATTACACTTATTGATCTTTCTTGTTTATTGGTTTACTACTGGTTGAACTCATGCTTTAAAACATTTCAAATATTTATTTTATCACCGTCCTTTCTTTGTCTGTTTTCTTCAATAGAATTTACTAAATTGTTGTGCTAAATGAGTTAATAAAGCGGCTAAAAGTACGTTTCATAATTTTCTGCGCCTTTTCCCCTTATTTCCCTTCAAAATGTTCAATTTACATAGCTCAAAGTCGAAAGCGAAACAATTGCTAATCTTCTTTTATTTTAATTTACTTGTTGCACTATTTTCCATTTCATAAAAGATATTTATTGCTATCATTCATTCAGGATTGAAAGAGGCAATAAGTAGAAAACTTGATTTTTTATTCAATATAAAAATGTAAAGTACATAGTCAAGAAAATAAATTGATATAAATTTAAAATTTGTTTTATAACTTATATTTTAATTCTTCTCCAGCTCCAATTGTCTCATTGGCGGCATAAATATCTCAACTTCCGTTTCCACTTCAAAACTTTAACAAGAATCAAAATATAAGTCAAACAAATTGTTTTTTGCTATTTTTATTTTGCTTCAGTACAAAAATTCACAGCCTTATAAGTTTATTGTTAAAATAGGCGTGGCTTGGTGTGATATACATTTACGCTTCGCTGCACGCTTGTTCATTAAAGCTTGCGTTCAAATGTTTCTGTTTGAATTGTTAAGGCGGAAATGTGAGAAAAGGCGCAGAGCAAAAACTAAATTTATGATTATCCTTCAAGTCATTCAATGTATTCATTGAATCGCGTGAAAGTCGTAGCGGCACGTAGATTACGAAAAGGGAGTGGTGTGTGTGAGGCGTAATCAAAAATTGTTGTAGGAAAATGGAAATTCTATTAAGTTATGCGCTATGCCTAATTCTGCACATAAATATTTCACGCTTCATATTTTGTAGTATTAAGCTATTCTGAGGATTTATGTAGTTATGGCTTGTGTGATTATAAAAAGCACCTATTTACAACGAGCACGTAAAGAAGTGTTAAGTTGCAAGTAACATGCAATTTATTACAATTCTGTTATACGGCCTGAATATGACTGTAAGTGTTTGATAATAAAACCATTTCTTTCTAGTCAAACGCAACTTTGAAGCTAACTGAAACCGATTCTTTCAGGTGCACAGTGTAGGTTTTAATCCCTCTATATCTTTACCATTATTTTATATATGAATATCTACATACTTAGTTCTTAAATAGAGATCTTATATCTAAAAGCATGCAGCAGAGTGCGCATCTCCTTGTTTATGGCTTAAATTACTTAAGAATTCGTTTAAAAACAATGAAACAAGAAATGTTTGTATACAGCTATAATGGCATACACCTATGCAGACACGCACGCTATAACGCCCACAATTATGCATAAGTATTTTACATACGCCGTCACAAAATAGGTATGCAATAAAAGTATAAGCTTACTTCAAGAACATTTTGAAGAAGAAACTTAAGTAGTAAGCGGTGAAGAAGAAGAGGCTTGTAATTCTTGTTGCAACTTTTTGCAATTATGATAATAATAATAATAATGAAAGTAGGGAAAAGTAAACGGTAGGGAGGGAGCGAAAACTAAGAAAGGAAGAGCAAAAGTGCAACTATAAACTCTTCTTAATAGACAATGGGATGGAAAATAAATACCTTACCACTCCGGTTGGTCTCCTCTTCTTCTCTCCACTTCTTACTATTCACTTGTTTTCTAATCGCGCTTCTTAAACTTCATAGTTATAATGCTGCAAACGAAAAGCATTCTCTCACACACACACACACAGATGCATACTATTACACATCCTCATTAACGCTACACATACATAACGGGTGCCACACATAAGCAGCAATCTTTACTTTAGCATAATTTAAGGCGCTTTGCGGGAATAATGAAATAATTGTGCAGCATCACGTTCTTCCTTTGCATTAAATATTTTTTGACCCAGCTGAAATGCTTCTGCTTCAACAAGAAATTATCTATCGTTGAAATAGGAAGCGATTAGAAGCGAAGAATTGTAAGCTCTGAAGCGTTCAAAGTATTATTTTAAGCGACTATCATATGTGTTTGTGTTTTCCTGCATATTTTCGATGGCACATAAAAGCATGCTATCAAATGATTAAAAAACATTTGTTTGATAATTTCCTAATGTCAATTATTGTTTGAGAAATGCGGAAATTCTATGAATTCTATTAGCTTGTGTCTATGTAAATGCATGTACTTGTGTGTGTTTATCTATACGTATAACTTTATTAAGAGGCAAAGAGTACAAGAATTTTGCATAAATTTCATCTCACACTTTATTCAGAAGTTTTTCTATGCCACACGTTGCACACACTGCTCCTCATTTCACATTCCATGTTGATTTCTCTTTGCTGCAGTTGTAGCTTAACTTTATACTTTGGTTTAATTCTTTTTGTGCTTCTTGTATATAAAATTTTGTAATAACATGTGCAATAAGTTTTTTTAATAACATAAAGTTTACTTAATTTTCTTGTGTAAAAAATAAGAAGAAAATGAAAAGAGAAGTATGAAAAATTTTATAATATACATACATATGTACTGAAATTATAGCAATTTTCAAGAGCTATGTGAACTAACAAGGGAAGATGATACTTTTGGCTCTTTAAGTATGTGAATAGTATGTTAAAAAGATCTAGGCATCCAGTGGATCTGATTGTAACTCACGCATATCGCATATTTTTCGACTCAAAATTTTTCATACTGAAAAAATAATCAAAATCTCTTTTTAAAGCCTGTTTCTTTAATAGCTTCTATTCAAAATATTTGAAAAATCAATATTAATTCACTAGTTTCCACTATGTTGCTTCAAACTTGAACTAAAACAGTTCTTAGTTCTTAGTTAAAATGACAAGTTTTTATGATATATAAATTCGTTTCTTAAATTTTCATTTTCAGATAAAATTACTAAAAGTGCTGAATGAAGTATAATTGAAAACTCTTTCGGAAACCCTAATTTTTGAAACCAAAGTCGAACAAAAGTTGAGTTAAAGATTCTTCGCTTAAGTTTATCCTTTGGAATGTATGTGTGCATTCAGGAGATTTAAAATCAAACTCAAATTTTATAAAATAGTCCGCATTTGTGTTTCACTGCAACTGCGGGCAAAAAAGCAAGGAACAACTTTTTGCATAATATTTGTTTGCAGTGAAAATGTTGTAGTTTTTTTTTTTTTTTTGCTCTATTTTACGATTTTTTTGCAGGCCCTTCTTTTTTTCAGAAAAAAAAAGAATGCAAGAGAGAGAAGATTTGCAAGTCTTCACACATTTAACATCCAATGCAAAAGCAAGAAGTGGAAATGCAAGCACATGTGAAACAAACAGTAAAGAACGCACATACAAGCGAGTGTGTGTGTGTTTGTATGGGCAATACGAATGGAGCGTGGAAGAAACGGAAGTAATGCTATACAAACATGTACGAGTACATATGAGCAAGCACACATGCACTCATATAACGAATCTAATATTGCAGACGCTCCGAATCTTTTTACTTTTTGCCTAAAAAATGTTTGCTGTTACCAAAGAAAAAAATTGTTAGTTACTTAAAGCAAAAATGATGAAAAGAAATGGGAAACGTGGTGGGGTGGAAAGATGACTACGTTTTTAGATTGCACTGTTGCTAAACTTTTGCCAAGATTAACTTGACTGCTAGCAAAGGCACGACTATATCAGTTTAGGCTAGGGCAGTGAAGCAAGCAGGAGAGTGAGCGCAGTGAGTCAGTTTATTCAGTAGCAGTACAAGGAACGCCGGCAGACAAGGGAGCGACTGCAATGGCAGTGGAAAAAAGAAGAAACAAACAAAGCAAATTCTTCATCTTTTTCTCTTTTTTTTTTTGTGGGGTTGTTGCAGTAGAGCAACACTTTACTCTACTAGAACTGCACTTTGCTTCATTTGATGGGGCACGTTTGTGTATTCCAGCAGCATATAATACAAGTATATGTATGTATGTGTATATGTGTATGCCCGTGTATGTGTGTGTGTGTACTCAAGAGTATATGTGCATGTTGCAGAGCGTATTACAACAATCAAATACATCATTGAAAAAAGTTTTCTTCTTTTCTTTACCCAACTAGTTCTTCTGTCTTTTGTTTTCGTTTTCTCTATTTAGTTCGTTCATTTTGTTGTAGTGGCACATGCAATCAACTTTTTGCAGCAACAGCAAACGCCCTTAAACGCCTGTACTACAAGTGTCATTTGGCAAAAGTGGGCGTGGGTATACGAGTATGTGTGTGTGTGTGTGTGTATGTGTAGGTGGGTGTGATCATATGAGTATGTTTGTTAATTTATGTTGTTACATATGCTAAGACTGCCTCTTCCTCGAGCACAACGTAGTTATTGTTGCTTGCCTCATCTCATCTTATATGAAATTCAAATTAACTCTTGAGTAAGTTGTGAGCGTAAAAGTTCTTAATTAAAAATTATTGTTGACACTTTTTTTGTAGTACGTAGCACTATTTCTTCTTTTTTCCTTTTACTGTTCCGTCTGTTTCTTGTTCTGCGATATTCAAGTTGTGTGTGAAATTCTTGTTGCGAAAGTTCTACTTCCACTCGTATATTTGAGTTTCAGGAAGAAAATACATTCAAATTAAATCGTCTCATTTACATTGTTTGCATTTTTGTGATATAAATTTATTTTATGTTTTTACTCGCCGTTAATTGATGTTCTTGACTTTTTGTATATAAGTTTTGAATATATAATAGAAGAGATTATTAAGAGAATTTATTTTAAGCATCAGCCTCATTATGTTAAGTAAATATGCAACTGAGAAATTGCAAACATACTTGAGCATGTCAATGGAATGTTGGAATGTGTTGTTGGTATATGTTTCATTACGTTAAACCATTTATTTGTAGTATATACTAACAACAAAGAATATATAAAAAACAAAGAATATTCAGTAAAGGAGCATTGAAATTTGAATGACCATTTATTGAACAATCTAAGAGTCAACAAAAAATGGATGAAGACTCACACGACAATTGTTTAACACCGGAATATTCATCAACAACAACCTGATTGGTGTATACATACAAGCTCGTCTATTCTTGTTCATTAAAGCAACATAATTGAATAAATGTACCCAAAACTAGTTTTTATCATTTGGTGTTCGTGATTGTTCCAATACGAACCCTGAGTACAACCTAGAATACATCAGCAACTACAATAAAAAAAAATATTTATATAGTATATAAAACGTTTTAAAATACAAATCCTAGTTTTCTATGCTTTAAAATTAATGAAGTACAAAATCGTTCTAAAACTTCTAATTGGCAATTGTGGAAAACAAAATCTACGAAAAATTCACCGAAGCATGATTTCAAAGAAAATCTAATATTGGCAATTTTAAATATAAACAGCAATTATAACTGCACACACAACAAACAAGGCATTACCACTACGCACTTGTATTGTACATATATATATGTGCAATTAAAGTGTGAACGTGTGTGTGTACTCTTTTATGGTTGACTGTGTACAAAAAAAATAATAATTGTGGAAACTTTAAGAACTCCAAAAGCAAAAATTAACTTTGCGTTTTCTCTATTCTTGTTGCCTGAAGTTGCCTGAAGAAACTCTTAAAAACAAAAATGCTAAAAAGGAAAGTTTTCCAGCCATTTTGGTTTTGCTTTGGCTCTCGTGGTTGTTGCATTCCGTGCAAAAACTTCAACAATGACAGTTTAATGAGTTTTTCTTGCTGCGACACGGGCATTAAATTTTTCCGCTCACAGTTCGTTCTACCGCTTTTTTGTTGTGGTGTCGATAAGCAGAATGTGCTCTATTAAATTCAAATTGAAGCTACCATTTATGTTATTGGTTGAACTAGTTGACATTTTTAGTGAAATCATTAGTATTTATGATTTTTTTGTTTTTTTTTTGGTTTTATTTTAATGTATGATAACGACCTTCTCGCGCTTATTGCAAGGGGACTACATTTCTGTTTTTCATTTCAACATTTTGCTTTAGTTTTATTGAAACCTTAACCTTTTCATTCTATGTTTTTCTTTTCCTTACCCATTGCCATAATGTACTCGAATGTACTTCGACTCAATGCAAACGCCTTGAATTATCCAAAGTTGAATTGCGATTTATTTCTTTATATAATTTGTTTAGTTTATTCAATACTGTTCATTGTGTGCATTTTGCCATAACAAGTAAAAGTTTTTTCACCTCCTTCACTCACCCCCCACAGTCCTTTTGCCAAACTGTCATCCTTCATTGTGAGAAAGTGCTCACCTTGTTCGAAAATGTTTTATACATGCTTGCATGCTAAATATTTAAATAAGAATAGGTAAATACTTTTCTGGAACTAACGTTCCAGTAACATTTGAAATAGTTTCTACCTCATTTTTTATAGTTTAATGCAATTGCCACCATTGCCTGTAATTAAGAACTGCTCAGCAACAGCAAGATTTGAATCAGACATTTTGTACTCGGCCAAAAATTATGACGAATACTGTAAATAGCTATAATCAATTTTAAAGGCTCTAATAGATGGTTTTGCTGTAAATGATATTTGGATCAATCAGAATAAACTAAGTTTTAATTGGATTTTCACAATTAAATCAACAGGGAAATACATCGTACTTACTTACTGTAATCCTCATCTCCTAGTGGGTGGGGCATAGGACCTTTACAATTGATCTGAATCTGACTCGATTGAGAGCTTCACGGCAGACATCACGGCAGACATCACTCCAATTATGTATATTTGGTGGAGCTAAGCTCTGTTTAAACAGTTCTGCGCCAGGATTGTGCTGAGGCACCAGAACGTCGAACCGCCTTGAGGGTTCCAACGTAGAGTTTGGCGTGCAATACTAGTGGCGTTCTTACGAAGAGTATGACCAATCCATTGCCATTTTCATCATTTGACCTGCGCTATTAAATATACAGTTTGAGTGTTTAATATTTTTGAAACTTATTCGAAATACATTTGTATTGTTGTTTTGAATTCCACTGAATAAATTTCCATATTTATTTTCAATTTCTTAACCGTCAATAGATAGTATGGAAACTATACTGCTATAAGTATTTAGAATAAGAATTCGATATTACTTTCTATTTTCCAATGCATATCTTTTTATTTCTTATGTTCCATTTGCCTCCATTTACATCTACACACACAATAAATTAGAGTTTATTTTAATTTAAAGGAAAACACTCTTCATTAATTGCACTTACAATCACATAGAAATTCCAAGTGCAAATTAGCCTTATTACATTAACAAACACTAACTACGTCTAGGTATTTATTGCACTCAGTACCAAATCCAAAAAAAAAAAAAGCAAATTTTGTTTTCGTTCTCAAAAGAAAAATATTGTGAAATTTATAGTAACTAGAACGTCTTAAAATAAAAAAAAGTGTTTGTTTTTATTCATAATCAGCTAGAGTTAAAAGTAAACATTTGGCAAAGCGCAGCTAGCTACTTGAAACATAAAACATAAACATAAACAATTTGCAAGAATAGTCAGCAACTTATCCATGTATGCATTTATCTACATATGTACGTGTTATGTATGAGTTGGGAAGAAAAAACAGAAAATTGTCATAATTTACATGACAATAGCAAAAGAGTACAAAAACGACACCGAAACAACAAAAGGCACAACAACGATGAAAACTTAGACAGTAAAAAGGAGAAAATGCACACAAATTTCGCACACATACACACACACAACAAGTGTACACAACAAATTGAAAAATTTTGCGAAAACTCCCAGTTGGATTTGTAGAAACTGCTGTGTTGATCTGCGAATGTGTGTGAGATTACAAGTGTGTGCTTTATGTGCATTTGTTAGTTCATGTTTGTTTGTCGAAGGTGTCATTGTGTGCAGTTAACAAACAAGTCAGATACATGAGAAAGCACACACACAAGTTCAGATAGAAATGCAAAAGTAAATAATATCACATTATTGGATAGAAACAAATTTGTATAAAGTCGCACGTTGCAAATGCGTAGTAAGAAAAAAAAACTCAAAAGGCATTCCAAATATTGAGAAATATTATATATGTACGAATCAATGATATATAGTATTACCAATATTAATAAAAAAAATAAAAGTTATAATAAAGTTTCAAACTAACTTTTTATTTTCTGTCTTTTTGTATTTACAGAACCTTCATCCGTCCTCTTCGCGTATCGTTATTTTTTGAAACTGAAATTTAACATAAAAGTAAGTACCATACCTTCAGAAACAAGGAATAACAGCTAAAGTCGAGTTAAGATCGAAAATATTTCATCACATATATTTAACTATAAATTGTCTGGAATTATGGTATACATGCCTTCGACCTGGATTGAGATTTATATAACATCTATAATAAAACACCGATCGATACAGAATTCCACACATGAAAGGTGGGTTCAAAAAAAAAAAAATACCCGACTTTCCGAGTTTTTTTTTAGATCAATTCGTATTCTCTTTTATATTATAAATGAATATTTAATTAAAATTTCTCATCCCACCCGTATTCTAAAAAATTAAGAAATTAGATAAATGAATACCTATAATATAAAAAGATCATATATGTAGATCATATATATGTATAAAATTAAATATCTAATCAAATGCCACTTAAGATGTTGAAAATAAATAATATATGTATTATGGCTCTTTCCATCTGTAACCAAATACAATGTCAATTAATTTGTACGAAGCCGAAGCTGTTGCATGGCAGAGAGGCCAGCAGTACTCAGCGAGCACGTTCACTGAGTAAATTGGTGAACAGTCCTGAGTTTTGGGGAAGAAATCCAAATGATCATGATCATCTTTTTTTTGCTCTTTCTACATCAATTAAACTATTTAACGAAAGGCGATTATTCTCAAGATATCTAATAATAAAATTTCTCTATACTTTCGTGATTTATATTGTATGATTGCAGATATCTGAAAAACACGCGTTCATTTAGATCTTATCAATGTCATCTTATCAATGTCATTTTAAAGATTAAGACAGTGTTTACCGGTGATATTTATAAAAATATGAGTAAATTCATTATATGGAATACGGGTGGTATGAGTAATTTTAATTATAAATTAATTTTAATTTTAAACGAAAACACGAATTGATCTAGAAAAACTGAGATACACTGGTATTTCATTTTTAATCTATATTTAAGGACTGTCTCATGTGTGCAACTAATAATTGAATTTTGTCAAACCAAGCAATCAAACTTACTCAATAACAATATACACTTTAGCTGTTATTCCTTATTGCCACAGATGTGTTGTTAGTGTCTCAAGGTATTTTAATTTTTAATATTGGAAATAAAACAGTAAAAGAAATCTAGTAGTCACTGAGGCACTTGGCACCTTTTAATAGGACGTTTTAGACCTTATGTCTTCTTCGAAAATTATGCCAAATAAAGCCCGTTTTCTAGAGATTTTAAAATCAAATTTTAAATGATCTAGCTCACTAATAACATTTACAAATATTAATAGATCCCAAGCATGTTCTAAAATCCGTTCTCCATTTGAAAATATTAATTAAATACTTTTTCTAAGTTTTAAATATTTTAAATCAATATGCTACTGTGTATGCAACAACACTGGCAACGACAACAAATTGTCATTGTACTTGCTGCCCCGCAACGAGTCAACTTTTTCATGCCTCTATTTTTATGCTTGCTTATTTTCCAACTCAATTACTTAGCAACTCAATGCAAACGTGTAAAGCATTTTCAACAGAATAGCATTTATACAGAGATGTAAATAAATACGTTGGAAGTAGCTTGGTATAAATGCGCATCGCACAGCGTGTCGTGGCACAAACTTTCGACGAAAATACGTAAAAAAATACACCAGAACGTTGCAGATGTCGCAGCAAAGCGTTCGTTGTGTGTTAGACGATCCAAAAATCGTGCAGGGAATGCAAATTCATTTAAAGAAAATTTCTCTTCTTAATTTTGTTGGTGCTATTAGAGCTATTTGAAATGCATTGACATTGGCTCCGAATTATTTGTTATAGAAACGCACATCCACACTTCTTACGCGTACGTACATGCCAAAGAATGTTGATTGCAGTGGTGCATAAAAGTTGATAGCGCAAATATTTTCCAGACCTTAAGTAGAATATCTTTTTACTTACATAGTTTTAGTCGATATGTTTTTTTCTTTCCTCTTTTTGATATTTAAACAAAAAAAAGGAAAATAACAGAAAGGCTTGAAAAGGCTATAAACATCACTTCTGGAAGTGTAGCATGTACGTGTTCATATGTTCTTGTTGGTGTTAGCGATGATGCTTGAAATTGCTGCTGCGCTCAGCAAAATAAAATAAACCAAAGATGAAAGAATGGAAATCATGTTGCATCATCTTTTATTTTCCTGGTTTTTGCTTTCTCCTGTCATTCCACTTGAATTGTACTTGCAAGCTCGCAAAGTGTCAATGTGTGTGCAGGGGTGTCTATTGAATTATTGGCTTTGACGCTTGTGCTGTGCTGTGCTGTGCTGTGCTGTGCTGATTTTGACACGCTGCTGCTTTTGTGCTCTATTCAATTGAAGGAATCAGTGAAAGGATGGCAGAAAAAAGCATCAAACCAAAAATCCTTTGAGATTGTTCGTTCATTTGTACGTTGTCGTTGTCGTTGTCGTTGTCGTTGTCGTTGTCGTTGCTTCTGCTGCATTTTACTTCATTATGTACAAGCAGCTGCAGTTTTATTTTTCAAGTTGTAATATTTACACACCCATAAACATGTGCATTTTAAAAGCATTCATTCATGTGTACAAGTGTGCAAGTGTGCAAGTGTAGGTGTTTTTCTGTGCATGCAATTGTCGTTTTTTAGTTGATTCTTTGCTACTCAGGCATGCTTCAATTGAAAGCCACAGCAACAACAACTTCGTACTATATATCAACAGCCAAATATTGTATGTCTAACAATAATGACAACAGCAACAACAACAAGACTGGATGTGCTTACACACACGATTTGCTGTCAAATGCAGCAGTCATTATTATGCTACTATTTCTCACATTCATTTTCTACTGAACTTGTACAGATCCTTTTATTTAGCTGTATTTGCCATATTTTCCTATTGGTTTTTTTTTTGTAATAAAATATTTTGATATTTTTTTTGTTAAAAAATTTTTGTAGTTTTTGCATCAACCAAAACATTAAGTGCCATCAGTTACAATTGAATATTTAGAAATGTGTAGGTATAAATTTTAATAAATTCAGAGTGCAAGAATAGAGCCTAGACTAATCATATGGCAATGTAATTTCGGGCAATTCTATCGAACCACTTTTCCCGTAGAATGTTTTCCCGGGTTCACTCTAATCACACTAGCAGTCAACATTCCTATCCTATTCGTTTATAAAAGACGAAAACTATTTCAATATTTAAATACATAAAAGAGTCAAACTGATCTTAAATACAAATTAATCCATTTCCGCTGAAAACTTTAAAACTATAAAAATGCAATTTTCCCACACAATCATCATAACACAGAAACAGAACACCACTACAAACTACTATTTTAACACTATCAACTCAATAATATCACAATTTTTAAAAATACACAAAAAGAAACCAACTGTCCAGCTCTCTCGCGCGCTATGCCAAAATGCATATCAATTTAAAAGATAGGCATCGATATGCTAATAGTATTTTGTATATGTACAAGTACTCGTATAGTCGAAATTTTTGGCAGTAACACACACACGCTCACATAAGCACACGCAATCTCAAATCCAAAGCATATTTGTGTTGGTTGGTGGTCCGTCGCGTTGAAAGATGTGTGGGTGTTGTTCTATGTATGGAAATTTTATATAATATATTTTGCAATTTTCCAAACTAAATTCCATTCGAATTTTAGATTACTTTATCAGCAATCAAATCATATGACTTGCATGCTGCTGCTGGCTACGGGCTGCTTCAAAATGTTGAAGCTTTGCGTTTTGGGATTGTGAAAAATATGTTTAAAAAAAGAGCAAAACTTTTGTAGTATTAGGTATACTTGCACTACCATATATATTGAATAAATGTGAACCAAGTTTTCCAGCTCTGAAAATATTTTAAACAACTTTTAAATTGTTTGTCAATGTGTTTAAGTTTTATTTGAATCTGTCATCGATTTATGGATAATTGTTTTTGGATGTAACCACAACTTAAAATTTCAATTAAACTGTTCGACAGTTATGACTATAATTTAATTACAAAATATACATAGAGAATATAGCGCACCCTTTTCAATGATATTACTAAAAATTCTAATTTAATAAAAAAAGAAATTATAATTTGTTTTATTGTTTGAGGGGTATCACAAAGCCGCCAAGTACGTAACTCATTTTTCATCTACAAGTTCGACTATACTTCATCTTTTTCAATTTCATATAGGATAATATGGAACCTGCTAAAATCAGAAAGTATTTTGAAAATGCAATGCAAAAACCTGTTATTATAGACCGGCGACTTGTAAGTCCCGAGTACGCTTTGCTTGTATGATGGCATGCATACAAAATTTTCGTATTTTGGGAATGAATCAATATTCCAAAAATAAGCTATAAGTACTACTAGTCGTATGAGTAATATGTCCATATCAAGCTAAATTTAAATCAATTAAATTTCAGAGAAACCAAAATAGTTTTAAGAGTTTACTTTTCTTTCCAACAGCTTTCACCACCTACCACAATTTAAATCATTTTCTACTTATATGTATATAATATATGTATGTACAATGTGGTTTGTTGTTGTTATTGTAACATCGCTTGACCACATATGAATTCACTGGGCCGCATATAAACCGCACACAGAAATTCAAGCTCATGCACACAAAAAACACTCACAAACATATCAACAAATAATACAAGCTATCAAAACTGGTCGCCAACAACGTGTAGGATATATTCTTGAAACGAACATACGAAGAGGGAAAAGTATAGACCAGATGCACATATACATATAGACAAATGCACAAATAGAAACGTAGATAAACACGTGAACTTAGTTAGGTGCACACATACAAACTTAACTGCACGCATATGCTTACGCATTGAAGCTTTGCAGCTTTTTGCCTTACATAAAATAACCTCAATTTATATTCAAAACCAAACAGACAAACACACAAATACAGATTGGAACAAAACTACACACACACACACATTCCATATACACACGCACAATTAAAACGACTACTACATATGCGGCTGGGTGTGAGTCTGTCAGTGTGTGTAAAAGTAAAGCTTCAGTAACCGCAGATGCCTGAATTTATGCCAATATTTGCACACAATACCTCAACACTTCGGCATGCACACACACACACAGACACACTCATTCGCTTACACACTCACAAACGCAGTAAAACACAAAAACCTACAAAATAACATACTAAAAATAAATGAAATAACAAACACTACCACAAATGCTTATCAACTGCAGCTGTATTCGAAAGTCTGGCACTCTTAGGTTGTTATCATTATTATTGCTTGTCTTGTTACGGTGTTGTTCTTATGCAGCATTCAATTGTATATATTATTTGCTACCACTTCCAAACAATGTATGCAGGCATTGAGCTATCAGTTAACTCCTACTACATATAAGAACTTCAATATGGCAGCATGCATGTGTGAGTGTGTGTGTGTGTTTGTCTGTATTAATAGTTATTTCATTAAGTGAAGCATTTTACTATTTCCACATTAACTTCTTCACTGTATTCCAAATATTTGTAGGACTTTTGTTTCGGAGTTAATTGATTCACAAAAAAATAACTGAATTCTTTTTTCAGGTACAACTGAATTGTACCAATATTTAGTTTAGTTTTGGAGATATGTTGCATTGAAAGGTAACACACAACTCAAAAACTTTATTTTCTACAAGCTCTAGAGCTATTGGTTTCCCAAACTTGAATACGAATATTAGCCATCTCCATGACTAAAAATCTTAACAAACTATTTGCGGTCATATTTAAGACTTCAAGTAACTTCAATACAACCAAAAAATTATGTATTCCCATGCACTTGCTTTCATTTAATATAATGCTTCAAATGCTCGTGCAACCTCTTCTCTTCCTCTTCTGTTGGCGTCCCCACCCTAAAGTACCTTTCTTTGAAGCCCTTCCAGCCATATTTACTGGTATTTTTTCTTTTTCTTCTCTGTTATCATTTTCAGTTTGTTGTTACTTTTATAATCTATCTCAATTGTCCTTAGGTGATGCAAAAAGTATACTCTATACGTTTTCAAGACCTAACAAATGTCGCATACCGATTTGGTCTCCAATCCCCGCTCTCTCGCTCTCTCTCTCCACTATTTGTTGGGAAGGACTATCCTACCTGCCTCAACACTCTCTCTTCCTTCTATTTCAGCTCTCTTAATTGAGACCCAATGACGTCGATTTCAGGAAAATAAAAATTAAATAAAAATTAAACAAAAAAATAAATAAACAAACACGAAATGAGACAAAACTCTAATTAAAATGTATTTAAATTTGAATTTTCTCTACATAGTACAGACCTAATATGGAAAGGCCTGCCGAAAAATTTTCGATTTGATTTTCATTTCTACGTATGTGTTTTGTATTTGCCTGTGTTTGTGGGTATAAGTGTGTGTGTACATATTTTGTATGTATGCAATAAAGTTTTTCGTACTTAAATCAACTCAGCTTCGTTCATTTGGCATTGTAAAAAGTTTCCTTCACATTTGCAGATATTTATTTTATTGAGTGAATGCTTGAATAAACTCGAAAAGGAAATTGAGTTTGTAATTTATGCTGCTGCTACTTCTTTTCTCTACGCCACTGTACATTCTATCTTAGGACTTCCATGCTGTTGCTATTTTGCCAGCATAAAGTTTTCTTTTCGATTTTTTATTTTTTTGTTGGAAAATCTCTCATTCTTAAGCTCATAAGCTTTAATGTCAATTAAAATACTTTTTAAAAGTGTGCTTTCAGGCGTTTAAGTTAACTTAATTAAATTGCCGCAAGTGTTAAGCTGTTAGAAGCGAAGAGGAGGAGCTGCTCGTACTTATCGTATACCAAAGTAGCAAGCAGCAAACTCAAGTCCAAATTTTCTAGTATGGGTAAGCATTTTCCGTTGCTTGCTCGTTGCTCGTTGGACACATTTGTGACGAGGGAGAGAAAATAGATTTTAAATCACTTGTTCTTACATAACAGGTATTGTGGCAATTTCTGTTGTCATGCAGTTAAAATTAACTTGCTCGTTGTATAGAATTTAGCTAATAAAAGTCAAAAATTTAAATAATTTTTCCTGGTAAAACCTGGAAAAAATGAAACATTTTTATCAAAGATATAAAGCGTTCAACGTAATTTGAATCTGTACATCAAAACAATTTAACTTAATATAGAACTAAGTATATTATATTTATTTTCATTAACTGCATTGTTAGGTTTCTAATTTCCGAATCGAATAAATAGAAAAATGAAAAAAACTACCCATAAACTCTGTCTTTTATTACCACTAATATATGGTCTATACTGTATAGACTATAAATAATGCTTTTAAAATACAGCTTACTTATGTTGCATATTTTAGGCAATGCCATTAATCTGAAAGCAATAAACCACATCAATTATATTCAGTTTTTCAGCTCCTATATACTACGCCAAGCAATAAAAACTACGTCTTATGTAATACCTAAAAACACATAAATATGCACTACGCTCGATTTAATCGTAAAATATTTGTACATTTATGTACTTTTTGGTATTTGTGTGGAAGTGCATGCACTTCACATATTTTTGGCTACAAAATGCATCATATTATTAAAAAAAAAAAAATAAGCGGCAATAAATATGCTTCGACATTTGTTTAGTTATAAATTATATAATTTATGTAACATATTTGTAGGACGCACGGCCACATGCCCGCTGTTGCATACGAGTGTGTACTTATTAGGCTAGAGTTGAAAATAGATACTTTGTCAAAGATATTTGTGTACATAAGTATATTGAGACTTTGCAGTCATAAGTTGCTACGCTAATAAAGTGAAGAAAGTAATTGCGACAGGAAGTTGGCGATGCTGTTGTTGGTTTTCATACTACAACAAATCTAATGTTGCCTGTATGCTCCAATTTGAAAATAGCCGCCATAAATTGACTGTACGTCGAAGTCGTCGTTCGTCGTCGTCATCGTCGTCGTGGTCGTTTTCTAATGTTATTTTCGATGTTTTAATGCGTCTACTATATTTTCCCGTCACATGTATGTATGTATGTAGTACATATATTTACATTAATGTGTGTTTTTTGCTGCCTGATTTATGAGTTTGCTTTCCCCGGCGTCCATTTATCAGTTCGCTATGATGACTGCCTACTACTTCCACTTCTACTTCTACCACTACTAATAATAATCCTACTAAATTGTTGTTATTCTTGTATGTCCTTCTCTATTCAAAAAAACATGTCCTGAGAATTTCTCAATATGTTTTTAAAAGTAGTTGGGTCTCTCTGTTTCAGTGAATGTTTGTGTGTGGTTGTCAATATTTGTTTGTATGTCTTGTTTGCACGATGATTTTTCTTTGTCACACACATGCCTAAAATTACGCTTTTATATTTGCTTCTTCTTTTTGCTCTGTGTAGCGCGCTTCAACGAAAAATACTTTAGTAAATATTATTTAAATTTAACTTCGCAAACGGAAATGCGGCCATTGTGTAAACGAGTAGTAAATATGTTCTCACTATGCAGAGCATGAGTAAAAGCAAAGCCAACTGTGTGTGTATGTGTGTCTGAGAAAAGTTTTCTCTATTTCTTGCTGGTTGAGGTTAATTCTATGCTCCTGCCTGCAGAAAATTTAGGCCAAAAAACATAAATTGTGTTGAGGTTATGCCCAATCAATAAATTAAGTGAAAAACGCCTTCACTCTCTCTCTCTCTCTCTCTTTCTCCCTCTCCCTTGCTCTTTCCGGCATTCTCTCTCACTTCAAGTTTATCGTTTAAATCTGGGTGTACATGTAAGCGTGTGGTGCATTTGTTTTCGTAGAGCAAATGTAGGAAATGAAGTTTTCCGCAGTTGGCGCTTGAATTGTTCACAAAACTATTGTATTGATTGAGGTCATTTTTGTTATCGGATTTTATGCAAAGTTTCTGAAAGTTTTATTTTCCAATTTTTTTTGTGTGTTGTGAGTGGGTGAGTGGGATTGCTTTTCTACAGGATGAATCGTGGCAAAAAAAAATACCAAAATAGGAAATTAAAATGGTGGAATTGTACTTTTATTAACTAAAATTGAAACGATTTATTTTTTTACTGTACTCTTGAGCGCATAGATAAGTTTCAAGTTTAATATTACACTTCAAACAATCTGAATTAGGGGAATTGCTCAAAGTTGCAAAATTTAAAAACAAATAAAAAACAAACTGATAAGCTTCGATATCTACCATTTACCACTGAATATAAAGGACAGAGCTGCCTAGATATAAAAGAGAGATCAGATTTTATTTATTTTAAATTTAATATACTTATGTGCTACAATTAGTTTTCCTCCTGCGGTTCGCCTCAATTCATTTAAATCTCAATAATTTGCATTCCTTTAGCATATTTAAATTTTGTGCTGTCTAATATCACTGGTGACTGTGGCGTAGTTGATAGTGTCTTGGCCTGCTACGCGCAATATCCGGTGTTCAAAACTCGGCAAAGTTGCCTGTCGAAAAGTAGAAAAAACTACACGGCACCCCAGCTCGTGGCAGGCAATGGTAAAACCTACAAGAGTGAAAATTGCATATGAAAAGCTTTTTACACCGCCGTTCGGATTCAGCATACATATATAGGCTCCACTCATGTTCAATGTTAACACGCACAACATGAGTGGATGCGAAAAGCTCGGCCTAGGCCCTCCATGGGCTGCTGTGTCATTAAAAAGAAAAAAAAGAAAGCTAATGCAATCTCTTGGGATCCATTACTTACCTTCCTTTTGTGCTGAAAAAAAAAAAAATATCACTGTGCGACAAACACTATATGTGTTTTTTTTTAAATGAAACTCGGAAACTTTGGCATACTCAAGAAATTGGGGGACAATGAAATATCAGTAGTGGTAAAATTCCGTAAGACTCGAGACTCGAGCTTTCTACATAGTGGCGAGTTCCAGGAGAACGGGTGAGGCAAGCTTTGCGTAAACAAGGCATCCAATGAGAATATGTAAGGATACTTATGTATAGAGTATACACTACGAAAATCAAAAGTGCATCTGGAATATCAAGGCCCTTCCCCCCGGTAATGTTATTGTACTTCAAGGGTCAGATTTAAACCTCCATCTATCTGTTCACACTTACAACAACCCATACCTACTTTTTTGCGGACGATATTATTCTACAGAATAGTTGAAGATATTAAAGAACTGGAAAGGCAGTTAAATCTGTGGGAAGACGTGTTCGCAAAGCGTGTATCAGCATTCCGAAAACCGAATAGTTATGAGCTGATAGGTCACTATCACTATCAGGCCTAACAATGCGTGATAAGGTCAGAAATTAACATATCAGCGGAAGCCTCAAAGTCGTCCCATACCGGAGAAATTAAAAGAAAGTAGGCCGAGGTGATATGGACATGTCACATATTTTCAAGCCAAAACTGAGAATGCAGTTTTACAGAATATATTTAACCTTTCATTTTGCATGAATATCGATTATTTCACGTGTCACAGAGTGAAAAAACCAGTTAACAAAATGTTTTTCTCTTTCATTTCAGAAACTTCAATTTCCTTAACAGCCACAAACGGATGAGAAGATAAAAAGCTATTGGTGGATATGCAGACATTCAAATAATATTAATCAGCAATTTCCTGGAAGAAAAGAAGAGACCTGATTATCTACTTATCTACTATGAACTACTTATCTACATATTTACTATGTGCGTAAGTACTAAAGAATCAACTCATATTTATACAATAAACACATCACCTTTTATTGTTAACAACAATTTTTGTAACAACTCAACCTAACAACGCGCTCTATTAACACTTTGATTTGATTTTGATTTTCCGCCCATGCATTTCACTGACAAAGCACACAAAAAATAAGCACAAAAGGAATATAATATTATTTAAATATTTATGAAAGTGCTTGTGTTTGAGTGTTTCCGGCAGCACTCGAGAATGCGTCGCTCGTATCAATTCCTGTGTCGATAAAACGAATAAAACATGTATTATTGGGTATATAACAGTGTACATCGGCTTTAGGGCACTTATAGATACAAAAGTTACTCAAATACATATTTGTGATTTAGTACTTCATGATGGCGCATCTTCTGCCATCAAATCAAAATCATGTAAATGTGCTTAACAGTTGTGCGTACATATATCAAATGTAAGTTTGGATGTGCAAATTCATTTAAAATTATTATTTATGTGCATTTAAACATCAAATGAATTATATTTATATGACTACACTCACTGACAGTAAAAGAGAATAAAACCGAAAGCGATAAATTAAATTACCAACTTTGAATGCAGCACGCCATCAAAATACATCATTTCACGCACACTCACACATATTTCTTATATATAGGTATGTAAGTACCCATTTACATGTGTGAATGCGTGATTATTCGTATGTGTGCATGTAATAGTATGTGTGTGTGTGTGTGGTTTTTACACCATGATAAACGATTTCTAATATTTATGTACAATTCATATAATAAATATTCCACAGAAAAAAACATATGATTTCAATGATCAGATTAATGACGTGGCATCGTTCATCGTTAAGGGTTAGTTGGACAAAAAAGCCGAAAACACAGTCATTTGCTTGATTCCATTGTATTTTATATTTTCATATAAATAATTACCTCCTGAATTGGGTTTTCAAACAGGTTAGGATTTGTATGAGAAATCATCAGGATGTAACTGAATATTTTTCTGCATAGTTCCTAATCTAATTTATTCGGTTGGTGTCTGCTGAATTCAATTTTCAAGAAGAAGTCTTTAAAGTAATAAACTCAACTCAACTCAACTCAACGCAACGCAATACACAGTACAACACAACACTTCATGGTCATACACATTCAGGCATTTGTATGCATGTGCATGCTTTATAGCACAGCATGAAATCATTTGAGAAATATTGAAGAAGATTTATGGTTGAACTTTTTTTCCAGTTGCTCAGCATATGAAAGGAGACGAGCTCCGAGAGCAGCAACGAGAGTGAAAAGAAGACCATTGAAATCACATTTAGAATTGAAGAATGTCTTCTCTGCCCATCAAAACAACATTGAAATTCGAAAGAGCAAAACAGAGTGAGAGCGAGAGAGAGAGAAGAGGAACTGTAAGCGGAAATGCAAATACACATACGAGTCCATGTTCTTCTCGTAGCATCGACGTGTGTTTATGTGCGTGCATATGGCACACATGGCAGGCTCATAATGCAGAATAATTGGCAACGACTACAATGGAATTTAAATTTGATTTTTACACATACACACATACAAAAACCGAGAAGCATCAAGCGCGAACACATGCACACACATTCGTTCTTGTAGGCATATACATATACAAGGAACTGAGGAGGAAAGGAGGAAGATGGGAGTGAGTGCAGAATGTAGAAATACATACATATGCACCAGGCTTCAGTTTAGTTCAGGTTTGTTTGGCTTGCTTTAGTTGTAGCTGTTGTAGTTAGTGCTTGTGTTTGGACTCCTTATGATTTTAGCAGCCATAGCCAAAATAAAATATCCTCGATATATAAATATAAATATGGTGCAACCGTTGTAGGCACTCTACATGTGCATACGCGATATTTACGCGGTCAGAACAACAGCAGCTCAGCAGCAACATGATGGCAAGCAGCAACTGTGTGTAACTGCTCCAATGTACGAGTATAAACCATATGTACTTGTATTTACATATTTGCGCAGTTGATATTTTATGTTTTTTTGTTTTGGTTATTGTGAAATTATGCCATTGGCATATGTGCTACATCATCGTCATCAATATGCACACGTGTCGGTATGTGTGTGTTTGTTTAATGGCAGGGCAATGCCAACAATACCATCGTAGAAGTGGTCACACGGGTCACATATGTAAACAGCATAGTTTTTCATTTTTCTTTAAGCAACAGATAATAAATTGTACATTTCAGCTTACTATAGATTTATAGATGCTACCAGCAGCTTATTTTTCTAATGTAAGTTCTTATTGCTTTAACATTTATTTATTTACATACATTGAATAATAACCTCAATCACACATTGATATCGCATTTTTAATTAGCTAAGTTACAAGCTTAACATGAATACTAACTGATTGACTGAAATCATATTGTACTTACACGTTAGACAAGGAAACGAATGTTTATATGCAAGTAAAAGTATCAACCGAATTCCAAATTCCATTCCTGCATATACTTCTCCTTTCAAGCTTTGTCACATTCCACGCATATTTTTTTTTATTTTTAACATATTTGTGCAATTAGTAGCAAATAAATCACACATCATTCACAGAACGATTAGTTGGTTTTTGTTTTTCTGTTTTGATAACATCAGTTTCCTTCTCACAGGAGCAAAAAAAAACAAACAACAAAACAAATATAACAAACAATCGCACTTAATAAATCATCACCAAAGTTAATTTTGTAATTTGTAAACACAAAACAAAAAGAAAATATGAATATTGTTATGTGCATGTGTGTGAAAAGTTCATTCTATCATATGAGTGTGGTTTGAATGGCATGCCTCCATGTAGCAATATGCCAGATATTTGTTTTCCATGCCACCTAGAATGTCTGGTCACAACGTTTGTTATTCGCTGTTTTGTTTTTTCTCATACTTTCAAAGTTTGTTATTAAGGGAGGGCACAAAAAAGCTGTTGTCTTACTAGGAAATGTTCACACCAATTAGTCAAACTATTTATAGTGGTTATAATTGGATTGTGTAGTTATTCTGCTCCGCTATCAAGTTAAAAATATGCTATTTGATGGTAGATGGGTTGGTAATCGTTTGTAAAGACTAGTAGACAAAATGTAGCGGACTGCATCCTTGGCAAACCCCTGCTCTTCCAGTTCAGAAAATGTCTGACTTGATCACTTGAGTGAAGTGTTTCTTTCTTAAGCCAAAATGCTGTAAAGGTGTTTTCAAGTATTTTTATTGGAATCGGGAGTTTAAGAAGCTTTATACGTTTATGAAGTACCACATAGTAAATAAAGTTCATATCAATTTTTATTTTTTATATTTGCATTAATTTGATTTATATATTTTTTTCAGTAGGAGTATTTTGCTCGACTTAATTAATTAAATTACAGCTCAGTAAGTTAATCAAATGATTTTATTTATGCAGTTTACTTATGTGGATAGCTTCACTTTTTGGCAACTGTGATCAACCGTAATTTATTTTAGAAAAATTATTCAGCAAAAAACAAACTCACCGCTAATTCGAGATAACAAAAACACCAGCACTTACTGAAACAATAGCCAACATTAAAGTAATACATTTTAATAAATATGAGCAATTTATAAAAATTAAAATATGAATAAGTACACTAAAAAAAAATTTGTTAAAAATTGTATGACGGCTACGGCAGACCCGGAAACGCGGAAATGAGGTTGTGTGCACTCAAGTAACACGTATGCATATATGTACATTCATACTTACTATATGATTCTTTGTATGTGTGTGTGTGTGTGTGTGTGTGTGTGTGTGTGTGTGTGTGTGTGTGTGTGTGTGCCTTTCATGTATAAGTATAAACACCCACACACACCAATCACCCAAAAGCAAATATAGAATTATGGAAAATAAACTAGACACACTCATGCATACACTCTAGTGTTATAATTTTGTTTGTTTGTTTGTTTGTGTGTATGCATGCATGCAGGCATGCATGCGTGTGTATACAGTACATATACATATGCATGTAACGAAAAACTATTAAAAATACGAAATGTGATTTATTATTTTTGCGTGTTTTGGTATATAAAACATGCATACATTTTTATGTTTTTTCTTTGGATGGTTAATTTTAAGGCAACCCACCTCCTCTTCTACACCTTCTCTGCTCTACCCCCTCTTCTCCTGACCTTTTCCGGTACTGACTTTTACTTGAAATGCTGCTCTTTTTTTCTGATACTTGCTGCTATTTTATTATTATTATTTTTGTGTAGCCTTATCTTGTTAGTTATTGTTTTTGTTATTTATTTTGGTTAGTGGAATTGAGTCGTTTTGCCCACATACACACACACACACACGCCCATACTCATACAATGCAAAATATTTATAATGTAGTGATTGCATGTTAGTGGCATTGAGAGTGCAACAGCAGCAATACATCAAAGTAGAAAATTGCTCTTGCAACCATTAAGTTGTTGAAGGAGTTTTGTTGCAGTAGTAAAATGGTCGATATATTTAATTTCCATTTCTATTATAGCTGTTGGGAACATTTTAGTTTAGTTTTGAAAAACGTGTACGCAATACCGTTCCTTTGGCAAGAAGAACAATTGGCAAACACTAAACAGTTCTAATAAATCAATTACAAGTATCCCAGAAATAACCAATGATTCTCATCTAATCCATAAGCAATGATTTTGAGATAGTTAAGCAGTGATTGGTAAGTCAATTTTAGGAATTCGTTCTTATGTCACATGTTTGTTGCACCTATTCGAGAAAGAATTTTTTACGGAATAATATAAATATTATGTTAAATATTTAAGTACTATGGCACTATGTAGTGCTTAAATTTATCAAAATCTGATAGAATACATAAAGACATACTCGTACATATTCAGCAAACATCTACGCAAATGTCACAGGGAATAATATTAAAACTCTACCAGTTCCAATTCATCATAACATATTTATCCCCGACCAGTATCATCAACTAAAATTATGCTGGTTGCGAGACGAGTACTTAATAGCATTAAAATATTTTCTCATCCCACGTCGACTGTGAACGCAAAGGGCAACTAAAGAAATACAAGTGGCTGCCAGTAACTTGGCTACTGCCTGTGTAACTTTGGCCATAATAGCACTTGACCCTTTTCATGTGACACTTGTACCTCGCCACAAACTCCCTTCCACTACGTCTTCTACTTTTATGGCATCACTCGTGTATGTTTGACGCAAAATTTATGCATTCCAGAAGAACAAGGCGAAAAAGAGGGGAAGCGCTTCGATCAAGATTTCAGATTCAAGTGAAGATATGAAACGAAATTATTTCGCAGACGCGCCGCAATGATTCTAAAAATGATGATTCAAAGCAAACACAATCTGTGATTGTGATCACATTATGGCCGAGAGTCAGATAGAGTTGGCTAACTACACAAAAACACTAACGCAAACTTCAGATAAGATAGTACGTATACGCTTTAAAGAATACAGCGAGCAATAAATTTCAATAAAATTAAAACATCTTCTCATGTTCACTCATTGATATTTATAACTGAATTTTGTAGCGACTTTTATGCCGCTCTTCACTATAGTAGAAGCATATGTATGTACATACCATATTTCCATTTTCATTCATTTGGCACTTCGGTGCTTCTGGTGCTAAGATTTTATTTTCATTTGATTTGTATTCTATTTTGTTTTCCTCGCTTTTGTTTTCGCTCAAGTTTTTCTCAGTGATTTGTGTATTTCTGCACCGTTAGTTGCTTTATTTTCTGCAATTTTTATTGCACTTTTATGTTATATTTCTTATTTTTCCTTTCCTTTATATTGTTTATTTGTTGGGAGCCTTTTTTCGATGTATGTGTGTGTGTGTATAGTTTTGCTAGTACAATTTTTATGTTGCTTGCTGCGACCAGCATTGGTGTTGCTGCTGCTAGTACGTGTAGCTTGCTGGTGCTCCTCCAAGCAAGCAGTCAGTCAGCAAGCATGCAAAGCCAAAAGCTAAAAAGTCGCATTGCACCAATTCATTTCAAATTTTTTCTTCTTTACTTTACTACGCTTTACGCTTTGCCAAATGCCGATGCAATAATAACAATGCAAAATGCCAACTAAAACTACAACTACAACAAAATGGCGCCGTTTTCTTTTGTGCCAAATGTAAATTTCCACTTCTCTCTGCTTTACCCTACTTTAATTTCTTCATATTTTAGAGAGTGCGATTTTTATATTGTGTATAAAACATTTAGCAAAGCGTTAAGTCAAAGAGTAAAAAGGTTTATATTAAAAATAAAATAAAGTGTTTGTAAGCAACATGAAGCAGCAGCAGTTGCAGAAGCCACATTTAGTTGTATGATTTTCATAGAAAATTTGTTTAAAGATTGAATTGCAAGAACTCTACATAAATAAAGTGAAATGGTCATGTATCATTGCAAATACAAGTCAGATTGTGAATGCCGCTTTTATAGACATACTCTCTCTCCAGAGTATGAAACTTTTACATACTTAAAAGACACTTTTATCGAAAGCTATTGAGAACACAGTATCGTGGATCGTGTAAAACTCTTAGTTTATGTAATTTGTATCAATTATCTGAACCCATTCGAAAGATTCAGTGCATGGGAATGGCAAAAATAATCACACAGATTTCTCCCTCATTCTATGCTTTAGTAAATGCTCTTCTGTTTAAAAAATGTATTAAACCTAGAGCACCACACGGCGTATGAGCCATTTTTTTTTTAACTATTTAATATAGTTATCTCAGTTCCTACCGCACTCTACATAATTTAATTCGTATATTAAAACCCATTTAATATTACTGCTAGCACATCATTTGCACACATTATAATTCTTCTTTGCAATGCTTCCCGTTTATAATAACACCAAAAAACACACAGTGCATGCTACTAAACCCTTTTCCTTTTTCTTATATCGCATTCTATGCTTGCTCCTCTTCATTCAGTGAGCTATGTGTCTTAGTGTTTTGAATTGACAACTGTCACTTAATGTCACACGCTGCGCTAATAACTTTCACATCATCCATTAATATTCCAATTTAACATCAAGTGGTATATAAATCATCAACGCCTGTGCAGCATAGAAACACAGACAGACACGCAGTCGGAGACATAAAGAATAGAGCTCAGTAAGAGCAGCACGCAACATTCATAAACAAAATAACCGTGGAGTTCGCATTTATAACTTGCCTCAACTCAAGTCGGCTCAACAACGACAACGTTGATGTCTCGCAGAATTTCAAGTTGAAATCATTTAGAAAAATAAAAACAAACGAATAAGCAAAAACACAACATATAAGTATAAAACGACGAAGCAAAATATTGCAGCCGGAAGCGGAAACAAACAGTGGCATGACATAGCAGCATAACAAATGATTAAAGTATGATAGACAACCGTTTCGTTAACGTCAACTTTAACTTCGTCATCATCAACGTCAACGTCCCTCACCAACATTACTGTCGTCACCAGTATCCTCCTTAATATTATCACCAACCCTAAAATCACCATCACCATCACCATCGCTAGAGTGTAGCTGCTCCATAAATGAATCAGTAGTAGTTTCAGTATTATTAGGTTGCAAAATAGAAGTAACAGACACAAGTGTATTTTTATTACCATTATATCGGGGTGCATGAGTGTTAAAGAGTGCGGTACAAGTGATTTGGCTGTGAAGTTTATATGTATGCTATTAGCACCGCTCTGTTCTTCATTAAATAAATTCTGTTTGAGTGTTTGTGTTGGTTGTGTGTGTGTTGATAGCAAAAGTGTTGGAAAAATTAGCATAACATTTCTCAATTCATGCTTCGTTTAGTCGTTTTGCTACCATTTTATCAAAATTGTGTGAAAATTCTTTCCAGAACGTATTTTGAAATAAACATGACTGAAATAGAAATGAGCTTTTTTAATTAATTCATTTACTCTATTTTGTTATTATTTATTTCTAATAAATGATATCATGTTTCGGAGAAACTTAAGCTACACATAAAGTCTGAATAGTCTGAGTAGTCTGAAACATAATATTTTTTGTCATATCTAATCTGAAGAACTCTTTTGAGCTCACTCCAGATATCTGGAGTTATGATAACATACATTTTCAACAACCACAGTAAAATAATTTAATAAATTTCACTCCTAAGAACTTATGTGTTGTTAGTAAATTCCGCAATTTTACTTCACGTTTAAAATTACTTTTGATTATACTCGTCAGCTTTATAACATTATTATTACATCAATCTGGCACAGCAAAATTATTTCAGATTTTTAGTTTTAATGAAATTGTGATAAGAAAAGGAGGCGCTGCACTCACAAAATAATTGACTGTCACTCATACGTCACGTACGCTTGCACAAAGATATGTGCATAACATGAAGGGAGTTTATATTGAAACTGACTTTAATTTCCTTGAAAAGTAGGTATGTCTTGGAAATATTTGAGTTTATGAAGTTAATAACGTAATAACTAAATTACATACTTACATACATGTAAGTATGTATGTATGTATGTACTTACATACCCTAACACATATACATATGCATACATATGTATGGATAAGTACATTGAAAATGCTGTTTATAATTTTTTTCCTATTCTACTGGCTGCAATGAATGGATAAGAATGAATTTTATTGTTTTCAGTAAAAATTTTTAATTTCCACTGATTTTGTGTGTCTTAGGCCGAGTCTACTGCTCTCAAATTTTCGTCGTACTACTTATGAAGTTATGAAGGGTGTTTTATTCGAGCCACGGTGGAGGAGCACGCATAAGAGGACGTCCTAATCTCCGTGGGAAAGACCAGGTGCAGGGCGACCTGACTGCACTTGTCCTTGGTCGCTGCAGCGTAGCGGTAGTTTTTTGGACTGTTACGCAGAGTGCCAGGGTTTCGAATCTCGACACAGGCGAAATCAAAAAATATAAATAAAATTACATTAAGAAAAAAAAAAAATAAGCAACTACAACAAAATTTATTCCCGGCACCACCTCTTGGCACTGCAATGGGAAACCTACAAGAGTAAAAATTACCTATGAAAAGCTTTTCAATTCGCCATATTCGACATAAAACTGTAGGTCTCATGTTCCATTCATGTACAAATATAACACGCACAAGATGAGTGGATGCGAAAAGCTTGGCCTTTGGCGCTACATGCGGTCATAGTCGACACTGATAAACTGAACTTCATTGTGGTAAAGGCATAACCCTTGCCACAATGGCTGTCTATCCCTTATCGGTGTCCTGTGTGATTGCATTCCATCTCTTATTCTCCCTCCTTCTTTCTCCCACCTATCAATCTTCCTTCCATTCACCACAATGCTCTGCATTCATAGGGGTACAACCTGGGTGTTGAATGTATAAATAAAAAAATAATTAAAACTGGCGCCAGCGCGCGTAACAAAGTTTTATAGAGGTGTTCAAGACCGATTTTCGGTTGTAGTGCCAACTAAGTAAATAAGTAACTTGTTTACTCTCCATAGTTTCTTCTTTGCGGGTACGTAATCTGAAAATTATTAACTTTAGACAGCTGATGTTTTTTATATTATAACACTTCATATTTACCAATTCAATATACATACAAAATCTTTCAATACGCCACTCTTCATCTTACGTTTCAGCTTCAGCTCTTTCAGTTTAAGGGCTACAGTTTTAGCTTTTCTTTGCAATTACCCTAGGGGTTACAAATAATACGTCTGCAAACCTGCGCCCTTCATACAAACAGCATACAAAAAGAAAAGAGCAGAAGTGGAATATGAAGATCGAGAGGAAAAAATAGCGGAAGAAGTAAAATGAGTGTACAACATGTACACTACACACCCACCCACACACACACACGCATACACTCACATGCACATTTACTCAAATCTTGTAAAGAATATTTTCTTTTCCATTACACTAAAGCGGTAAAAATGTTGCGCAAATCCTTAACTAAGTCGAACTAGTTTTTGTTGTAAATACTTTGCTTTATCACTTTTTACACAACTACTTTAGGCAATTGATTACAAGGCAGCCGTCGCAATCCATAGAATACAAAAAAAAGAAGAAGCATAGAATGGAAATGAAATAAAATAAAGTACAAAAAAATTTAAAAAATTCTATTACTCTATGATGTAGAAATTGTGTCGTCCTCTACGTGAGCGAGCGAAACGGTAAGATTAGTGCCTTCTCTTTTGGTGTGCGATATATGTATATATGCAGTAGACACACACCCCTGCACACATACATACCTGCACCCATACAAATGTAGATGAAGAGATAAATATAAGGAGCTGCATCACGTTCAAGTGCATTTCGAGACCTCTTGATTCACTGCACCACGTCATTGTCATCTGCGTCGCAACATTTTGCTGACACGCCTCTCTCCTCGCCTTCGCTCTCAACTCAGTCTCCATTTTATTGTTGTACTGCACTTGTGTTATAGAGAAAAAGAAAACAAAAACTAAAAGATAGAGATAGAAGTATTACATAAAGGTATTTTGGAATTCTTTTTCTTTCAGTTTTCTTGCTTTCTATTTGTTTCCTTCACTTCCCCTCCACTTCTCGATTTGTTTTTTTTTTTTTGCTTTTGTTTGCATACTTATAATCCTAATAAAATTGTTAATTATTCCGCGGGAAATCACATTCAACCGTCATTCTTCGCCAACATTTTGTTCTTTTTTCGGTTTGCTTTTACAAATTTGTCTTCCTTAAACAACAGCACAACAGCTCATGGAGGGCCTAGGCCGAGCTTTTCGCATACTACGAACTACGTTACGGCTTTTACTACTTGCTGCTACAACTAGCAAATGATAATGTTTAAAAGTGCCTTTAAGTACGGCGTTTGCTGGCGTTTGCTTTTATTTACTCTGTCCTCTTTCTATCTACTTGAAACTTTCATGGTAGCTTGTGTTTCTTTTGTTGTTGGTGTAGGTTAGCAATAAATTAAATTTAACAAATAACGGACGCTGAGTAATGAAATGAAATTGGAAACAAAAATCACACCTTAACTTGCAAAAGCTGTAACACAAATTTTTCAAAATCCATCTGCACATCTCCGCTTAAAATAAAAGCTTAAGTATTTTTCTAACTTTAAATTACAATATTTTAAAACAATACTCGTGCTGATAATAGTAAAATTTGAAAATGGTTTTTGTGTGTTAGAACTTTTGCAGGTTTATATAAAAAATATATATAATTTTTCTCGATTGCATAGTTGCCTCAAGTTAAACATGACTTTATTGTTGCCTTAAGTGATCGCACAGATTTTTAGATTGCAGCGTAGAATGGCACCCCAAGAAGTATAAAATTGGTTTTAGCAGAACGTTGAATAGATTTTCACTTCAATTATAGCACTGGTCTTTATTTACTTTACTTATCAAATTAAATGTTCTAAAAAATGAATTAGCAAAGTTCAGCAACGACAACTACGGCAAAACTCCATCTTTAGCTGCCACCCTCAATCGCTAACCGCTATTTGGAATGAGAACAACTTGTCACTTGTCAACAACTGGAAGGAATTTAATTTAAGGAAGCACATACATACTATGTAGAAAATCTCGCTTTTACTTTGCCATTCTGAAGAAAACCGAAACTGTTTGCCACTGCCTACAATTTCCAAACAAAAAATCGCTGTATAAACCTAATCTTATTTATTGCTTCCAAAAAGGTTTAAGGTTACCTGGAAAAATGGGCGCAAATTAAAGTGAAGTCTAAGTAAAAGGGAAGAGTGAAGCAGACCGGGTAAACAGAAATATGTAATGTGAGACACTTTCAATTTAAGTTTCTGCTGTGTTCACTAGGTATTTATTCCTCGTATAATGTTTCAGCGAGACTTGCAGTGTAAGTTGTAAGCACAAAAGCACAAAACAAAGAAATAAATATAGAGATTTATATGACATTTCCGTTGCAACATTGCAACATTAAAGGCAACAAACGCAAAAACCAAAATAAACTTACAAATGCAAAAATTCAAATAAAAGGGGCCGAAAAAAGCAAACAGGGCATGTAGAATCTGCCGGGGGAGATGCTCAAATCCAACTCAAGTGCAAAGCAATAAAATCTGTGGCTTACAATAACTTTTTTGTGGGTAGGTGCTTTTAATGTATGGTATAACTGCATACACGCACACATACTCGCACATTACCATTAGCTTGATAGTACATATGGAAATACATATTTTTTAAGGTTTTTGTTTTTTAAAATATGCTAATCTAATTTTTATATCATCACAAGTTTTTTCCTTTCATTTCAGTTTTCTACCATTTTTTTCTTTTGTTTTTTACTTTTGCACAGCTCATAAATTATCAACTGCAACAACAGCAACGACCCGAAAATTGTTGGCTGCCAGCTGCTGCTGCTGCTGCTGTATGTCAAAACAAATGTTGCAGCTGCAAATCTGCATCGTCCCCAGACAACTTATACATTGTGCTTCTTCTTCACATAGATGGTGATTTGCTGTTGCTCTAATGGATTTTTGATAAGAAAATTTTGTGCAGTTTAAAAAACATAAAAACTATAGAAAAAATATGTTACTACCAATACATACATACACCTTATACATGCATAGATGCAAGCATGAATATATGTTTGCAAGTGGTCATTGATAAATTAGTATTTGAATTTTGTGTTTGTTTGTGTGTGTGTGTGTGTGTAAAGCGTTAAGTTGTCGTCATCATCATTGGCGTTGGCGTTGACGTTGGCAACATACGTTTGGTGACTTATCGTCAGAGCAAGCCAGGGCAGGCCAGGGCAGGCATAAGTGCACGTGTGAAGCGAATTTTCGTATGTTTAATGGATTCGGTGCGACCGGATGATGGTCCTCAACGACCGTTCTATTATGCTGGTCGGTGGGACTTTCGTCCGTTTGTAACGCCATTTATCAACCTAAAAGAGAACAAAATAATTACTATATAACTGAATATGTGAGAAAAAGCAATAGTAGATGAAGTGTTTGATTCGAATGGAAAAATTATAGAAACTATGTATGGAAAAATTTCAGAAAACTCTATATTCAGGGTAAAGGCCATTCCTGATATTATAATTAATGCCAAAAATTATTTTAAAATTCTTACTAGTACGAGTATGCTTTGTCTGGTCAATAACATAAAGAAAAATATTCTCAAACTTAACTCGCATTGTTACAAAAATAAAACTACTCCACTGATGTTTGTAATTAAGTATAATTTTAACATATCAATAATTTTTAATAAATAACTAAAAAAAAAACTATTAAACTCGTTTGTTTTTTTCCAAAACATTTTGAGACAGCAATGATGCTAGTCGATTTGAAATGGTCAAAGTTAGTTTTATAAGTTTGACTTAGTTCTAAACTATATCGGATGCGGTATTGATGCAAATTCATAAGTTCATAAGTTCATACTGGAGACAAAGTCAAAGAGACAAATTTATACTGGAGACAAAGTCGACAGTTTCAAAATACATCCTAAATGCATCAAAAATGTTGTTGATGCATTTGCTTAATATGCGCAAAAATAAAAAATGTTTTGTATGTCCGTCCCAAAATGTCAAACGTATTCAAAACAGAAGAGTTCCATTGCAGTTGGGCATTCAACGAGTATATGTAGTTACCGCATCGAAACATTCTTTTTTTTTTGTATTTTGGAACTCACCCTTTGGCGTTAGCAAGCCCAATTATAAATTCCATCGTTAGCATTTAACAACTTTTTTTTATTTACACATGACACCTATAGCTCCAATAAAAAAATGTTCTACGTGGTGATTAGTATTGCCTATATGTGGCTATTCACAGAATTCTGCTTTATATACATATTCTACAGAGGCGCCGTAATTGCCAATCGCCATTTTCAGTTCCCAAACCAAAATCCATGAAAGAGCTTTCATGCAGAATGTTAAAGTGAATTGATATGAGAGATTCGCTCTATTTCTTAAAACACTGCCACTACTTTCGAAAGTTGTATGATACTAATTTCGCGCTAAACGTTGAGAATCATCTTTTTTTAGTAGCAAATGGAATATAAAATATTACAAGGGAAGCTTTTAAATGGCAGCAAATGTGTATACTAGCAGTGAACAGCTGATTTTTTGTCTGTACTGATTCTAATTCAGGCTTTATCTTGTTCGCATTTTCATTTTTCGAATAAGGCGAATATTTCCTAAAAATAAGTTTTCCTAGCAAGCAGCTTCAAAATAAATACTTAAATAGAAGTCACGGGAAATACTCACCACTTTTGAACGGTTCATACATAAACTAAGCTTAATTGGTTCAAACACCACTGTAAATGGTGAATATCTTAGTAATGAACGGTACTTGTACCACGTAGTGTGTTTATTAGCTATGGTTAGCATGTTTTGCAACTATTTACTTCGGATAACCAACGATTTGGTAAAAAACTATTACGAGGGTAGATCAATAAGTACCCGTGTTAGGAATGAAGAGGCAAGTTTTTCACAAATTTTTTTTTTCTATTTTTAACGTAATCTCCTTTTACCACAATACACTTTTTCCAACGTTTCTGCCATTTCTTTAACTCCTCCAAAAAATACGATTTGTCAAACTCTTCAAAATACGCTTCTCTCTCGACGATAACCTCCTTTGTTGAGCTGAGCTTTTTCCCCCGAGCTACGTTTTCATGTTGGGGAACAGAAAGAAGTTGCAGGGAACCAAGTCGAGCGGGTACGGTGGGTGCGGCAGCAATTCGTAGTTCAATTTATGCAATTTGGCCGCGACAATTCCATGTCCGCTTGTTGTCCACCGTAAGCAATCGCGGCACCCATCGGGCCGACACCTTTGTCATGCTTAACCTATCATGTAAAATATTAATTACCGTTCCGTACGACACTCCTACCGCCTCTGCTACTTCGCTCACTTTCGTTCGGCAATCACCGAGAATCATGTCGTGGAATTTTTCAACGATTTCCTCGGTAACCACGTCTGCCGGGCGGCTTAGACAGCATCCCTATAGACAGCATCCAACTTTGCTTTTATTTCTTCGCATGTTTTTCCATCCAAAAATAAATAGCGAATTACGGATCGATATTGTTCTTTTCCCATTTTATCGCGAAACACGAAACACGTGTGATACTAATGGCTGCCAAATAAAAACTAACCGATTAATCAGTTTGATTTAGTGTGGAGTCGTGTGACAGATGGCAGTACACGACGGTAATGCCAACTTCCCTCAGCAACTCCACCTGTCTTCACACACGGGTACTTATTGACCTAGCCTCGTACGTAGTGTTGGTTTATGTATTAGCTAAATTTATCTTGTACATAACAATCAGTGTAGATACTTAACTAAACTACGTAAGTGACACAGTGTGTAAAGACGTAGATAATACAAGTCCCATTGGTAAAACGAGCTCATCTAACTTTTTGCAGAGAAAAAAAAAAACAAATACATAAATTGTATTTGGCAAATCAGCTACTAATTCAAGTTTGTAAAATATCCCTTGTCTTTTTTTCAAAAATTGTGTATATTTATTCAAAAATTTAAAATTCGTTTAAAAACAATTTAATATTATTTACATTGCAATAACAGATTTTTTGTTTTATTTGATGTACAATTTTAATAAAAATCTTTTATATAATTTAAATAACAAATACTTATAATTATTCACATGCAAATATTCATTGTAGTCAAGTCAAATACAATAAAAAAAGGAAACTAAAACAAATTTGACTAAAAATTCATACATTGCGAAAAATTTTTAACATCATTTTATATTTTTCTACTTTCAATAACTTTTCGCTTTTCAATTCATTTGCATTAAATATTTTATTAATTTATTTAATAAAAAAATATAAATAATTTTACTATTGACTAGGGATAATTTGTTTTTGCGTACTGATATACAATATACATTGTAATTTGTAGTATTTTTTTCTGTGTGAATCTTTTTCAATACAATTGCTTCTAAAATGTTTCGAAATAAATTATGAACAATTGACAGTTTGTTAAGCTAATTTGGAAATTACACTGAATAAATAATAAAATTCCATAAATATTGTTTTAAATCTAAATTTGTGTTTGTCTTCTCTGCTTAAACAACATTAAAACAAACATTCGAGATTCGATTATGTTCGAGAGAGGAATCCTCTGGCTGGCTTCATTATTTCAACATTTGTAAAAAAAAAAATACCTCTTGGAATAGTTTTATATGAAGTGAAATATTCTCTCTCTCTCTTCTTCTACTTTGTTTGTGTACACCGTAAAATGGCGGTCAATGGGGGTTTGTCGAATTCTCGCATCGAAAACTTTATTGAATTTAAATCTGAATTTGAATTATATTTCATAGAGGTTTGTAAGTCAACTGAAGTTTAGTATTTCTGTCAGCAAATTATAATTTTTATACACACGTTTATTTTTGTGACCGTCTTCTTTGAGAATACAGCAGCAGTTTGGTTTGCTTTGTGTAGGTGTAGGTGTTTTTGATTTGTTGTTTTGTTGTTTTAGCGACCATAAAACTGGCAAGAAATGTGGAATTTCGAATTGTTTAAGTTCTATCTATGTATGTATGTAAAATATCATATTTGTGGTAAAAATAATAAGAATTAAATAGAAAATCTCTTTTCATACTTGCACAGCAGACACACATACTCGCATAGTACACCAGGAAAGCAATTCGCAACTTTTCTGTCAATTAACTTAAAAATCAGTGTAACGATTTCTGTCCAGCGTGGCACACAAATGTGCAGCCGTTTAGTGACAATTCTGTTGTTATGCCCCTACAGCTTCACCGCTTCTTCCTATGATATATACAACTCTACGCATTGACTGGGGGGCACAATTACCGGCTGCTGCCCGCTGGAGGTTGTTGCTGCCACTGTTACAGCAGCACCAACTGTACCGACGACATTAGCATTGGTGCCACCAGCACCACCATGCCCATGAGAAGAAGGGTCGATAGTGAGCAGCGCCGACGACGGTGAAGTTGAGGCGATTGCGGCTGATGGAACTGGAGCTGTGAGCACTGTCGCTGTAGACGCTTGATAGTGGTATATATTATTTAGTTGTTGTTGTTGTTGTTGCGGTTTCGATTGCTGTTGTAATCCTTGATGTATTTGTTGTGGCATTTTATTATGATGAAACGTTGATGGCGCTGGTGGAGGCGCTGTGTTGCATGCTGCTGGCGCTGCAGCTGACGGTGGTAGTGTTGAAAATTGCTTTGGTGGCACTAGTGTCATTGCGTGTGGTGTTTTATTTGGTGAAAGAATAAGTCCTCCAGCTGTTGTTTGTGGTGGTGGTGGCTGCGGTATTGCAATATTTGGTGGACTCAGTGGTGAAGGCTGTGCAGCATAAGTAGCGGTTGGCGGCGGTACAGCTGATAAAAAATCAAGTGAGTACTGTGTATGTGAGAAACAAAAATATATCAAGGATTGCGTCATAATATCAGGGGCATAAAAAACTAAATAAAGGCTCTCCTAATGGTTAAAATTGCTTAATTTTAAACCATTGTCTCTAAAGAAAAAAAAGAAAATAATTGACAAATATTAATTAAATGATTAAATTTTTTAGTAAATATTGCTCCTTGTCTGGATTTTACTCTTTAAAAATTTAAGATTTCGCTTTTGCTGTTTCATGGTTAAATTATATAGAAGGTGATAGCAGCAGTGCAGCAACTTTAACTTTATTGTTGCAACAGTAAAACTCATATTTGTTGTTGCGGCCATAAGGCATGATTCAGCGAATGTCAAATCAGGTGATGAGAACAAAAAAGCGGGAAATGGCTCTTTCACCACAAAAGAAGAAGAGGAGTGAGTTTACTTAGTAACTACACCTTGTATAAATTCACCTTGTGCTGGTTGTTATGAAGATTTCTTCTCTCTATTACTTAAAGACTTTCTCTCTCAACCACATTTAACTCACCATAGCCTGATGCTGGGTTGCTGCCAAATTGCCAGCAGCATTTGTCGGAGAATGTGTGGGCTGACTGAAATATGTGGTCGGCGATACGGGTGGACTTGGATATGGCCAATAGACTAAATGATGTGGATAGAATGCAGCAGCCGCCGGATGGGGGTGTGAATGTGGTGGCGGTGCATGTGGATGTGCCGGTGCATGGCGATGAGGAGAGGCGAAGAGCGCCGGCGCAGGTGATCCAAAGTGATGCGTGAAAGGCCCCAAGGGAGCACCGATTACCGAGGCACCTGCACAAGAAAAATGGAAAACTATTGGGTTAGTTTCAGTTCGAGCAATTTCAAAAATAAATAAATTAAATGGAAAATACTTAAATAAAATCATAAAAAAGGAACCTAATATATTCGGTTTTGTTTATTCTGTAAAAATAAAAAACGTTCCAGTTACTTTTATTGAGAGGGCGGGACAAATTCAAGAAAGTGTAGTGTTAGCGATAGAAAAAGTTGAGTAGGGTGTATTTGTTTTAATTTTTTTGATTAAAAAAACTTGACAGGACAATTTGACTGTTTTGGTATTAGTAGTGGTAATACTTTTTGTATGTATTATTTTTAACTAAACAAAAAACTAAAAGTAAATATGTAGATAGGTAGATAGATAGATAGATAGATAGATAGAGTATGTGTTAGTGGAAGTTTAAAATATAAAATAGAGAATAGAGAATTAATTGTAAAATTAAATAAAAAACACTCACCGTTTTAAGACATTTGCATAATGGATTTATTTATTGTTTTTTAAATACATATAAATATATATTTACCATTTCACCCCACCATGAATAAGAAGTTGCTTGCGTTTATTTATGTTTTTGTACTTTGAATTTTTTTTTTATTATTATTTAATTTTTTTATCTTTTTTCTTATGTAATCCAAGCACCAACCATTAGAGAAGAGAATGCAATACTTGAGACACACTCTGGACCAAAAGGTATACGACGATGATAATTGCAACAATAAACAAATATAAAAAATTAAATATGGACAAGTTGTTTTTGTTTTAATAGAATAATAGTAATAATAATAGTAATATTATTTATGTAGTAAATGTAATACGTTCGTATTTCCCAGCAGAGAAGCTCCAGTGCTAAAATCATAAAATTATCAGAGTTACACCCACTGAATATTTGTTACATACGACTAGAGAGAAAACAACTAAATAAAAGTTGACTAAAAAATGAGTAGAATAAAGAAAATAAATTATGTAAGTGGATGTTATCGCCCTCAAGTGTGTGTTTGCCAATCAACTGAGATTGTTGATTAGAGACGTGTGTGGTAAGGTGTAGAAGTGTGGTGGGAGGTTCCGTGGATATCATAGCTTGAAAATTGCGCTTAGATTAGTTATTATATTATTGGAATTTTAAAGAAATAATATAAAAATCTCATGCCAAATCGGAGAGACCCAAAACTTTTCTACGGAATCTCAGGTGAATAAGGACTACTGACTTTTTTGCATTACAAAAAACTATTTACTGATGAAGAAAGTCAGTTTAAAATAATATGGGAAAAATGGAAAATTACTTAAAACTTCTTTGAATATCGCTTCAGATTTCGAAAAAATTTCATTTCTTAGATAATTTTGAATTGCTGGAGCAGACTTAAACAAGATTCCAAGATTAATAAAAGTTGTATGTAGTTTTCATCATTCCAAAAATATTTGAAAGTCCAAACGATCATATTTTAATAAATTGTTATTTATATATATAATTTTATAAATTATTTAATGAATGTATTTTGGTGTCCGTAAAATGACATGAGTACGCAACACACCATCGAATTAGCGCAGTTTTCAAAAGCAAATACAAATTACCATCTATTGTATATTTCACGTTCTGAATTTTATATGTAATAAAAATTCTATGCGAAATACTTTCAAAAATGTATACTCAAATTTTATATTTTTGTATGTTTTATATTTTATTAACCGAAATCAAAAATATGTATTATTATTATTACTGTTAAACATCACCATCACACACACACACACGCACACACACACACACACACATACATACATACAAATACAGGTAAGGTATAAGAAAAGAAATGAATGCGCACTGCAGCAAAACCAATCCCAATGTTTTTTAATCTAAATTAAACTAAAATCAAATATTTCTATAGGTAGTAGTGTTTCATTGATGATTTTCTGCTAAAAAAAATTATATTGCGGACATTACAACACACAAATTTAAAAGAAAAATTTAAAGCAATTTATAAACTAATTAAAAAAAATAGAACAGCACCTTGGTTAAAAAAAATTAAGACCACAATCTCGAAAAATATACCAAAAATATTAATACTTAAGAAGATGGTAAACGTACACGATGAGTTGAAAGGTTAAATGTGAGAGAATTTGAGACGAAACTATTTGTTTCAGATTAACTTGAGTTTAAACCGCATTTGATGTGAGAGAGAGAGCTCAGCTTAACTAAGAACGTAACGAAACGAAGGAAAAAACGTTGGCTAAAGTCTAAATATATAAGTTTTATTTCAAAATTTTCATATCCAAATTAGAAAAAAATATCAAAAAAGTTATTTAAAATTAAACATAATTATGTAAACTTTAAATATTATATATTCATAATTGCATAGGTATTAAATATTTTGGAGTGTTTTTGTTATGTTTTTTTTTTGTTTGTTTTTTTTATGTTTTTATTACGCATGTTTTAACATATTATTTTAAAGATTTAGTATCCGAAATAATAAATTAAGTCATGCATTGTTATTATTATTTTTTTGTTTCGTTTTGTTTTTGTGAAATAAATTGAGCTTTGATTTATATGTGGAAGTCGCAATTTTGTACTCTGGTGAAGATATTCAGTTATGGTAATATTAAATGTCATTCAAATCTTAGCAAAATACAATAAACCAAAACCCACTTTCTTCTCTAAAGTTTTCTGCTTAAATACAATAAGAAAAACACAGAATAGTTATAAAAAATATGTATATGTATGTAGATATATGTAAAATAAAAACTAATTAACTAAATATTTTTATGTTTTCCGTTTTGCGAATTTCAAAATGCCATATTGAAAGCATTTCCTTTTAAATATAAATATTTTTTTAAATAAATAGCAACTATGCTATGCATTCAACTGTACTCGTATATTCACTTTAGCAACAGCAAGACCAGCATCAAAGTGGCAATCATGTCAGACAACAAGTGGCTAATTAAAGTACTTTGAGCCCACTTAGCCACGGGAGCCAGCCACTCTAAAGTGTAACGAAGTGAAGTATACGCTGCAGTTAATTCTTTTCAATTATTTAGTTTGATTACTTCTAATTATTGCCAATGTAAAGTCATATATTTTATATATTTTTTTTTAATTTCATTTTGAAAAACCGGCTGTCAGTCGCAGTATCATTATCTAGAGGTTCTCTGCGGTGTAAGATTTTATTAATAGTTTTTTTTATTCTGGTTATCAATTTCGTTCAAAGAAAATATGAAACACACCATTACGTGTTTATAATTTTATGCAATACAAGATTTTCCTAATAAATTTTGTATAGAAGAAGAAAATATGGTACTTTTAGTTTTACTACTAAAATCAGTCACATTTCTACGCTCATGCAGCGAACGTCCGAGGTGTAGCCGAGGAAGGTGTCAGTTGATCTAGAATCCATAACAACTCAAGGTCAATCGTATTGAAAAGTGCCATAGTATGCAATAAAGAAAATCCTTTTAATAATAACACAGTACAACAACACAACTATTATCAGTAGAAGATAGACGACTCAATTCTGATCATTATCTCCCAAGACACATATGGACAGCCACGAGCTAATTTTTTTAACAGGAGTTTCAGGAGTTCACCAATTTTCGGTGAGAACGATTTATATTTTTAAGGCTTACGTTTTGAAGTTTATGTTTACCAAAAACTCCTAAAAATACGAGTAACAGTTCTGGGAGGAATTAGAGGGTAGGTATAGAAGTAAACACAGTAAAGCTTTTCATAACGAACAGTTATACTTTAGAAGTCAAAGCAGTAAGACTACAAATAAAGAATTATACCAACCGATTCCTTACACCCGGCATAAAAAAACTGGTGGCGTAGCAGTATATAAGTATGTGCCTCCGGAGGGAATGAATTGGGCAGTGTCCTCTTTCAAAAAATCACCAATCAATGACTTCCAACTTGTTGTACTGTGTAATTAATATTAAAACTCAACCTTTTCTCCTCTCGATACACACAAATCATCGAAATACGAAAAAATACGAATCACTAGCCGGAAACGGTTTTTGAAAACTGCTATGACATTGTTTAAAATAAAGCCATCTTTCCAGATTGAGTATTTCTGAAGATTTAAATTCAATACTTTCTGCCCAAGATTCCAGGACGCTATCTATTTCTGCACTGAGCTATGGTGACACTTCCCTCTATCGTTTGTGTATTTATCAAGACTTGAACTTTATAGCTCCGGCTTGATAGTTTATCCTATGCTCATCATTATTCACACACTCGAATAGTCCACTCTCAATTTAGCTTTACCGTCGAAGTTGCAGTATCTATCAGTAACTAAAATAAGTGTTTGCTACATAAAAACGATTAACAATTGGGACAAATACTCTTTTCTAAACCAAAAATGTTAATTACTTCATCAATTACTTCAATCGAATTATTAATTTCCAAAAACTGCCAGTGTCCAGTGATGCAGAAAACAGAAACCCCAAATAAGAAAGAGAGAGAGATACGTAAGCTTGTCATTAAAAGCGTATTAATTAATTAGTGATGTGACAGAAAACATAAATATTCGATTTTGCGACTAACACCAGATACGCACATATAAAAATATAATGTAAAAATTCTATATGTACTTATATGTGAATAGATATCTATGTATGTATATAATATGTATTTAGGTATATAATTACAAAGTAATTGTATGCCCAACAAAAAAAAAAGAATAAAAAGGAGTTATATAGAAGTATTAAGTAGATAATGTTGTTTTGCTGTTGTTGCAACGTAAGTATGTAATTAATTGAGGTACAAAGTAAAAAATGGAGTAGTAGATATTAAAAAAATTTGAAAATATATATTATTAGGTAGGCACTAGGTACTTGAACAAGAGTCACAGGAAAGGTTTTCAAAAATAACAAGAGCAAGTGGCGTGTGATACAAAAAAAAAACATTAAATAAAATTAAATTAAATTTAGTTTAAAAATCAATAATAAAAAAATAAAAACTATATATGATATCAATAATTTACAAACACTATTTAAGTAGTTGGTTTTTCTATACAATTTTCAACAACAATAATTTCGGCAATCATAAAAATAGAGATTATGTTAAAAATATAGTATATAATTACCAAAAATTAAATAGTTATAAAAATATGCTAAATTATGTAAAACAAATGCAGTAAATTATGCGTGGTTTTAATTTTTTTTTTTTTTTGTTTTTGTAATAAGCCCAGAACATGTATTTGGTTTTTTTTTCTTTTTTTTTTTTGAATCTCTATAAAAAATTAAAATCCAACACCTGACAATATTCATTCACGGAGCTTTTTAAGAAATAAAATCTTTATTAGAAATAGTTTAAAATATTAAGATATATGTACCTACTAAAATTGCTGCCCTTATTAAATTGCACAATAAAACTTATTCTTATGAAATAAAAATTATACCAGACACAACAACAACACAACAAGATGCCAGGTTTGAAGCTAAAACTACTAATCTCAAGTGATGCTTCCGGGAAATGTAATCGTTATTCTGATTTGATTATATGGTAAGATTGGAAGCGGAATATGTTTTTTCCAATTCTACCAGTTGGTTGAAAGATCTCAAATTATACACTATTTCATATAAACGCTTTGAATTCATAGTCATTGTTATTCGATTGCAAAAGTTTATTGGACTACATAATTATTTGCATGTTGTCTAGTGTCATTCGTTAGTAATGCCCTTAAAGCTCAGTAAATAAATATTGTTAGCCTCTTCTGAATGTTGCCTGATTTAGTTTTCAGAACGACTTATCGTTATTTTCTAGACCCAATTACTTTCTTTCATCCAATTTTGTTGCTGTTTGTTAAAAACGCAATAAAAGTATGTATCAAAATATGACCCAAAAGTTTTGTTTTAGAAATGATTTTTTTTGTTTGTTTTTTTTTGTACAAAAACTTTAATAAAAATGTGTATGTGTTAATTTCATAATAAAAATGATTCATTGCCAAGAACATAAGAACATTGCAAAGTGTTCTAAAACCCTGTGACATTATTATTTTTCCGAAATATTATCAATATTCTCTTGATAGGTGCAGCGATACTTATGATTACAAATGTTTAATGAACTTAATTGTTTCAGTAAGTGTATCAAATTTCAAAACAGAAAAAAGGTATATAAACCATTTTAAGCTTAAAATTACAAACAAATTAGCGCTAAATGGAAATGTCAGGTTAAATGATTCAAGAAAAATATATATATATGTGTATAGTACGAGTATAAGTATATTCCAATAAAACTTTAAAACATACATACATATGTAGGTAGTAATGTTAAAAATGATTTTAAAAAAGTATATTGTATTAAATTTAGTATTGCAATCATACCATCATAAAATCGGGAATGGTAACTAGTGAGACGACGGATTTTTTATATAAGGAAGCACTTAGGTGCAATTATTGCCAGTAAGAGAAATAATGAGAAAACACAGAAATGTTCAATTAGATTTTTAACGACAGCGTTAAGCGGTCGAGGCCACACAGTTTGAGAGGCACTGCCAAGCAGTAAGAGGGAATTTGTAAATGTGTAGGCATAAATAAGTAACGTTATCCGTTAAATACCCGGATTATAAAACTGGTACATCGGATTAGCGGGCGCTTGACGCGTTAGTGCTCTCTTAGCTGCACTAGCTGCATTAGCCTCCTGTAGAAATGCATTTTCATATGATCGTTTCATTGAATGTGGTTGCTGCTGGTGTTGCATTGCTGCTGCTACAGCTGCATGCATACTTGCGGCTGATGCCGCTCCTGGCATGCCACCGGTGGCAGTTGCGTTTGAGCCGGCAGTTGCAGCGGCAGTAGTGGCAAATTGATAGCCCTGTGGCATGTAGCCGGCAATGGGAAAGGGCTGAAAGTACGGGCGTTGCATGAATACAAACTGTGGTTGTCCGGAAGCAGCAGCAATAGCAGCTTGTTGCTGTTGGGTTGCGCCAGCAGCAGCAGCGGCTGCTGCAGCATTAGCCGCTACTGCTGAGCTGGGATGATGTTGCATAATAAATGGATTCATTATATTTGCATAGAATTGCTGATGTTCAGCAGCAGCTTGAGCAGCTGCCTGTTGGCGCACCAACAAATTCTGTTGAGCTATAAATTGTGCTTGCTGCTGTGCAATGAGAGCGGAACTGGCTGCCTGTTGTGGTGGTGGCAGCGACAAATTAAAAGGAAATGCTACCGCAGAGCCCTGAGGGCTCAAGGCTGATGCTGCGACAGAGGCGGTCGATGTCGGCAATGACGACAAATGATGCGCCTGCGGTGCACCTAATCCAGCAACAGCATTTTGCGCGGCAACAGCAGCTGCTGCTGCGGCAGCTGAATGTGCCGCTGCCAGGGACGGATGATGATGTGCTGGGGCAGCGGTAGCTGTGGGTTGGGGCGACGCGGACACAGTGCCCGCTGTCATGAAAGACGCTAAACCGCCAGTAGCAGCAGCTGCGGCGGCAAGCGATTGCTGATTTGCTGCTGCCGCCGATGCAGTTAACGGCACATGTGTGTGTGCCGTGAGCGCTGCTGCTACCGATGATGGTGATGATTGCAATGAATGATGGTGGTGGTGTTGGTGATGAGCATGAGCGTGGTGGGCGTGAACATGGGCATGCGTATGGGAGCTAATTGTTTGTGCGTTGGACGGCGGCGGTTGTGCTAACATACCCGGTGATAGTAGTGACGGCTGCTTGCCAACAGGATGGTGTGCATGGTGCGGCGTCGCCAACGGCGATTGGAGGCCTCCATTCAGCACCATATTCATGTCGTCGCCAGAACATTGGAATACCTCGATGTATCGGTATTTCTTGCCGAACACCATGAAGTGATTGTGTTTGCGCTGAGCGCAGTGACGTGCGGATTCTTCGGTGTCCATTTGAATAAAAGCTTCACCGCTGGGTTGACCCTGTCGGCAGAGCAGACAATAAATATGTATGTGAAAATCATTTTATAATATCTCACTTACCTGCGCATTGATAACCATATGCACACCCTGGTAGATAATATGCTTGGCGAAATCATCTAAAAAATGCAAAATGTGCTCAACGAGCGCCTCATAAGGTAGACCACGTAGCCGAATGCAATTTTTCGTAGTGCCCGATGTAATAAGATGCTATGTGAGGAATGAAATAAGTATTGCGTGGTCAAATCGTATTATAAGTACTTATATCTAAGACTCTTTATGGGATTTCTGCTGAATTTCTGCTTCGTTCACTAACCTGTGGCATCAATGACAATTGCATCGTGTGCAGTTGTGTAATTAATGGTGGCTGTTGAATCGATTCATATGTTTTCGGATCCATAGAGCGATTCAAAACCTGTTGCACCTCCGCGGTAGTCGAGCGAAACAATTCAATATAACGTTGGCCGATGGATTCACGATGACGTGACAGAGCATTAGGAGCATCAACTTCATTGGCAAATAATACGAATGCATCACCTGTAGCGCGTCCATCGGGTTTCTTTACGAATAAAACACCCTCAGTGCCATCGAGAACATTGCAGGGATTATCGCCATTGGTAAAGAAATCCAACTTTTTGTACAGAATAAAGATAAGCAATACTGTGTTTAGGATTTTTTATTCATATACAGCTGGAAAATAACTTACAACTTGTTTTGCGGTGCAATCATAGGGTAAACCACGCATCCGAATTATCACCTGTGCGCCTTTCGAGAGAAACGCTTGCGCTTCATTGGAAGCTCCACCGGCAATAGATAGAAAATCTTCACCTGTGGCACGATACACTTCAATGTACCGATTTCCGATGTGATGCTTATGACGTTTTAGCGCCATATCACGATGTTCTTGAGATACAAAACGAATTAAGGCTTCACCGTTGCGTCGTCCCAGTGGTGAGAGACACAATGCAACGCCACCTCTGCAAAAATTCAAATGAAAAGTGGTTCTGTTAAAGAAGTATCTACAAATATTTAGTAAAAATTCGTTAGGTTCGAAATTTAAATTTCGATTAAATCTTGGATTGACTGATTGTTTGGTTTTAATTATAAAATCGCTGAGTAATGTTTTTATGAGAATAAATATGAAGGTACATGAACATGGCCATTTGATAGCCTAAATTAGTGTTAATTGGGAGACAATGTCAATCGATATGTTTTTTTTTGTGTTTTTTCTTGCCAATCAATCCACTCTACCCTTACGTAAACTCATATAGAAAAAAAAATAGATCAGACAATAATGGCTAATTTAAATCTAAAAGTGAAGCTGATTAATAACATGCAATTTTTAGTTGATACATACTTAATCGATCAAAGTTACTACTGTGGGCAAAAGTTAGTAAGACTTTGTTCATAATTTCAAATTTTTTTATTCATTCTTCCACATCTATTTCGTCCCCTTCAAAGTAATACCCCCCGGCCCGAATACACTTGTGCCAACGTTTTTTCCAATTCTCGAAACAGTTGTTAAAGCCAATTTCCGGAATAGCCTTCAATGCGCTTAGCGATTCATGTTTAATGTCTTCAATTGACTCAAAACGGTGTCCAAGAAGCGGTTTTTTGAGTTTAAAAAATAGCCAAAAGTCACACGATTCTAAGTCAGGCGAATAGGGTGGTAGGGTGGTTGCGGAGCGATATCAGTCGAATTTTCGGCAAAATGGTCTCGTAAAACCAATGCAGTGATTTTGGAACCAATCGTGCATTCACTCTTCTTAGGCCCAAATGATGTTTTAAAATGGTTTTCACTGATCCTTCCGATATTCCAACGATGCCAGTAAGATCTCTGACTGTTAATCGTCGATTCTCGAGCACCAATTCCTTGATTTTATTGACGTGTTGATCATCAGTTGATGTTGATGGCCGTCCTGGACGTGGTTCGTCGTCAACGCGTTCTCGACCATCTTTGAACAATTTGTACCAATCAAAAACACTTGCTCGCGACATACAATTATCACCGAAGGCCTTTTGCAACATTTTGAACGTTTCGGCACCAGAAATTTGATTCCGCACACAAAATTTAATGAAACTTCTTTGTTGAATAATTTCACTCATTGTGAAAATCGCCGAATGCACTTTTTGTACTTCAGAAAGACAAGCGTATACTAAACACTAATGATTATTTTGATGTGACATTTGGCACAGATGTCACCGACAGTCATACCAACCTTAAAAAAATAATATTTTGATGAATGGGTTTCCGCGCGAAATTTAAATAAAAAAGTCTTACTACTTTTTGCCCACAGTAGTATATCAATTACATACATATAGATATTCCTCTCTCCCTTTTCAAATCTAGGCCATCAAAATAAAGAAATAGAAATACTTTTTGTTTGGAAAATACATAGAACATAATCTGTAGGAACCTTTTGGCCTCTTATCAGTGCGTATATGACCTCCGCCTCAACATCTAAATATGTAGAGGAGTAGAGAGGGTAGAAAGAACACAGACAGACAGCAAATTATTGGAGAACAGTAGCGGCCAGCAGTAGTGACAGCTTCCATTACTTAGTTATCAAATGATAATTTTTGTTTTAAAATGAATTTGTTGAATTGTTGAAATTCTTTACACGGAGCAAAAAGATAACGTCAAATATTGAAAGCAAAATACACAAGCAGACATATCTACATATTTGAATATACATATACTTGTATATAGAGCAACGATAGGGGAGAATTGCACAGAGTAGAAAATATCTCAATATAGAGAACTTATACTTATGGTATAGGATTAAGCTCATGAGCGGCTTCTAGATGATTTGTACTTACTTGGCAACGTTGAGACCACGAAAGAATTTTGCGATATCCTGATCACTACTCTGCCACGGTAGACCGCGTGCACGTACAATGCAATTTCCGTCAATTTCGTCGTCAATTGAGCTGCAAATGAAATGAAAACGGAGAACATGAATATAAGACAAATGGAGTACTGAACTAAGTATGTACATATGTATGTATACCCAAACCGAATTCAAGAATAAAAGTTGAGCGCAGTTTTTTTATTTTTTGTTTTTTTTTTTTTTAATTTGGCTTAGATTTTTTTTGTATTTTTCATCATTTCCAAATCGTGGCAAGTGTTATGCTCGATCGATAACGAGTGATTATGAGCGTAAAAATGCTAAAATGATCGAGCTAACAGCACAAACTAGCTAAACTAAAAAAATCACGTTTCAACTGAAATATTTCTGCTGACTATGCAACAGCTGCAGCAGATTGGGGTAAAAGCAGCAGAAAGTAGAGCTTCAAAAGAATATAAGCTCAAAAGAGCAATGTACATGCGAGCATGAGAGACTCCAGTTCACTCCACTATTTTGGAAGAAGTATCAATTTGACAACTACCGAGTTCGAGAATATCGCGGAGCAAAATTCACATGCGACTGTGTCGCTCTTTCAGTTCAGTCCTCTTCTCCTATATCAAACTTTGTACCTTTAGTACACCACAAACAATATAATATGCAATCTTTTTCTTTTTGCTTCTGGTTTTCATAAATGATTTAAATATATACGTAGATACCTATTTAACTTTTGGTCTAAATTCGAACTCAATATTTATTATGTATATATTTTCTTTTTTTCAAGTATTTAATTTTATTTTAATGCGATAACGATCGACTCCGTACCGTATCAGTTTTCTATCAATCGCTGACTGTATTTATTAAATGCGAGTGTATAAAGTTTGAAAAATACTTCATGGATTTGAATTCGAATTTGTCGCATCACTCGCGCTTGTGTTTAAACTGTAACTGTGGCTGGAAGACTTTAGGTGTTGATATTTTCTTGTAGAAATCAGTTTGTTTGAGTATCCGCCGAAAATGGAATGCATTGAGTTGAGTTGTCTTATCATGGGAGAGCGCCACGTTAAAATGAGTGAAAAAGAGAGAGTGCCAATTGAGTGAGTGATGGAAAGAGGAAGACCAAAAAGAGGTGAAAACTCTTGTTAAAAATAAACTCATAGATTATCTAGCGTGGCTTATTGTTCAAAAACGATTGTGAGCTAGCTAAAAGTAAGTACTTTTTTCATTTGAAATAAAAGCGATTCAAAACTGAAAAAGAATTTAGTACGGCTGTATTTTGGCATGAAGTGAGATGCTGAAAATCTCTAGCAAGAGCGTTCAGTTTTTTTAAGGGAGATTCCATGCACTAATTACTTATGCAACTCCAAGCAAAAGTTTACTGGCAAAATACTATGTAGCAGCAGATAATAATAGCAGCTATCACGGAACTCGAGAGTGCCTAAAATAATTAATTGATATAGGCAATAAAAACCAATTAAATTCAGCTCACACAGAAGCAAATGGATTATTTATTTACAAAACGCATGACCATTTGTTTTAGAAATGGCCCTTAAACCAAACAACGACTTCAGCGTAATGGGATTAGCTGGCGTCTTGGCGGTTAATATTGGGAGTGTTGCTCTTAGTCAACTAAAACTTCTTAAGATTTGGGGTTATTTCTTTGGTTGTTCTAGATTATAGTTCAAATTATAAATAATACTCGTATCTGAGAATCGTAGCCGAACCCATTTAAACATTTTATTATAAACTAATTCACGTTCTATATACTTCAATCGTTTTTATCACACATACAGTGTAACATTACATGAATGAAAGTGTACATATAAAATTAAAATTACTTACCAAATTCCAGGCTCTAAAACTAAGCTAACAATTTCATTTGCCGTAAACTTGTGACCTGTAAAATGGAATCAATTAATAAATACACATGAACGTGAATATATTTATATTTAATTTTTTTTTCGTTTCTTAATAGCGGATTGCATTCGATTACCACCCCTTTTCGTACGCTTACCAGTTTTGAGCAAAGTTTGAATCACTGAGACCATGTCGCGAGAATCTCTAATATAAAATTCGGTATCCTCAGTACTAACGATATTCAACTCTAGTAGAAAAGAAAGCGATGTAAATAGTTAATAATCATTTTACTATGGATTTTACAAGCTTCATATTATTCTACTAACCCTTCATCATTTCGGTGATATTTTGTGGTGCTGGCATCGTTGGCATTTGTAATATCTTTTTATCTTTAACTGGTACCAGGGCGCGCGACAAATCGCCCAATTTGTATTTCAGAAACTCCTTACGTAAGTCACAAAATTTATTGTAATAGGCTGGCAGCTCGACATCTTTGGCGCATGCCTCGCGGTGTAAACACTGACGCAACGGTAATTGGCCATCGGTGATTAATTTGATATCGACGATATCGTTGAGCGAAAGAGAGCGCAAATATTCATCGAACTGAAATGAAAATTACATTTAAATGGATGCACGCTTGATTTTAATCATCTAACATTCGTAGTCAGTGAGACAAATAATTTCAGATGCATATAAATAAAGTACTGTACCTGCAATAAATAAAATTAAGTACAAATAAATACTGCGAATAAAATAATGCATATTCATTACTTTTGTGTAAAATTGCATTATCATGTACGCGTAATGACAATTTGTCAATAAATTATTGAAATTTTTGTTTTTGGTACAGACAACAGACAGGGTGTACCCTCCTGTGCGGCAATGAGCATTGTGTTGATTGGAAGGAAGATTTTTAGGTGGGTGGAAGAAGGAGGGAGAATGAGAGAGAGAGAATTCAATCACAGGACACCGAAAAAGCGATAAAAAGCAAAGTGTTGATGTGCAAAAACAGACAAATTAACATTTCGGATGACCTCTGCGAGGATTGCAAGCCCCTTACACCCTTGTGAATAAATTCGCCACAAAGTTACTGTAATAAATAACAGTCGTACTTTGTTACCTACACTACCCTAAGTAGTTGAAATTTTCTTTTTCAATCCCTTAAGGGCTAAAATTTCTAGGAATGGAATAAGTTATATTTTTTCTCGTATCCTAAAAGGAATTTGAGAAAGGGCATTACAATTTCAATTCCTTGTATGGAATTGTGAAAAAAAATACATTTTCAATTACTCTATGGAATTGGAAAAGTAATCAAATCCTTTCAACTGAGTAATTACAAATAACCATTCCGAAAGGATGAAATATATCAGATAGTTTCCATTTTCATATGAACATTTGTGTTTATGTGCATGATAAGTGAAAAGGCAAATATGGTAAATTGTTGTCAATGAAGTCGCCCTTTCCGTAATGTAGGTGGATCAATTCAGTGAAATACTTTATTTATTGTATTTTTACCAAGTTTTTCTATTTATACATAGATCGTCTTAAACCAAAAACAGAAAATTCCCGGAAAATCACATACGTACGTAGAGTGCAAGTAGATAGGAAGTTGGTAATGGGAGGAAAGTCGTGGGGTGGTGGGGAAGTACATAGTTACGAAAGTAAGTACATTGGAAGCTCACTAGTTAAAGTTTCCAGTTTTCTTCTATGAATTATAATGAATTTTGTAAATAAAAAATAGAAATAGTAAAAATAAAAATACAAAATGCATCGAAAAGAACAAATAGCGCAGCTTCTCATATCCAAGTATGTTTAAGTATAATAATGCAGCACGTGAAAGTAAATATTTACACTGAGAACAAAAAAAAACATACAGAAAGGCATTGCGAAAAAAATGACGACATGACAGAGTGATGCTTTTGAATAGGAATCTATGTGGTATATTGACGACATTGCAATTTACAGTGATGAAACAACTGGTTGCTGTTGCAGGCAACAGGTAAATCACAGTCGTTGACTATCGACATGTGATTGTTGTTATTGGTTCAAATGCTGACACTGACAATAATTGCGTAAATAGCTAAATCAACAGCAACAACAACAATCACAGCAGCAAGAACAACAATAAAACTTTTAATAATAACAACAATAAAATTAAGTCAAATAGCATCTTCAAATAACATTAGTCGCGCTATCTTAAATGCAATTGCACCGAGAGTAGGAACATTGGTTGTTCTCATTGTTGCTATAGCTTAAAAGTTAACGATGGAGTTATATATTTACATTTGTGCATATATAGGGTAGAAGGGGGACGGACGGACAATTGCCGATTTTTTTTTTTAATTAAAAATTTCTTACCAGGGAGACGCCCGCTAAGCTTTCGAGGTTTGAGAGATTTAGGATGATCGATAGAAACAAAAATTAGAAAACATTCTTCAATTTGGAGATAAGTTTTGGTGGCATATGTGCCCCAGTATAAGTATGTATGTTATTTTTCTTTAGCTATTTAGGCAATTATTGCCAGTGTATGTATGAGGTGGTCGCTGTGGCGTAGTGGTAATGCGTTGGACTGCTACGCAGAGTGTCCGGGGTTCAAATCTCGGCACAGGCAAAATCAAAAAGTAGAATAAATAATTTTTCTAAACGGCACCACCTCTTGGCAGGCAATGGCAAACCTACAAGAGTAAAAATTGCCTATGAAAGCAAAGCTTTTCACTTCGCCGTTCGGATTCGGCATTAAACTGTAGGTCCCCTCCATTCATGTACAAATATAACATGCACAACATGAATGGATGCGAAAAGCGAAAAGCTCGGCCTACGCCCTCCATGGGCTGTTGCGCCATTAAAAGTAAGTAAGTAAGTAAGTAAGTAAGTAAGTAAGTATGTATGAAGCTAGATGATACGTAGGTATGATAATTATACGCCACTTGTATAAAACTAAGTACTTTGTAAAAGTGCATGCGATCGATACGTTTTCCTTTCACGTTTCGAGAGGACTTGATTAGATTTTATATTTTGTGAATTTAAGTTCTATACGCATATTTACTAATTTTATTAATCTACTACAATATCAAGTCATTCTGGAAGAAACAAAAACTGTTTATTAGTTCACATACTCGTACAATGCAAATGACTAATATACACCGTATTGCGAAAAGATAACCAAGCAATCAATAAGTTTTTGTGTACAAATGTATTTATTTATTGAAGAAGAAGTCATTATTACCTATTAAGTATATTGTACATAAATAGGAAACAGAAAAGTCATTGCCGTGGCAGAGTACTTTCTGGCAAGATAATATTCAAAATTGTCTGTGTATTCAAATCCAAAGTGTGACCTAACTATTTCATGATGTAAAGATACTAGATTTTTAATTTTTAAATACGGTATCATGTATTTTTCATTTTTTTTATTAGCTCTTATAAATGATAAAAAAGGGAAAAGTGGCTAGAAGAAAATGATGAAATGGATATGAAAATTAGCATGTGAGCGTTCATAAATCTTATCAAACACTCATGCTATAATATATCAAAAAATATAAATAAATAAATAAATGAAGGTAAAGAAAAATAGCATGAGTAGTAAGTAAGTAAGTAAGTAAGTAAGTAAGTACCTGCCCATGCCGGTTACCAAGGGTAGGTGCACACTTGACCAAAGTGCACCCGAGTACACACAACAAACATTGTGCTTTATAATGTTTTTCTGTTTTCTGAATTATTGTAATTAAATACTTATTAGAAATAAAAGTGCTGGGCAAGATATTTTTCTAATTCAAATAAAAGTATTTAATACATTCATTTGATCCATGAAGAAAATGAGCGAGTCTAATCTAATCAACGTGATAAGCGCAATCATTAACAATCATAGTGGGGCAATTTGCGCCTAGATTGAGTAGATATAATATCGGCGTGTTGGCGGAGCTGAGGGTGGCGAGGGTGGCAGCACGGCGAAAGGTGCTAGCAGCATGGATTTATTTTTGTTAGTTAAACTATTTAAAAGGCTCTTGTTTGTTGTAGGTATAAATTAAGAATATCACTGCTGTGCGATTAACAAATATGTAAGATATGAATTCACATAAATTCATTATTTACAACAACAATCAAAAAGATATTTAAAATATTTACATATGTAGTAGAAGCACCGTAAAATAGATTTAATAGAATAATGAGCTCTATGAATGAAAAGAAAGTAAGTAAAAGCTTTTACTTCAGATTCAGATTTTTAAAGATTATTTCGATAGTCTAATGGGCAACGCACTAGACACCCTCCCACCCGATAGGCTGCGGGTATCTTATCCATAAGCTTCTTAAGAATAACAAGAAAGTGTACAAGTATACCGTATACCATACTGGTATGACTTACCTCCTCAATTGCCTCGTGAAGTGGCTTTCCAACAGCCTGAGCAACGGCAATTGGTAGTTCAATGACATCGGTTGTTGCTGTTGCAGTTGGACCATTTGCAATGGTCACTGCAGTAGTTGTAATGTTGTTGTTGTTGTTGTTGTTAATAGCAATATTATTATTGAGGGGCGAAACATTGTTGCTACTAATATTTGCATTTGAATTTGTGATGATCGTTGTTGTATTGGTCGTTGTTATAGTTGCTGATGATGATGTTGCTGCTGTTGAGGATGCTGCTGCCGCTGATGTTGTTAGGTTATTATTGATATTAATGTTGTTATTATTAATGTGGCAGCTATTATTATTATTATTGTTATTAATATTGCTGCCGCAATTACTGTTGTTAATTACATCGGTATATGTAATTGGCAGTGGTGGTGATGCTGCCGCTGTATTTGAAGTGTCCGATGACACGGATATAGTACGATCCTTAACAAATGAGCCATCCGGCCGAACAAGTAATTGCTTAGTGCCAATTATCTGTTAAATAAAATAAAAATAACAAAATCTTTATAAAATTAAACTCATGAACAAATTCAAAAAAATGTTCTGTAAAGGGTACCTTAATAGAAATTCATAAGAATAAATAAGAAAAAGAAAACCTCTCGTTAGAAACACCTTCAAAAACTTTTAGTTAGGCATAATATGTTTTTTCTTTTCTTTTTCTTTGTGTGTAACCGTTTCTTTCATGTTTTTACATTTTTGTTTTCAGTGTTTCCATAGTCGAAAATTAGGAGAAAAAAAAATTCTGACGAACAACGTTTTTTTTCTTTTCTTTTTTGCTATTTTTTCTTTAATGAAATATTTATGAGTTTTTGTCGTTCATGTTTAAATTCAGTAGCTAACGAACAGAATGTATTGGCATTTTTAATATGTACATGTAGTGTACTTTGCAATATGGTATGTACTATACATATGTATGAATGTGTGTGTCTACTATACCGGGTAGGCGCCCATTGCTCTATTGCTGTAACGGTCTCTGTCGATCGATCGATTTGCTCGAGCTCGACCGTCCGCCATCATCGCCGATTCGGTCGATCTTTGGGGTTAAAACCTGCACAAACACATTATTCAAAGTAGCTAGAAACAAAGGCGACAATCGATCGATCAAGTCTATCAAAATAATTTCGAAATACAAAAACTAAATTAAACATGAACAAAGGAACAAAACGTATAGAAATCGAATATAATATAAAAATGCCAGCTTACATTAGGTAAGGTGAAAAATACAAATAATAACATATCGATCGAAATTGAGTAAGACAAGAAGAAAATATTACAGTCAATAACTTCAAAGGAAAAAGAAAAAATATACACTTTTCCCTCCCTGTATAATTAGAAGTTAGAAATATGCAATTTACGTAATTCGAAATATAATATTCCTATATTTATCGACTGTTATTTGATTTCGTCATTTCGTGTATATTTTCAATAGATTTCTGTGTTCTGAATTTTTATAATAGGCTATGCCTACTCTACAAAAATAAATATAAAAACATTTAAAATCTGTTACTTTAGAATTTAGAAAAATATCTCAAATTAGACATTACGTACATGGTAAAAATATCTAATAATAATATAAATTGAAAATTGGAATATTCTCAGTTTTTCCCAATCTTACTGTCTATCCGGTTCCAGTTTTTCTGCATATCTCTCTAAAGTAAATCATTCGTCTTTTTTGCATTTGTAAAAATTAGCTATTGTATTTCACTGCATAGTCACAATTATTAATTAACATGCATGAACATAGTATATCAGTACCTATAGAATAAGTTTGAGATATGGATTGGTTCTTAATTCTCTACGTTTACTTCAGTTTTCGATCTGTATTCGTTTTTCTCGTAGTGACTACATACATATGTAGGTATGTGTGTAGTATTAAAAAAAAAGCAAATAACTAACAAACATTTATGATAATTACGCTTAATTGTTAGTAGAAAAGTCATAACCAGCTATAATTAAGTGCCAATTATTGGTCATTTTCATATCAATTGGAAAAAAATGACACAAAGACAAGAAATCGTTTGGTTTGGATTTTTTTTTTAATATCTAAGCTTTTGTGTTTTGTTTTGTGCCTTATAGTTTTAATTATGAAATGAAATATGAATGGAAAAACGAGAGCAGTTTCCAAGTTTTCATATTTGTTAATTTTTTACTTCAAGAAGGGGTTAAACGGAAGAAAACTATAGATAATACTGAAATAAACGTGGTAAACCGCCCGTCTACGAGCACCTGGGAACCGTATGCATTTAAGTTAATTCTGAACATTTTCTTGTGCCTATTTTCCCGACAAATCAATCAATGAGAAGGGAATCTCGAAAGATAAGCTTTTGGCATTAGTAAGAATAATCATATATAAAAAAATCCTGAAAGACAAACAAACAAACTCCACAAACACTTTGAAATAAACACATTTTTGCATTTAACGTTGGGAAATAATTTACTTATTAATTAATATTTTTTCTATTTACATCAATGGCTCCATTTACATTGTGCTTTGAAGATCTCACTTACATAAGTATATGTGCTGTAGGCGTAATCATTGCCCAATGATGATAATTTTGCCATGAGTTATTCTTGAAGCAATTTACATTGTACTATTTTCGATATTTGGTGTCATTTGCTTCAATTTTTTCTTTAATATTGCTCTTTAAATATTTCATTTGTATGGGAGGTAGGCGTCGCTTTTTCCCAATGTTGACCATTTTTACATGTCAAAAATTTTTACAATAAAAATTAAATTTGAAGTTAGGAACGCCCACCGGACCGATTTCACCTATTTTAGAATTTAACTTCCCCCTTCTTCTTTTTATGATACAACCGCGCATGGTAGTCCTAGGCCGAGCTTTTTCGCATCCACTCATGTTGTGCGTGTTATATTTGTACATGAGTGGAGGGGACCTACAGTTTAATGCCGAATCGGAATGGCGAAGCGCAAAGCTTTGCATAGGCAATTTTTACTCTTGTAGGTTTGCCATTGCCTGCCAAGAGGTGGTGCCGTGTAGAAAAATTATATCTTCTACTTGTTGATTTTGCCGGTGCCAAGATGCGAACCCCGGACACACTGCGTAGAAGACCAACGCACTACCAACTACGCCACAGCGATCACTTCTCCCTTAAGTACCTGTAAGTTGCTACTTTTTTCTGCACAAACCCATAGAAATTCTCCATTTTAAGTTCCTCAAATGCCTGACATCTTCAGCTGTAGGTAGGCACTTAACCGGGGTTTCACTGTGAAACTGAAATTTGGAATTGAAAAACATTTAGACAAAACTGTCGTCAGTTTGTTTGCGTACTAAAAAAAAATCGACATTATTCAAAAAGGAACAAACAATGCAATAATAATTCCCAAGTACTTATACGAGTACCTATTAATTTAGAAATACGTTTTAAAATCTTTCACCTCAAACATCAAATAGTTAGTGCAAAAACGACAAAAAGAATTTGTCATGTAAACATTTTAGGATTTATTGTTGTACAAATGCCACAGATTGCATGCACATTTGCAGCCTTTGTTTGTGTCTCTGCCTCACTATTTTGAAGTTAATAAATGTTAACAAATAATAAAATTTCAACACACACATATACATGTGCACATATACTTATGACTAAAGTATTTATCTACATATCTAAATATCTGTGTCTATGGCCATGTCTATGTCTATGTCTATGTCTATGGCAATGTATGTATGTATTTGTATTTGCATCTGTACGAGTAGATACGTCTAACAAAATGTCGCATTTTTGTGTTGCTGTGTTTTGGTTTTTCTGTTTACCATTTAACTTAAATCTTAAAATTCTTAAAAGTAATTGAAATTAATTGCATTTATCTGTTAAGTTTGAGTGTGTGCGCGTGTGTGTTTGTACGTTTGAACAAATCGGTAACATGCAATTTTTAAAATCCAAAGTAATTTTATGCATTTTCATATGTACAATCAATATCAATATATGCACGTCTTGCATTGAATGTCATTTTGTGTAAAATTACTTAGTAATATTTACGAAAGATTTCTATTTTTTCTTCAATAAGAAACAATAAACTTGCACTGATAATTCCTACTTATTTTAAAGTGTTGCAATTTTACGTTGTTGAATGTTTTTTTTTCTTTTTTTTTTAGGTTTTGCGTACACAATAAGAAGCGTGTGAAGTATTGCTTTTGTTTTTGTTTTTGTAAGAAACTTACTGCTACGTAGTGGGAAAATTGGTCGCACATATCCCGAATATTTTAATGTAAATGTCGTAAATGATTCAAAATTTAAATGCTGCTATTACAATTTCGACCATTCACAGAATCCATCTAAATTCAAGAAATATGTTCCTGTTTCTAACTTTCCAATAGAAAATTATGTTTATTAATTATTGGGTGCGCAATTTTGATTTTAAGATTACCTTACCAAATCACTTTTAACTTTTTAAAATCAATTATAAATCAGCTGCAGTTTTTAAGCTAACGATCAGTAATTACTTTGAAACAAAAATCTACACATGTAATATCCTAATATTTCCTTTATCAATTGCGTTAAATTGCATTAATTAAAAGTGTCGACGTTCTACGTTTATAAAATTGATTTAAGGCTTATTTGACGTTAAATTCATTTTGTTCCTATCGAATTATGGAAATATTTTACCGTATCGAAATGAACTTTGAAAAACCCACCTATTATAAAGGTTCTATGAAGCCTGAAGCCGTGTGTCCCACATCAACCTTTACCTGATGCATATAAGCTGCCTTCATACAGGATTTCCAAACATAAACCTATGGCGTCTACTATAGACAAGGCTTTCCAAGCCTACGCATTCTCATGGGCTTGCCTAGAATCGGCCAGTACAGATTATATATTTGATTCTCAAGCTCGGATAATAGTTTATATGTAGGCTGAATATAAGCGTAAGACGCTTATGTAAGTTAAATATGTGTGATGTAATTTGTATTTGTTTTAAACAATACACAACGATTGCATACAAACTCGCTTTAGTAAGCTAAAATAATTAAAGGATGCAATTGATTTGAAAATGCATTTGAGACTTAATGCATGTACGAGTGCATATACACTCTCCTTATTTCATTCGTAATAAAAGAAACCGAAGTTTATAATTTCCTTTAAACCTCGTTATCGTTAGGTCTTACAAAGGCCCGACAATGCAAATCGAGATATTTAAATGTTGGGCCAAGTCCGGTGTCAATTGTTGTGCCTGAGATGAACCTAGAACAATCCGTAAATACCCTACGCATTTCCTAAGGAAATAGATTTAAAGGTTTTAGAGACACCTTAACATATTAAAGGTTAAAGAAAAAATACTTCGCTGTGTCGTCGCTGTGGTGTAGTGGCAGTGCGTTGGACTGCTACGCAGAGTGTCCGGTGTTCAAATCTCGGCACAGGCAAAATCAAAATGTAGAAAAAATAATTTTTCTACACGGCACCACTTCTTGCAAGGCAATGGCAAACCTACAAAAGTAAAAATTGCCTATGAAAAGCTTTTCACTTCGCCGTTCGGACTCGGCATTAAACTGTAGGTGCCTTCCATTCATGTACAAATTTAACATGCACAACATGAGTGGATGCGAAAAGCTCGCTGTTGTGCCATTAAAAGTAAAGTAAGTAAAGAAAAAATACTTCTGCGAAAAATTTTAAATTAAATTTTACTCCTCGAAGCGTTTAAAAATTGCCCCTGCCATCCCTGAAATTAAGTTATACCCGTTGTTGAATTTGGATTAATTTGCTGTAGTTAAACATAGCAATTCTTTAAAATATATCAAATCATGAAATTAATTATGCATATCACGTGAATATCGAGTTTTCAAAACTAAAAGCACACAAAAACAAAAAATGAACACAAGTTTTATATGTAAATTATTAAATAGTGTTCAAAGTAACTACTAAATACCTGTCAGTATTTATTATTAAAAATATTATTAAATATAAATATATTTTCCTTAAACTGAAAGTTTTACAAAATATTAACAATTACACAAGCAGTATAAAAAATGGATTGGGATTTATGATTTGATCAGTTTACTGTCTGCCAATACGAGTAGTATTATTAGGTAATATTATAATTATAAATTAAGTTATCTAGCTGCGATTTAAGTACATGATTTTCTATAATTCGATTCGTTTTATTTTACCTTGAACTGCTGTAACAACTGGAAAACATTATTTATGAACTTGGGTTGCTTTTTAGTTTAAAGTGACATACTATATGTATCTTTCTTTGTCCTAATTTGGCATAATTATTACTTGTTTTTATTGATTTTTTAATGACACTACAGTCCATGGAGGGCCTAGGCCGAGTTTTTCGCACCCACTCATGTTGTGCGGATTATATTTTTACATGAATGGAAGGGACCTAAAGTTTTTACTCTTGTAGATTTGCCATTGCCTGCCAAGAGGCGTCACCACCCCCGTAGAGAACATTTTGTTTTTACCTTTCTGATTTTACCTGTGCCTAACAGTCCAACGCACTACCACTACGCCACAGCGACCACATTACAACTTCGTTTAGTTTCATTCAAAAAGATCACGTGAGTAGTATATATTTTATGTGTACTATCGGGCCTATAGCCCTCTTTACATAAAACAACAAATTATAAACTAAACGAAACGAAATGGAAATGAAAACAAAATATTTACGCACAATCAAACGTGTTTTTTTTTTATGTACATATATACATACATACATAGGTACATACTTACGTATATTTTTATTATTTTGGTAAAATCAAAAGCAATGAAATTATATTTTTAGTTGCGGTATTATTAACTAAATTAATGAAGCGTCATTATAATTTTGTGGTTTTTCATTTTTGCTATGTGGCAATTAAGAAACGAAATTGGTTAGTGAAAATTTTAAAAGGGGCAGGTAAAACAAAAACAAATTATCACGAACTTCTAGGCGAATCTCTATGGGGCTACTTTGGCCATGTATTCATGAAACTCTCGTTGGGTTAGCAATACCATTTTACTCGCCGTCAATGCATTAGTATTAGTGTGCATTATTAGTTATTTATAGAAATTTTCAGTAAAAAAACATAACCTTTCATTTTTATTTAATTATTTATTTATTTAGCAAGACTTAGTTGGTAGTGTGCTGCAATGCAGGGCAAGTCAAAAATCTGTAATATAAATATGTAGACAAAAAATGGCATTCGCAAATTTCCAGGAGTAAAATGTTCCTAATTCACCGTAATTCCATTCGAGTACTAACTAATAAGTATAACTCGGACAACATGAATTTATGCGAAAAGATCAGCCCTCAGATAGGCCCTACATGAGATGTGGCACCATTAAAGAAGAAAACGAAGATATTTAAACTAATACTAATATGAAACATAAGTACATACGTACATATTAGTTTATTTTATTTTTTCTTCAAATTATTTCAGTCATTCTGCATAATGATATTACAGTTTGTTGGCAAACATCTCTTTCTCTGTGTTACCAACAAACTACCTTATGTTTCGAATATTCTAAATTTAAACGCAATGATTAAAAAGAATGAGGAAAAAGCTAATCGTTTTGTTAAACATGAAATTACGATTCTTCACAGTAGCTTCACCAGAAACTTTTTATAACTATCTTTAAGAAATTAGTATTTATGTTTCACATGGTTGTGATATTCTCGCTCTTTTCGTATCTCATGTGTGTGTTTTTGTAGTTCTTTCGCTTGTGCTTCTTCAACTACTTATGTATTTTCGACAACGGGGAGGTATAATTTTCTGTTTCTGGGATTTTCCCAAAATGTTCTAAAAAAAAGTTTCTTCCAGCAAAAGGCAAAAGGTCAATTGCAACAAATTAAGCGCGCTAGGCGAACATGTCCACGTCGCATAAGTTACGATCGCCCCGGGCCGACCGTTTTTAAAGGGCATATGCCAGTTAGACTTGACTTCAGTGCAACCGTTTCGCTTCAGCTAAAGCATATACATACATACGAGTATGTCCCGTATTTTCTCTCCATGACCCTGATGCTGTTCATATTATATTTTATAACTTATTTACTTCGACTTAATAAAATATCGAAAATATTTAAAAGAAGAAGAAAGAAACTTTTAAGATAACAAAATGAAATAGTGAAAATACAAAAGATGTAAATTCATTATTTTTTTCTTTATTTATAATAAACACATAAGAAAACGACTTTTTTGTCAGTTATTATGCAAATTCTCCTTTTTTTTTTTTAATAAATAAAAATCTTTTCAAATCATTAGGAGAATCATCTTCGCATCTTGTCTTGAAATTGCAAAAACTAAAGACTCTAGATAAATATTAAACTAAAAGATACTGTGATTATGTGGCAGTAGAAGGCAAGAAGTAGAAAGGTCAAAGTTTTTTGGTTAAATGCTGAAATAATTTAACTATTTAGCGCTTCCAAGAGAATACATATCGCTGGGTTGCTGCAAGACTGTTATAACTCAGAAAGCATAAATTTTAAGAAAAACATATTCAAACTTTTCAAGTTACCTGTCACTCCATACAATTGGTAAGGACCAAATACTCTTCTCACGTAAAGAGCATAAGATGATTTTTTTTAGACAAGATAAAGCACTAAATAACGGTTATTGTTATTGTTGGAAATACATATTTGGTATGTAGGCGCATTGGCAGAAATATCAGATACCCTACGGGCAGATGCAAGTAAATCGAAAACTGTTGATAAAATTGGCAATGGATGATTGTAAACACAGCATTGCCTGATCAATAGATCTTGAGATCACTTTAGTACCATATGTCGTCTATCATTTACAGAACAAGATTAGAGCATTAGAAATGCCATAACAAAACATTACTGGCATTAAGCTTAAATATTTCGCACAATTTTTAATCATTAAACCCAACAAGCTTAAGTTCGTCCAATGGCCGATGACTTATCTAAGTATGTCATCGCTTCTTTGGCAAACATTTTCAGCATTTTAGCATAAACTATAATAATAATAATATTTAAAAATTCAAACATTTTATATAAATGGCGGAATTAGTTTGAATTTGAATTTGTATTTTTTGTTGTAGTAATATGCATACAAACCAAGTCAAGCAACCCAATAAATCTGTACTAAACAGGTTAATAACTTCTCTACTTTTTATTACAAGCTCCAATATCTACATACATGTATATATTTATTTTATTTTGTTACAAATTAACATATTAGAGTTTAAGTTTTATGTTTTTTCCGTCTCCTTTTTTTTGCAAAATAATACTAATTAAAACTTTATTTAAAAATTCGCATAAATTTTTGCATAATTCAATTTTCTATAAAGACCATTTGCTTTCCAAATAGCGCCTGCCCCATCGAAATGGGTCCGAGAGTGTGCAGTGTATATCTCCTAAATCTACATAAAATAAATACTGATTTGCACGAATATATATAGATATTTAAGTCCGTATGACAATGTGAATGTGAATGTGAATGTGGATGTGATGATCATTCAGTTATTAGTTTATGTGTATGTAAATTTTTTAAATTTCGCTTCTCAATCGATATGAGTGAGGATGAAAATTGTCCACACTTACATACATTTGTATATTCCTCTAAGTATGTGTACGTAAAGGTGGCTGACCATACACCATCATCTTAACTCACAGCCGGACGGACGGTCATTAAACAGATGTACTATATGTATGAATGTATGAACTACAAAAACAAGAACAGCATTAGTAACTTGACGAATAGCGCAACAAATGCTTATCGCTCTATTGCTGTCACACATTCGGCAAGGCATGATAATGATTTTGGTGAGTGTAACGGTGGTGGTGGTGGTGCATAGTGTAACATAATCTTATGTTATGCTGCTATTTGAAATACGAAAATGCAACAACACATAATTAAATGTTTCTCGTTGTTGTTGCTGGATTTTGTTTCTGTTTCATTAATTAAGCATTTAATTTATTTTTTCTTTGGTTTTCAACGAATTGAAGCGAGAAAAAAGAAAATGGCGAACTAGAAAGAAGGCGGAACTTGTTGATGAACATCATCAGCAGCAATATGGTTGGCGCTTCCCTAATGAATTCCGATTATTTTTAGTTAAAGTCAAAGACGAATTTTGCCTCTTCGTACAAGAACGCCCCTTAACTGAATTGTCTCCTCCCCATAAATATCCAAACGGGCACATAGTACGTGTGCTGAGCACGTTAAGGATGACCCTGGATTATGTATGGTTAATGTACCACCATAGTTCAGGAGTAAATGTGATATTGCATGATCATTTTGGAATCAAATGAACGCATTCGTCATTTTGCTACAATTTCGAGAATTCAGAGTTAAGTGTTTGAAAATAAGATAAAGGAAACTATTTTAAACCTAAACTATTTTAATAAAGAACAAAATAGAAATATTTACACATTTAATGTGCTAAAAAAAAAATAAGTCTGAATGATAATTAGCACATGGTTTACAAGAATATTTATTTTATTACATTATTTCTGTCACGAAATATGTAAGTCTGTAAACATTATATTAGCTTGACTCACCTTGCCCGTTGCTGCTTCCAAAATCACATAGACCAATAATATTATCTCTTTCTCATCGGAACCCAAACCGTTTCCATTTTGGCCACATGTCGCCACATACAGCGAAACAACGTGTTCGGGAACCTGCATTTTATTTTAGCCAAAATAAATATCTTCGAATTGATCCAAAAGTGATTTTAATTGATACAATTTTAAAATTTCTATTTGTAGTTATTCTCTCTCTCTCTCTGTCTCTTTCAAGGTTATATTAAGAAATTGTCTACTATATTTTCAGTTTTCTTGATTATTCTTTGTCGGGACGAGTACTGAATTATGTTGATGCTGATTTTTTCCGCACTCGCTGACTTTGATTCTTTCTCTACTCTAAGTGATCACTTGTGTTCTGTAATATTCAAGTACCAACACTGATTTTGATAATGCAACAGTATCGTCCAAAAATCAGCGGTTTTAGTAGCGTACAAAATTATCCTGAAAAATAGAAATTACTTTAAAATTAATATAATACATATGGATAGTAAAAAATAATATCTTTATTCATTTGTTTTGGGTATACATATTATAACCAAATAAAAATCAACAAATCAACAACACATTTTCAATATCCAGTTTTCCTCCATACACACCAAAAAAAGTTATTATTTTCTTATTGTCACATCGCGGTTGGTTTCTTCAACTTTTACAGCGTGTGTTAAATATTCCATCGATTTTTTATATGATTGTTTAAATTTTTATATTTATTATACATTGGGACTATCACCTAGAATTGTTATCAATATTGTATTGCAAAATATTAGCATAGCTAACCTAAGTTGTCACAGCCAAAAGAAGGCGAACAAAACAAGAAAATCCACAGTTCTTGATAAATTTCATAACAAGTCACCCACTTTTAAATATACGAAAACCCCCCAATACAATAAAATCAATTGAAAGATTTTCGCGAAAGTTGTTCATAACAAACTATTGGTCCAATGAAAAGGAAAAAAATTCAAAAAAACTAGATGGTATCCGTGTTTCAGTAGATTTTTAATCTAGAGATAAAAAATTTCTTCGAATAGATCTCAAAGATCTATGAAAGAATAAAAAGTTGTGCACGAGACTTAAAGTGAGATAAAAAACAGAAATTAAAAATAAAATAGTATATGAGATGAGTAAAGATTCCAACAATTTTTTTTTTTTTTTGTGTGATATCATGCTATCACAGGAAAGTTCAAAGTGTATCGTATATAGTGTATATATACCATGTACATAGTATATAGTATATGTACTTCTGACTTCATTACTGCACGACTTTTATTTTCATTCACAGCTCAAACTAAGCCAAAAAATTCAAATGCATATTATTTCATGAGCATTTAATTTATAAGTATACGAGTATGTAGAAAACATGTATGGTACATGTGTCAGTGAAAATAATAACTTTATAAAAATTTAATAATAATAATAATAATAAAAATAATTAACTAAAGTATAGAAAAGGCAGCAGGGTATAATCAACAAAGTCAACTACAAGTAAATAGTATAACAAATACAAGAGTCCGAGTATGTCAGTAAGTAAGTACCTACTTTAAGTAAATATTGTAGCATGTAGTAGTAAAAGCACGAAAATATCAAATATAAATAAAAATACGACAGCGGCCATCTTTCTGTCTATCCATGCTGATCGTCTGTACGTCCCGTCGGCGACTTGCCCAAGCCAGTGAGTGAGCTGGTGGTCAATGTCTAAAGGTCAGGCGCAATAGCGCATGAGTTAATCGAGCAGACCAGCAGCAACGAGCAAGTAGCACAAGCAAATCCACATTAATTAAAAAATAAAAAGCTATATAAGTATAATTAAGATACTGCGTGCTTGTACTACACGTACTTAGTTACTAGCTCGCGTACTTGTACTCGCTGACTACACGGTGGCAGTTAGTAGCCTGCGCCGTCAGTCATATGAGCTTAAAAATCTTTAAAAATCAAGTAAAACAAAAAGTTTTCTCAGTATTACTAGAGCAGATATTTCCAGATTGCATATGTAAATACATATTTCAGCCCATAACACATACTTTTGTTATTCTTGCATATAAATGCATATTTAGGGTTTTTCTTACAATTTTCAATAAAAAATTCTCAAGACAATTAAATATTGGAGCTAAAAATCTGAATTCAAATTTGTTGGTTATTTATTCTTCTGTCTTGACGGAATTTCAGGTGCAACTAGAACACACCTTCTGCAAGGACCTTTCCAGTATGTTTGTTGAAGCTAATACCTCGCTTAATTTCTTATAATCAAATATTCGGATAAGACAATGATTAAATTTAAATTGGCATTGATATTTCGTATCATCGTATCATCGTATTTTTATTATGCAATTTTTATAAAAATTAATAAATACACAATTTACTGTGCATATTTTTACGTTTTTCGTGCATATTTTAATGGGTTTCCTTGCATATTTAATGGGCATACTTTAGGTTTTTTCATGCATATGATAATAATAATTTACTTATTTAGAAATTTTCCATATTTTCAGCATTAAAATTTTTCGTTTATATAATTTCTTAACAAATTATGAAACTTTAACAATGATTGTTGATTCCTAATTTCATTCGGCACAGAGTTTAAACTGTTTAGTCGATACTCCACCGATATTCAACAATAAAAAATTAATTTTGACTAATTGATTTGACTAGCGTTTGTTAAACATATTTCATATATGTATATAAATATTCACTCTGATTATTACCACAATTTCTTTACAGTACATATGTACTTCCGAATTTGTGATGACTTTATTTGTGAAATGTAAAAATAATGGACAAAATGTGCTGGTAATGTATTTGTTTGTATAGTTTTGTACTCACGGAGCAAACTAAAAGGATGTCTAGCTTTTAAGCTACTTAAGGAAGTATCGATTTGCCTAAGACTTCGATTAGCCAAGAAGCTTGTTAAGCATTCCTCTTCTAATACCAACGAAGATCATTTCATGCAGGAGTATTATGAGCTCATGCAGTGTACATAATCATATAATGTGCCTAACTTAATAAAATAATAAAGAGCTGAACGAAATTGCAGAATGAATTGTCTGTGGAGTGAACTTCCTTTCTGCGATTCTTGAATCTGCATAGTGCTACGGCACCCTTTAATGATTTTTCTAATTTACATCCGCATCAGCTAGACGCGTATATACTCGTATGTATATATAAATATATTGCTGAAAGTAAATGCCAAATATATCATAATTTATGCATAACTTACGGACATTTTTTCTGATACTTTCAAATTTAATCGTATTCGATTCTGGGTAAATAATTTAAATCTCTTGTGTTGAATGCTCTCAAAATTCAGGAAGTTTTATTTAATTATTACTACCAAGCAACTGCTATTGGAATATATTACAGAGAAATTTCATTTACTAATCTGTCGTACCACGCGTATTTGGAATAAGCTCCGTACAAATATTTCCCCCGATTACTATGACCCTTGCAAATTTAAAGCAAACTATCTTAACTACTTCTCTCTCCTTCTTTCTCCCACCTATCCATCTTCCTTTCAATCAACACAATGCATTCAATCATAGGGGTACACCCTGTGTGTTGACTATATCAAAAAAAAAAAATAATAATAATAATAAAATTACTAAAATGCGAAATATTTGGCATAATCTGCAGTAAAATGAAAAAACCGCTCCAGTTGAGCTAAGAAGAAAATATTTCTCATATAATTTTAGCTATAAATAGCTTCAAATTTATAATAATTTTGGAATATTTGACCTGAATACAGTACCCTAATTCTGAAATACTTTTACATTTTCTTTCAAAGCTATCAAACTCGCAGCTTTTAATAGTTTTGAAATCAAAGCGGAATTGATGTATTGACTGAAAAATATAAAACTGAAAAATCAAATATTTGAAAAAAAATCCCGCTAAAAGTATAGTAAAATTATAAGAAATCATTGAATTCTCTTAAAACTTTCGAAAACCACATACAACAATTACTACCGTATTTCATGGTTGCATACTATAGTATGTATCTCTAATTTTTTATTCTATTTGTTTTTTTTTTGCTAGTTTTAATTTAAAATCGGTCTAACTTTTTGTGACCAGTTTGCAATGAACGCAGAGTTAATGATAATCACTCACTCAACTGGTGGTGGTTCTTCTTTAGTTAGAATTGGCAACGATCAGTTTTCAATTTGTCGATTTGAGGAAGCAGATAATACTTGCCAACCAAAAACTACTTTATCAGGGTTGGTTCGTCATTGCTCTAATTTAGTTTTAGTTGTTGGACTATTTGTCCGGCAGAACTTGTCGTTATTATTATCTTACTCTATCTTTTATAGTTTTTGAGATAAAAAAGATCAAAGCCCAACAATAGATCCTTTACTTTTTGGACAAAGTCTGGTAAAATGAGAGTAAACAAAAACTAGTCTGTGTGAGAGACAAGAATGCACGAAAGTACAGGAACGCAATAAACCACATTTCTTGCCCGAAACAAAAAGTCAGATTGCAAAAGCATAAACTTGCCGAGAATATTCAAATTGTAATTAAAAAATTAAGAACTGTACGAAGACGTAAATTTTCAATAATTCTTCAGCAATTCTCAGTTATTTGTTAATTTCAAGCTTGCAATTTATTTTCACAAACACAAAAACAGCTAATATAAACAACACAGCTGATGGTTTGCCACTTTAAACGTGTTATCCGAAGAAAAATTAAAAGCTATTTCGTGCAAAAAGAACAAGACAATTACTCTCTCATCGTCGCGTTCAAGTACGGGAACGCTTTTATTTTGGTGTTACCAAAATAACCAGTGACCAGTGTATGTCATGCATGCAAATTACAAAAATATCAAGAGACTTTGCTTTACGCCAAAAAGCATACCCACATTAACGATATGGTAAGAACTACGGGTAAACCCTATCTAGTTAAGTCAGAGGTTCGTACATAAATGCCAACAGCAAAAAATATATTCCATTGCTGTTTTGTCTTACGACATTCCTTTATACGTCTGTTTGCCGTCTGTCCGTGTTTGCATCTTTTTCCGTCATTGTCTGTTGATCAACCATTTACAGTTCGCTCGCGGTCACTGGTCAAGGGATAAGTACCAAGCGGGGGTATCTTGATTTCAAGTGTCATAAAATTACGATAAACAAATCTACTTTCCTACTCGTATTACAAAATGACAAGCAACCAAATATAAGAGAGAGAGAGAGAGAGAGAGAGAGAGAAAAGTACATATTTAGGCACTTAAAAACATTTAAATTGTTTTATTGCAGTATTTAAAAAGAAGAAAACAATAAAATACATATTTAAATTTCTTACTTTAAAACGCAATTCCGGAAATTTCCGTCGTTGAAAGCAAAAGGTTAAATGTGCAGCAACCACAAGAGCAGACACAGCAGTAGCAGACACGATTAACAACGATGAGAAGGTAGCAAGTAAAGTTACATATAAAGTAAAGTAAAACGAAAGGAAGTGAAGGGCAACAAAGTGCATGCCCAAACAGTGCAGCCGGGTCAATCAGGAAAAACATTTATTCATTTAAACTGGGCATATGCAATTGAGCATTTTTACACAATAAGACGTATTTAACTCTTTTATTAGTTTAATAAATTCGTCTTCCAACAAGTAAAAGCTTTTTATTTTTAAGAGTGCAGTTGTAGTACGGTTGCAATGAAATTGTATGCACACATTCATAAATATATATGGTACATATATCCTTTTAATTATGATTATCTGATTTTAAAATTTTTTGCAAGTGCCTATCTACTTGTGATTTAGTGTGATGATATTCTCGATAGTGGTATGAGTTGCGAAGAGGGAAGTTTTAGTTGCAGTTGACTTACAGCTCGATCTATTGCTATAAATAATTAGATTTATCTTTTACTATCACTTCCACTCAAAAACTGATATAACACACATATCTCCCGAAATTGTCTTGTCTTGCTATAGCAAGATCCGCCCAAAACTGCGTCAATCGTTCAGCTGCCTCTAATAAGTATTATACATATGTACTTATGCACAATAAACATAACTTTTTAACAAACGTAGACTTTTTGTCTGTTAGCTGAATAGAACTCGAATTTCCAGATTCCATTTCATGCCATTTCAGAGTAGAGTTAATTATTGTCTAAATCGTTTAGCTATCATCTCTTGCTACATTAATAATTGGATGCTTCGTTACTGCATAGGAAAAATTTACACTTAATGACATGAATATTACTCCTTTAAAATGATTTTAGTGATTCGATTATAAATAAAGAGCAAATGAAGACGAAGGAAAACGGAGGGAGGAATGAATGCGAAATTGTCCGTAATACGAATTGTAAGAATCTAAAGCTAAGAAAAAAATGGCGGATTGAGGAATTTGTTTTCATTGTGAAATCTAATATTGAAAATCTAAAATAATTAAACAATTGGCAACCTTATTTATATCTGCGCATGATATTACCATAAATATCGTCTAATATGGAAGCAAACTGGCATCTAGGGCTACTGTGTCAAAACATTAGTCTGTAGTAGCAGTAGTGATCAGCACAATTTCCCTTCTTTATGCCCAGACATTCAATTCAATTTAACCCTTAACTTACTCCAAAACAAAACATTTGGATTATATCACAAGCACAAATTAAACCAAACTAAAACAACAACACAATCATATACCAACAAATCATCAAGCCAAACATATTAACAATTACCATAAATACAAATTATACACAAAGTTGTAGGTATCTAAAACAACAACAACAGTTGTTGCCTGCTATTTAGTTATTATTGTTGCTGATGGCGGTTGATTGTGATTGGTGTAAAAAACGCTTACGGAATACACCGAAAAATAAGCGAAAAGATACAAACATACATACATACATATATATATATATATATATATATAAACAACAACAAAACAGGATTTTTATTTACGAAATAACCACATAACAAAATTTGAATTAAGCTAATTAATTTGTTATTTGTAAAATAAAATTTTGCTGCGGTTTTAAGAAAATACGCAAGCGCAACATGGCTAACTTAACATTTCTCCCTCCCCCCTGCAGTTACATGTATTCTCTGTAAATATTTGCTTAAGCGCTCTCTTAATGCAGTTTGAGGTGCTTCATTCTCTCTTTTTGTTAATATTTTAATAATGGATTACATTAATATTGTTGTACGTACATTATCACAATTGCGCGAATCTTGTTGCGTGTGTAAATCAAATCAATGTGTAAGTATGTGTGTGTGTGTGTGTGTGTGTGTGTGTGTGTTAAATATTCGGACCTGTACGCATGTTGCATGAATACTCATAGATACCATAAAAAACACTTGTTGCAAATAACAACAACATTTATACCGTAAAATCACCTAAATGCATGTTGGTGTTGCTTTTGTGGTTAGTTTTTTTTATTGTTATTTTTGTTGCTGTTAATATAAATGATGTTCACAACAATAGCAACAACATGAGAAAAGAGCAAATATTGTTAGAGGTGGAGTTGTTGCTTAGAGTAAGCTTTTAATGATTGCGAGTTTGTGTTGTTGTTTTTATTGCTGTTGCTGCGTTCGCTTCAACATGGCAAGAAGAGGCATCAGCAGAACGAGTTCTTCAAAAAAGCACACACATATCCATATGTACATGCATACACATGATCACAAATATGTATACAGAAAGAAATCTTCATATGCTTTTTAACTGTAAAACGATTTTCACCTCTTTCAACTCTTTTATTTACTTATTTTCTTTCTTGCTTCTTCTTTTCCGTTTGATTTTCTACTTTTTAACAATTATTTCGCTGTTCCTTCTTGTATCTTCTAACTTGTTTCTGGTTCGTTGTCGTCGTTTTCTCTGTTTTATTTGGTTTTATTTTCATTAAAGCAAAACAAAAAAAAATTACTACATTAACTTTAGATGCTTAACATAAAAAATTGAATGGGTTTTCTATAAAAATATTTTAATTTCTGTCATTATCTTCGCTTCTTTTTTCATAAATTTTTCTCTTAATTACTCGTGGTTTTCCAAGACAGGCACATACACACAGACAAGAGACGCATGCGCTCAGAAATAATTGCAGAATTGCTGTTGCAACAAGTGCTTTATTGTACATATAAGTATCCATACGATTCCATCCATGGGTACTTACAACACACACAACAAAAGTCAAAGTCAAATAATCTTGTCAGATGCGCTCATCTCTTCTCATTGTGCATTTGTTCCCACTTTGTTCTGTTGTTTGCTTGCTCGTCTCACAGAAAACCGTTACACTTACTTGCATTACTCACTCCCATTAGAATATGTAGGTTCGAATTGGTGTTGTTTGTGTTTTGCAATGTTTCGTGTTTTCCTACATGCTTTTCAAAACGCACAAGTTTAATAAGCCAAACTATATATGAATTTACGTATGCAAACTCTTTATATCCTACACTTACAGTTTCTGTTTTCTTTAATTTTTTATTTCATCCTTCATCGTTTTTATCTATGCCGTTGATTCTTTTAATTGCTATTTTATTGAATTTATTGCACTTTCTTTCCTTTTTTGTTTTTGTTTTTGTTGATTTCGACAAACAACTTTCCACTATTCTTCGCTTTTATTTCCAGCTCTCTTCTTATTCAAGTCTGCTACTTTATTACCAAGTCCAAAACTATTAATTCAGTTCAAAAGTACACGGTAATAACTTAGAAAAATTCGACTTGAAAAAATAATTGTTTGGTAATGAATTACTATTATTCCAACAAATTAATTCAGTGCTTCATTACTTCAACACTTTCGGTTCGGAAACCACATTCGCACAACATCAAAATAAGAATGGAGTAGAGCGTAAAAAAAACAAAACACCAGAAAGTCCAAAAAAGAATGAAAACCGTCCGGCCGTTTCTATGTTTCTCTAAAATCAGAGCCGCACTACACAATCTATTTTGCCTATGATGTTGTGGGCATTGATATTTGGATTTAATTTGAAGCTTGATTATGCATGCATACATAGCGCAACGTACCGTAGCGTAACGTAAACAATTTATTGAAGATAGAACTTTTCGCTGCTTTACGATTTCGGTAAATTACATGCACGCACTGCTCACATCATAGATCGATACGTAATATTTGGCAACGTTACGTTACGCTACTTTACGTATGTATAATCAAGCTTTTAGCAACTAACTACTTTCCGGTGAGTCGCGCGCTCTCGGCTCGATGGTGAAACAGCAACTGACGTTTACCTCAAATAGTTGATTGCAAGGTAAAAAAAATGCTAAAAATTTATCGTCAATCTTCCTTTTTTTGTCGTCTTTTAACGCATACCACTGAATAACAACGACACACACACAACATATACAATATCATTTTCTGTTTGCTGTTGTTGTTTTAGCGTTGCTTACTTGCAATATTCCTACCATAAGAAATCAAGTTTTTGTTGTTGTTGTTGTTGTTTCGTATTCTTCCATCTACGCGCTAGCGCTGCTCCCTCTTCCTCAACATTCAAATATCATTCTCATTCAGGTGTTATATCAGTTGTTGTAGTAGTAATTTTGTTGTTTGAAGTTTGAGGTTCTCACATCTCTCAATCGTTCGAATTTTAGGGTTATTATCACTTGATCTCTCTTTGGTTGTACTCAGTAGTGGCCAAGGCGAATTTAGTAAGGTGATGTTACTAGCAATACCCTGCTCTTCTTTATTTGTGGTGAAAAGCTGATTTTTACATTCTTATAATTATATCGCCATTATGTCTGGAACAAACAATATGTGTTGTTATTGGTTTTTGTAGTTGTTTTACTACTGCTTTTGTCAGCTGATTTTGACATTCTAATTATACCGCCATTTATGGCTGCAACAACAAAGCTCTGTTGTTGTTGCCATGGTGAATTTTATTGTACAGCTGCTATCACCTTATATAAATTCGCCTTGGTAATGACTATCAATGCTTAACATTGGCTCTCTCTATCCTCCATACTCATCATTACATAGTGTTTCAGTATTTCTTTTCATTATTTTGATTTTTGTATAAAATTGTTAACTTGGTTTATTTTATATATGTATGATATGTTTCTGTAATTCTTCTGTTTCTTCTTCATGCTCTTGTGTTTACCTATACGAATACAAACGCACCTGAATGAATATCAACGTCATAGTCGGCGCAATGTAATATCAACAACAACAACAACGAGAATGAGAATGAATTCGAGATTCCAACACGCACACTCGCTAGTGGTAGCATTAAAATTGGTTATATTATTGTTATTATTATCGTTGTTGCTGTTGTAGACGAGAACGAGAGCTATTAATTTAGTGAGAGGCTACCTTTATGCATACCGTAAAAGTTAATAGCACTGGCAAGACTCACGGTGAAAAAAATAAGTATTTAGTTCAAAAATGTAAAACCTTGTATACGTTTCTAAAAAATTGCTACTTTTTGAACAACTTTACTTTACTTTTAATGGCACAACAGCCCATGGAGGGCCTAGGCCGAGCTTTTCGCTTTTCGCATCCACTCATATTGTGCGTGTTATATTTGTACATGAATGGAAGGGACATAGAGTTTAATGCCGAATCCGAATGGCGAAGTGAAAAGCTTTTCATAGGCAATTTTTACTCTTGTAGGTTTACCATTGCCTGCCAAGAGGTGGTGCCGTGTAGAAAAACTATTTTTTCTACTTTTTGATTTTGCCTGTGCTGAGATTCGAACCCCGGACACTCTGCGTAGCAGCCCAACGCACTACCACTACGCCACAGCGACCAGCACTGGCATAAATACATATTCTCAATGGTTGTGGATACCAACTTACATAATTATCTATGTTTAGTGCAAATTTTTAAAATACTTAAATTTTATATACATTTTTTCTTTCAATTTATAAATTGCCTCAGATATTTACTCTCCAAGCTTAATTCTGGAACCAACCAATACCATGCTGATAAGTGCACAACGCTGTTTTCTATGCAAGAGTATACTGCATGAATTTTAATACCTTAAAGAAATTTATACTTTCTCCCCTTCAAAACAAAATGTTAATGCACCCTACGGTGTGCTCAAAGGCGTATCTGCATACACTAGACTGATAAATATCTTATCTAGGTTTTGTAAACAACATTTTTTTGAGAGATTTGAAGATTTTTGTTGATTTTGTAATCATGTCAGAATCATTAATTAATATCAAATTGAAATAAAACGGACTTAATTGATTTTAACAGACGTTTTACAAAACTAAACTTCTGGCATTCTTTGGTTGAGGGAGATTACAGTGATATAAGAAAAGACTTGGTGTATTATACTACTATAGTACTATTAAAAAAATAGTTTCTTCATGCACTACTATTTAACATTTACAATAAATTCTCCTAGTCTTGTCAGTTTACCTCCGATTACATCCTTCGGACCAGCAAAACGTTATTAACCTTAAGATCACTATATACATATGTATGTATACTGAAGTGACAGTAGGGGAGTTTCGTAATATTCTGCTATGTTCAAATTAGAATATCACATTTGATATTTACATAGGGTGAGTTTAAGTTTTACATACTTTTACAGTACAATTTACTAAGTAAATGTTCACGCTCATGACATGCAAAGATACTATCTTTTGTTACTCACTGCTCGCTCCCTCCCCTCTAACAAAATGAAACGAAAACATTAAGTATCTCAAAATTGTACTCAGCATAAACGTATACACATGAAAGTGATTTACCTGAGTTACCAACACAGACGCAAACATATACCTATGCGATTTCACAGATTCCAACAAATACAACTGAACTGAGTTCGGTGCGCTTGTGCTGGTGACCAGCTCAGGCCAAGAGCCCTGATGAAAAAGAAATACGAAGAAAAAAGTATGAATACAAAAGTAAAATACAATAACCCCGCAATACACTTGTTACTCCGCATCCGAAAGAAGACGATCGGTCGGTTTTGTTGCCACTTTATAATATTGGTTGGCTACTGCCTTTTTTTACTCCTCATCATGCGCACACTCACATACACTCACACGCGATCGCACTCTCTCTCTCCCTCTCTCACTTGTTCGTTTGCTAGTCATTCTCTCTTTCGTTCATAACTGCCTACGTACTACTTACCTGTTTTTGCTTTTTGCCGTAATCGTTGATGATGGCTTGAAATTTTCTTTTGTTTTCGGACTACAGGTTATTATGGGGATTCTGAAAACCCTTGCTTCACATTATTATACTACCATTTCGTAAATTTCGTTGGCTTGAATTTTCTTTATTGCACTTTCGTGATTTTGTTAAATACGAATTTGTTGTTGCAATAGTAATAGCACTCACAAAGCGCATAGCACGGCACAGAGACTTCACGCAAAATAACACTGGAAAAACATGTTCGAAGCGCACAAGAGAAACGATACCACTGCCAAAAGTCACAAAACTCTACTACACACCAGCGCAATACATATCGGATGGAAACAGCAACAAGTCGTCGTCACACATGTACACGCACTCACACTTAGGTAAAATTACCTGTTCCAATACTAATAAACAATCTACCAACAATTGTATCTCTCGAAAAAGCGATTCTCTGTGTGTCTGTTGTGGGATATTCACCACGCTCGAGCATGTTGGATTAGTGATAGATTTTGATTGAAGTTTTTCTAAAATTCTTATACACAACATTGATCGTGTTGATTGTTGAATGTGCAAAAATGGCATACTCTTTTATTTACAATTTCTTTCTGAAAAATAAGCAATAATGCTGTATTTTAATACACACATAATTATAGACTTTTAAGCCAATAGTCCTTAAAAATGTGTATAAACTAAATAATTGATAAAATACAATATAAAATATGGTTTGGCTCAACTATTTTATCTCTGTTGCGTTTCTCCGAGTTTCCTCTATAGAATTATTTCATTTTTGAAATTTCGATTTAATTCCTTGTGCGGCAAGACAATACTATTCAAGAGTATCTTTTCTGATGGCACTTGTACAAAGCAACCTGAAAATTAAAAAATAATTAGGTTAGTTGTAAAAAATGTGTAGATTTACAGTGACTCATGTATAATGGGTCAAAGATAAAATGTCAAATGATATAAATTTTTTTTCCAATCTTTTATTCATATTTCGTTTTTCTGAAGTATAACCTGAATCATGCCGCATATTGTCTTTATAGCGCCCTATGCATAAAACTAGCTTTCAAATATTCAAAGCTTCTTTACAAGGTAAATCGAACTTCATGCACTTTAAATGTATAGACAACACAACTCGTTTACTTAATTTTGATTTTATATTGTGAATGTTTGGTAATCAATATGCGATGTGGGTCCCTACTAGACAAAATAATAAGCTAATCCATTCCTAGTGTAGCTGTCGGTTTCTTCATTCTCATCTACCCTACATAGTTAGAAGCCTGCACAGCATAGTGTTTTTATTCTCTTTGCAAACAATTTTTAAAGTTGGATAAGATATGTAATAATTATTGCACATCTAGAATTAAGATAATAGTTGTGCAAATAGTAAGTGTACAAAAAAGTGCAACGCACCTAATATTGTTATTGATGGATTTAGTTTGCCTTCCTTATTGAATAGAGGTGGATTTTCCATCTTTGCAAATGGTTTATTCGGATCGGGATCACTGGGAGTGCCTTCAACACGTGCCCATTGACCGATTGTCGAACCACGTCCAACTGTTAAAAGTAATATATATACATCTATTAAAAAAGTAAATATTTTTAATGATCGGATGGAAATTATACCAATTGAATGCAAAACGAGTGTATGATCTTTGATTATAGCATGATCCAAAATGATCGATTCACGTATTCTGACACCAGGACCAATTTGTACTCCCGGACCAATAGAAACATTTGGACCCAACTGCAATTAAAACACTAGTCAAAATAGCTTAGTTTCAGTTAATGCTCGTAACTCTTACCACTGCAGTATGATGCACCGTGGCGCTGGGATGTATATAAACATCTGGCAGTATTGTACAAATAAGATTTCCATCTCCCTCACCATGCTTCAAACCAGCATTCGCCAAACGTTCTGGATGTGTATTTTTGTACAATTCTGAAGTTAAATTAATTACTTATTAAATGTTTTACATTTAAAGTCTTTATAGTCATGTACCCAAGTAGTGTCGATTCGCATATATTGCCGACCCAGCAGTCTTCAGTTGTGACCACCAATTCGGAACTGGCATTGCATACAGCTTATTACTGCCTGCTAGCGGTGTGAGTACTTCCTGCTCCCATTTTATATGCCCCTGATCTTTGCCATTACCATTACCGCCACCACCATTTGATAAGCTGGTGCAGCTATACTCTATCTCTTTGGAATAGAAAACTTCAGCCAGTTGTGCAAATATGTCCATTGAGCATATATAAACACCACAATTAATAAAAGTGGAGACGTAAGAACTAGGTTTCTCAACATAATGCGAAACAGAGCCATTTTGACGATCAATCACCAAACAACCATAGTGCACTGCTTGCTGGCGTGTTGCCTCAGTACTCATAATGGTAACTAGTGCACTGTCAGGCCGCTGTATATGAAATGTGTAAAGATCTTGCAGTGGAAAATCTGCACAAACATCACCATTCAGTACAAAGAAGGCACGTGGATTTCCAGAGCGTATTTGATCGCGAAAATGGTACATGCCACCTGCGGTGCCCAGCGAAGTGAACTCTTGTAGGTATCTAAAGTATGAAAGAGAAAATATTATCATTGGTTTCTAGCGTCAGAGCATCCACGTACCTTATACTGATGCTGTAAAGATTTTGCATGTCGCTTACAAAATGCTCCATTTGCGATTGTGGATAGTAGCCGATAATGAGGATTTCTTTCAGTTCGGACAATTGTGCGACACATGCTTCGATGTGATGTTGGATGATTGGACGTCCAGCAACTGGGAATAATGGTTTTGGTGTATCCAAAGAGAGCGGACGAAAGCGAGTTCCTGTGTAGTGTTTGTTTCGATTTCATAATTATTAGCCGTAAGCAATTATTGCAAATACCTTTTTGAGGTCCTCCTATCAGTATGACAGCTTTTAACATTTTTACGTAGTGTTTTCGTTTGCGAACTACCTACAATTTTCTAAAATTCTATTCAAATTTCTTATCAGAAGCACAGGCAAAAAACTGTGAGTAATTGACACGTCTGCTCTCTCGTTTCATCAGCTGTAACGAAAGTGAAGCTGCCATATTAAGTACGAAGACAATAACAACAGGATAGCGTCCACAGCAAATGTTGCTTTGTTGTCTCCGACTAGAACACAATGAACGCGGCAACGACAAAATGACTTTGATTCTAATGGTCACAATTTCCAAAGCTTATCTTTATTTTATACCGATAAAACTACAATAATTTTTAATAATTTATTTATTTTCAAAGAAAATAGCATAAACAAGCTAATTGTTGACGGTTGATAATTTAATTCTGTCTTCTTTTGTTCTTTTAATGGAGGGCCTAGGCCGAGCTTTTCGCATCCACTCATGTTGAACTTGTTATATTTGTACATGAACAGTTTTACAGTTTTATGCCGAATACGAACGGCGAAGTGAAAAGCTTTTCATGGTAAATTTTTACACAGGTCTTTTTCAGGTAGGTTTGCCATTGCCTGCCAAGAAGTGGTGCCGTGTAGGAAACTAATTTTTTCTACTTTATTTTTTATTTTGCCGGTACAAAGATTCGGCACTCGGACACTCTGCGTAGCTGCAAAAAACGCACTACCACTACGCAACAGCTACCATTTAATTCTGTCCCATGCCTTAAATAGAAATAAATTTAAATTGACAGCCATTACGTTCGTTTTCATAAGAAGGCATGGTATTTAAATGTTAGCAGCTGGCATATTGTCGTTGCTGCGTCCTTTGTGTTCCAACCGTTACAGTACTGGTATATGAAACAAAATATGTATGGTGAATGGTGTGCGTGTGATAGAAGGCAAAGATTTAAGACAATGTAATCCAAGCTAACGCTAAGCAAAACCTAGTTACCTTCCATTTTACTTATATTAACGTCAAAATATCCGCATGAAACTTACCTTGTTGGAAAGTTATTAAAAATTAATGCATCGTTTGCCTCGTCGGTTTTTAATAGCTCCCAGAATCCCCATCTGATTTTTACAAAATAGCGTACGTACTTCCATGGCTAATAGGCGGAGGTTAAAGACATACACCATTTTAATATTTTTTTAGCTTATATCTTCGACATTACTTAGATGACTGAACTGAGATTTGGTAGAAGGACTGTAGTTGGCAATGCCATGTTACGACGAAGACCCAACCGGAAATCAATATAAATGGCATATCAAGTTTAAATCTACGGAGAAATCTTTTTCTACAAATCGTGTGGAAAGTCACTATGCTCTACCCAATATTGGAGCCTCTTCATCACTCTCCTATTAGGATATTTTGTAATTAAGGATTTTCATCGCCAGAAATTTTACTAAAATTATTTGGCAATTTCAGTCGATAGAGTTTTAGCGATAGCATATGCTATAATCCGGCTTTTAGTTGCGATAATTACATTACATATGGTATTCCCAGGCACGTTATCACTTTAATGTTGAGTTTGAAAAATATCATTAACGAAGCAAAAACGGAGTAAAAATTTTTTGCAAATTATTTTCGGATTCATTTTAAAGAAAAAAAAAAAAATACTGTATGTTTAATAAAAAGAAAGACCACATCACTGTTCTCTCACACATGTTCTAAGTGCATACCTGAACACACCCAACCACTGACATTTACTTCAATCTGCTGTTCATTGTGCCGACAAGAAAAAATCATTACCAGCAGCCGAGTGAGTGCAAAAAATTGCGTTTTTGCGAAGAAAAACTAATCGATCTACTATTGGACAGCATAAAGAATACATTTAAAATTGAATGCGTGTTTTGTGCGTGGATGACAACACAAAGTGAGTATCTGCTTTGCAATTGAAAATCAAATGAAAATCTTTTTTAATATCTACGCAGCACAAGAAAATGGATGCAGCAGCCTCGCCCGAATTGATAGTGTGTCTGGCTTTACGTGCTGCTTCCGATGGCAATTACGAGGTAGTGCGCAAAGCTGAGGAGCAGCTGGTCGAGTGGGAGAAGCAGCCTGGATTCTTTCCAACTCTAGCACGTCTCTGCATGGTCGACCCTGAAGCGCAAGCCGAACAACAACAAGACTTGAATGTGCGTTGGATGGCAGCTGTTTATCTTAAGAATGGCATAAATAAATATTGGCGACGCGGCTCCCGCATTGAGTTGCCTTCGGAAGAAAAACAGCAAATACGTACGCTTCTGCTGGATCATTTTGTATCGGAGCCCGTGCCTCAAGTGGCACTGCAAGTAGCTGTGCTAGTGGCTCGTATTGCGCGTATCGATTGCCCTCGTGATTGGCCGCAGTTGTTGCCGATTTTGATGGAACGTTTGCAAATGTTAATAACAGCAAACACAGAAAATAGTAACGGAGGCGGTAGGTACAATGCCGTTGAGCAGCAACGTGTGCTATTGCTGTTACATCATGTGATAAAAGCTCTTGCTTCGCGGCGCATGATGGCCGAGAAACGCGTCTTCGAAGAGCTCACCAGCAGTATTTATGCATACATGCATAATTTATGGGACGCTTTCACGTTGCTCTTTTTTCATCAGCTGAAACAGGTGGAGACTGCCACTGCCTTGGCTACGCTGGAGCGCGCGCTGCTCTCACTGCGTATTCTGCGTAAGTTAACTATTTACGGATTTGCAAAACCACACAAGTCGGAAAATTGCATGCAATTCCTAGAGCAGGTATTCGCACGACTCAAGCAATGTGTGGAGTGTCGCTATGAATTGCGGCAACTTGGCGCCGATGCGACGCTGATCGCCACGCTTGAGAAGTTCATACTGAAGCAGATGAAAATGCTGAATGAATTTCAGGAGATGCAATCCATTTCGTTTGCACGCTTCGTGCCTGTGGCTCTTGAATTTAGCTTTAATCATGTCTTCCACGAGGGCGCCCGACTCATATTCAGCGAGAATGTTATAAATTTTCGCCAGTTTGCCATACACTGTATCAACCTGATGAAAGGCATCATGTTGTGTAACCTATACTCGCAGCCATGCAGTGAAACAATTGTGGACGCGAACCCCACTTCGCCACCCATTTCTTTGTCCGAGTTCTTCACGAACGAACGTCTCTGCTATATTAGCGAGAAGATTATCACACATTACTTCCTGCTCACGCAGATTGAGCTCGATTTGTGGATGGAGGATCCGGAGGAATTTGCTCAAGACGATTGCGGCGAAAGCTGGAAGTATGCATTGCGGCCGTGCGTTGAGTCGCTCTTTCTCACCTGCTTCAGTCAGTATCAGTCGCCAATGACCAATGAGGTGGTGAAATACATACGAAAAGCGCAACAAATTCAACTATCCCCCGATTCCGACCTCAAGGATATACTGCTCAAGGACGCCATCTACAATGCAGCCGGCCTCGCGTCGTTCCACTTTTTCAATGACATTGATTTCGATGCTTGGTTTAGTGGTCAGCTGCTGGCAGAATTACGTATTGATACGGACAACTATCGTATACTGCGACGTCGCATTATTTGGCTGGTCGCTGAGTGGGCAGGCGTGAAATTTTCACGTGACTTGCGTCCGCTCGCGTACGAGGCCTGCCTGCATCTTTTGCGTTCCACTGAGGATATGTCTGTACGATTGGCTGCGTCACGCACGCTATCCACACTGATTGGCGACTTTGAATTTGTGGCGGTGGCCTTTCTGCCCTATTTGGAATCCTCATTCAATGCTCTCTATGTACTGCTGGGTGAAGCAAAGGAATGTGACACGAAAATGAATGTGCTAACGATTATGTCGTGCATCGTGGAGAAAATGGCGGACAATATTGAGCCACAAGCAGATAATCTCATTGCATACCTACCGCTTCTGTGGAAGGAGAGCGAAGGCTACGATATGCTGCGCTGTGCTATCATTTGTACGTTGCAGCAGCTAGTTAAAGCAATACGCGATATACCCGATTCAATGAAGCCATTCCTCTACAGCGTTATACAACTCAGTACTGATTTACAGGTGAGTACAGAAATCGGGCAAAAATGGCAATATTTTCCATATCTCAAATATTAATCTCTCTTTTTGCTAACAGCAACCCGCACATGTCTACCTCATCGAGGAAGGTCTATCGCTATGGTGCTATGTTGTCGAAAACTCCACGGCAATGTCACCACCACTGCTAGCACTGTGTAAAAATATACTTCCAATCATTGAACAGTCATCGGAAAATCTGCGTATTGTGCTCATACTCATTCAAGCGTACATACTGCTCGATACACACAGCTACCTCGAACGCTACGGTCGCCAGTTTGTAGACTTTTGCAGGCGCACATTCGATGACATCCGACCCGAGGGTATTGCATTAATGGTCAAAGTATTTGATATATGTATCAAAAGTGATTCCAATTACGGACTCGAGTTGGTACGTCCCGCGTTGCCCTATATTTTCTCACAGGTTTATAACGATAAAGATTTTCCACTGCAAATGGGTCTCTATCTAATGTTGGTGGCACGTGTATTGCTGCTCAGTCAAGCGGTCTTCATGGAGATTGTACAAGAATTAAATTTACCAAATGCGCTCGAAACCATACTGGATGTGTGGATACGAAAGATGCCGCTGGTCACAGAAACGGAGAAGCGTAAGCTTTTCTCGTTGGCTTTTGCATCGATCTTTTCAAACAATGCCATGTTGTTGGAACGCTTTCCAGCGATTATGCAAAATATCGGCGAGGCGCTCGTGGAAGTGATGCGCGATGAAGAGGAAGATAGCGAGGAAGCAGCAGTCGTTGGCAGTACAGACCGAGCACCCGTTAAATATTACGATTCGTTGGTATTTCTGGATGAGCACGATTTAGATACCAGCAGCTATTGCATTAATATAGACGAGTTCGATTATAAAACCTATCACTATGGTCGCTGTCGTCAGCTGGCACTGAAAGATCCCGTGCACAAGATTGTGCTGAGCGAATATCTTGAATGGCAATTGAATGCGCTGCGTGCACAAATGGGCGAAGAGGCGTACCAGCATTTGATGCAAACCGTATACGGTGGAGTATTGGAGAAAATACGCCCATTTATAAATTTGAATTTAAAATTTCAACAACATTGAATGAGGTTAATGCTAGTTTCTACAGGACAAGAAGAAGCAGTGAGAAGGGCATATTTTAAATCTGTTCAGCAAGGCGGGTAAAATGCAGTTTAGGAGAGGGAACCGGAGGCATAACTTGGGAGCTTAGATTATATACAGCAAACACTAAAACAACAAGGCGAGTCACTAACTTTTCTATTTTACTAATTGCAAAGAAATGTAGGAAGAGAGAGGGGAATATAAATGCGATTTTTGCGACTAAACTGCAAACACTATTCAAGTCTAATTTAGAAATCTGTTTTATTATTACAATTACCTACTACCTACATACATACATATATAAAAATTTGTATTATTTTTTTAATAATTTTTGTTGATTGATTGAAATTAATAATAATAAATATAAATAAAAAATATACACAAAATTTTTAGATTGGGACTTTTTTTTTAAATAGAGGACGTCTCTCGTACCCCTCGATCCTGTGGTTAGCGAACCGCCAACGAAAAGTATAAAAAATGCTCCAAATGCTTCGATATTTTTGAAGAGATTCGCTAATAAATTTCAGCAATAGCACAAATTTTAAATCGATGTCCCAAAAAAAACACAAAAATCAATAACAAAAAGTTGGAATGTCCTTTTGGCATAGTAAGTGAGTGGGTAAGTGTGTTCATTTACCAACGTATGTACAAAGCGCTGCCTGCTAGTTAATCAACCCTTAAATTTAGTCCTTCTGGGTTCTTGGACACATGCTTCTTTCTATCCAAAGCAAAAAAACGAATCCACGCTTCCATGGTTACCGCGGTGACGAAATGTTTTGTTTACCTGTGCTGGGCTGCAGCTGAAAAATAGTAAACACGTACGTCATAGGTAAGAAAAACAACAACTTTAATTCAACTTTATTTCAAATTTGCACTTTGTTTTTAAATTCAACAATTATTTTGAATATTAATGCAGATATTTCCAAAGCAAAATGTCAACCACTATCAACAACAACAATGACAATCGACGCAGGCATGTTATCATTACCGATTTGGATCAATCCGATTCAGCGCCAGCAGCTACGACAGCAGCAACTGAAAGCCACTGCGCAGCGGAGGCTCAACATCGCAAGACACACAAACGACGACAGACTGCCAAAATTCTACATACAATTTCGGGTAATTTTAATCGTCGGTCACGCAGCGCTGAATGCAATGTGGTGCAGCAACGGAGCACGGGGGAGCACGTGAAGAGTGCTAGTGGTGGAACGGTGGCAGCAAAGGGTTCCTCCAAATTGCATAGTAATTTTAATGAATTGGTAAGTCTTTAAGCTTGTACCATTTGATTTGGGATTTCAAACAACGAATTCATCTTTCAGTTACAAGCTAAGGATAAGCAAATGGAAACATTGCTTCAACGATTGACTACGCTGCATAAATTTAATGAACAATTCGCTGAAGAGAACCAAAGGCTGCGCAATGATGTGCAAGCGCTCGATCAGCGTATTGATGAACTGCAAAAGCAACTTCAAGATTGTCCTGAATGCCACCAGCTATCGCATCAGTTGGGCAATGTAGTGACGGAGAATAAAACGCTTACCAACGATATAACAATGATGAAAACGCTTGTGTATCGTTTGAATGTACAAATCGAAAGCTATCAGGATCAACTGCGTTTCAACAATGAAGCGACGAAAAGCGAAACACAGCACCATCAACAACTGCATCATAATCAGCCTCCAGTCAAGACGAACATTTCGCAATGGCATCCCGAGAATTCAATTCACACGCACACACTCTCCCCGCTGCTGCAGTCGTACGATGAAATGATACGCGATAAAGAGCAATTGATACAACAATATCGCCAGGAGTTCGATCATTTCACTGGCGAATTGAAGCGTGTACTGGAAGAGAACAACCGCCTGCTACAACAGAACGAGACGTTCAAGCGCGATGTTGGCGGTTGGCGTGAGGAACGTGTGCGCTTGCTGGCACAGCTCGATGTTTGTCGTACAAAGGCAGAAGCGCAAACACGCAAATCCGACTTGGCAAAAGAAAAGCTGGTCGAAGTAATGCATTGTTATGAGAAAAAAACCCAAACGCTTGTACTCGATATGGAACATTTGCAAGCAGCTTATACACGCTGTAAATCGGAGTTAGCGGGGCTGAAGAGTTTCACGGCACTGCCACAGGATAGCATTGTGCAATCGTTGCAGGAGTGCAAAGAGCTGCTGGAACAACTAAAACAAGAACACAGTCAAGAGAAGCAGAAACTTGAGCGAACCATCAGCGAATTGACGGAACGTAATGTTGGCAACGACGCAAGCATGCAGAAACTGAAATATGAGAATAGCACGCTAACAAAAGCGCTTGAAGATGAGCATAGAAATGCTGAAGAGTTCCGCAGACGTACCGCATCACTACAACGCACCACTGAGAAGGTGAAACGTTCACGAGATCGTTTGAAAGCGCGTCTGCGTATAGCATTGCAATGGGCTCAGAAGTTGGAAGAAGGTCAAGCAAATATCCAAAGCACTTGGGATGCGTTGAAGCGATTGGAGACAATTGTTAAACATAAAGAGTCACAAGTGCGTGGTTTACATGCACGTCATTTGCAGGAAATCGATAAAATGCAGAAGAAGCTGACACAGAAAGAGGAAACCATCCGCACAATACTCAAAGGGAAGCTGAGTAGCTCAGCTCAATAGCAGTAGCTAATTACTATTAAAGGCTGCCTAGCCATCAATCAGATGCCACTTCCGATTTGTATCTTCTGAATGTATTCTTGTTGATTTACTACTTAAGGTATTTCAAAGTACAATAGTTAATAAAATTGAAAACTGAACAATTACGAGATTTTGTTTTCTTATTTTCTAGAACTCACGGGCAATTGTATACAAAATTTCCTTGTTGTCTTCACGGGTGAATAAGGTAAAGAGACCTGATAGGCTTAAAGCATTCAATACTTAAATTCAGGAGTCTATATAAATAGCTGGGTTATGCCAGTCAGGTTTGCATTCAGCCATAATTTTGTCCACTCTAAAAGACAAAAACTACTAAAATTTCATTTGAAGGCAGGATTTGGCTTCTGATTGATAAAAGATATGGCTTTTTTCTGTAAATTGGAATATTGTGACTAAAAATGACCGTTTCTTTTTTCAAAATTCAGAATTCAAATTGTAATGCATTACCATTGAGCTTTTCTCAGCGCAACTTTTTCGTTTTTCGTTTTTCCATTCTTCATTCTTTATTCTCTTGTACTTATTAGCTACAATTCTCACAAAGCTCTACAAAGCTTTCATCTGCACAACAAAAAGCTCTCCCCATCCAAATCTTCTAGAGACGACGAGATGCAACCGAAAAGCGTGCATCGCACACGAGAACGAGTATACATAAGAGCTCGTACTTACCAAACAACCATCCAGCCATCCAGCCCTCGACAATGTACGACAACCGGGCGTTCGACCACCTTCTGTTTTTCTCCATTGACAATCTTAAGGATACTTTCGGTTTGGTTTATGCAAAAGTATTTTATGCCTCCAGGTGGTTTTGTGTTTTTAGTATACTATACTATATATGTATGTAAGTGTGATAGCAACAGCAACAACAACTACAACAACATTCGAATTGTTTTGAAAAGATTAAAAATTATTTTAGAATACAAAAATATGCGCAAAAATGGAAAAGGATACTTTTGGTTTCTCGGTGCGTGGTATCCTACCCACACTGGGATATTACTTTCGGGCTTATGACAGCCATTTTTAAGCTTTACCGATCGCCGGGAGATTTAATGAATTTGACACCCTTTTATGTACTCTCATGTCAAAAGCATACATAGTTGCTATTTGAGAGCTCGATAATGTATTTTGAATAGATTAGAAGGGGGTAAGGTCAATAAAGGAGGTTTTTCACGTACGAGTACTTTTCCTCCTTCAGAATACCTCGTACAAGTTGCGAATTGGAGTGACAATTGCCAATAAATATGCGGTATTTGATTTAGATTCCACACTCGAAATGTTTTGGAGGCTGCTCGTTTATATCCTAGCGGTTACCTTCTTTTCATCTGCTTATTGGGTTTCGGAACCCAGCTGAAGAAAGCCTTGCATGTAAAACTAAGTAAATTCAGTTCGCCTCGGCATAGTTCTAGCAGTTCAAAGGTTACTCTTGCGTTGCTACTGGAATTGGTACTTATCATTTCGCTTCGAAATTTATCAATAGCAAGTACTCGACAGTTTCCAGGATTGTAAAAAAAGAAAGGGAGCTAAAAACCTGCGCTGGGTTAAGTGCCTCTGCTATGCTACATATGTATTATAAAGAGAAAGATAATTTAATTACCTGAGAGTTCATTGCATCATTCCACAATCTTAACAATCTATAGATTTATTCTTTTTGCACCTCCTAGAACTGTAACACTTGGTGGTTTTTACCGCACTTACTTAATACTGTGTGTCGGTCTGCCCATCCTTATCGCATGGCGGCGTTGTAAGTATCACCAAAATCCCTCCTAATTAGCTTCATTTCAAAGTCTCTACTGAAAACCGCGACATTTTTCAAGCGATTTTGGACGAAGCCAGCAGGAAGCGGAGCAGAATGCAGCAGCGGGGATTTGTATCTATGGAGAGTGTTCCCATTGCGGAGTCACGGCAGAAGAAGGAAATGAGTTTCGTTTCATTTTTCTAAAAGCAATAGAACACAAATATAAAACATAAAGCAACAGCAGTCAAAGTGCAGACAATACCGACAGCGGCCGACAACGACAGCAACCACAAAAGCAAAAGCAACTATAATACAATCTACAATGAAAATGGGAGTGAGCAAGATTCTCGTAACTACACAAGTACCTTCATAAAAAAAAAAAAAACACTCAGCGCAGAGGGAACGTGTGAAGAGTAAAGTGAAGTTTGATAAAAGTGCAAAGGACGCAGGACAACGAACGATTTGAATAACGATGAGACGATACCAACTACAACAACAGCAACAGCAGCACGACAATGATGGCAACGTCGACGTTGACAACAACCATTAACCGAACCGACAACAGCGACAATATCAATGTGCTTTTATGGCTGTGCTTTCTGTACTTTCGTAATGGTTGTTGTTGCGGATGTGGCAAAAACATGGTGTGGTTGTTTTTGTTTACACTGTTCTATGTATGTATGTATGTATGTATGTATGTGTGGAAGTATGTTTGCGTGTTAGTTTGTATATAAGTATGTAGCATATGAAACAGTTTAAGGTGAAATCAACAAATATCGTTAACGTTTTATTTCAGTAATGACCTTAGGCATAGGCACCCATTTAATACTATTCTTATTCTTACAATACCCAATAATTTTCCGAAGTCCAAATTTTTCCAGTTGAATACAATATATCGAAGACTTCAGCGACAATTGACTTTTCTAAGCGATTATCGTGAGATCCGAGCGAAAGTCAACTTCAGTTATGCTTAAATATGTATTTATAGTAAGTAGGTGATACGCAAAGCCTCATAAACTATCCTATAAGTCTTGTGTCATAAGTATAATTTAGCAATAGTTCAAAAAAATCTGTTTTTGACCTCCCTCAAAAAAATATTGTTGGATTATACAATATATACAATAGGGTTCTGAAACGAGTCGTATTTTTCTCCAAATAGGACTTATGATTACCTAATTACGAGTATATTTGTATACCAATGAAAGGGAAAGGAATAGCTTAAGTAATGTCGAAACCGAACTGCGAAAAATTTTCTTAAGTAATTTTGCATCTTGGAGGGTTTGCCTTTGCCAGATATTCACTTTTCACCTAATTCTGGACAAGATCCGCGAGTCGAATACAAAGTCGTCTTCGCCAGAAATACCTTTAATGCTCCAAACATTGCCATCGCACCTTAAATGTGAGTTGCCGCGAAAACTTTTTTAATGTGGGTGTCCCGTGTCCTTAAGTGTGATGGCGTCGCGACTTTCTTTATACTTACTTCTTCATTATACATAATATTGTTGCTGCTCTTTACCTTCATCTTGACTCTCTACTTCTCGTGCTTGCTTTTAGCTGGTGTTTGTTTCAACTATTTAGTGACTTTAGCTTGGGCATCTTAATGAGACTTTAGCTTGGGCATAAGTAATTTCCTTGGGTTTTTCAGTTTCTGCTGTAGTGGATTTAAAATCATTGTCGTTTTTTTAACAAAACCTTAAATATTGTACGCAAACAACCACAACAACAGCAATATAAATAACGACAGCAATAAAAGCTGAAGATGTTCAACAAGTGTGTACATAAATGCACAAACAAACACACACTTGCACTCACACTCACACTCATACTCATATATACACAAAGAGGTCAGGTAAAAATTACAACTGGCATTTAGTGTAATATGGCAGAGGCGTCAACGTTTATGTCGACGTCAGCGCAGGCGCTTGCGCTGCCGCTGGCGGCTTTTATTTGGCAGATTATTATTTCGCCGCCGTAATCGTCTTCCTGACATGTTTCACTTTCATATATGTACAATATACATACATATGTATGTTTGATTCATGTGTGTGTATATGTATGTATGTATATTTATATTTCCTTAAGCAATTTTGTATTTACTCGTATGTGCATATATGTTCTGTTCATGTGTGTGGTTGAGTGTGTGCGTTTATTGTTTTTATGTTTCTATCCTCATTTCATGTGCTGAAACTTTCGCTAATATTTTGTTTATTCTTCGTATACAATACAAGCAATGTCTTCCCCCGCTTTCCTTCCGTTTCCGTTCAATTTTCTTCACGCTTTTCTTCTCTAATATTCAATTGCCACAATACGCGCGTCCTTACAACACAGCCTGCCTTACCCATCCAGCTCCCTTCACGCCGTCCTACCATAGCAGACGCTATCTTTGCCCCGCCAGCTCCTTTTATATTGAATACAAGGTAGTTCTACTTGTTGTTTCTTTGTGAATATTGTTTTTTTTCGTAGATTGGCATTGCTATCATCTTTTTGTTTGTCATTCTGGGTATTGTCGCTACAGTTTCTGTTCCTTTCAGTCCCCATTTTCCTCTTCACAACATCTTGAAAATATTCAATTCAATTCACCGTGTTTCATGTTTTTATGTATTCTCGTGTGTTGCTATTTGGCTCGGTATGTATGTATATGCGTGCATGTGTGTGTGTGTATGGTTTCGATAAGGATTCCTCGTGACCTCCGTCCTCTCTTTTCTCTCTGCCAGTTTCCTTGGTGAAAATGAAAATATTAAAACCCATAAATCGTTATTTAAGGTTCATTTTGAAAGTTTAAATTTATTCTCTTCTACGTTTTCCAAGTTGCTCCGAGTTTCTTCTGTATTTCGTGCAGAAATTAAGTTCAGTAGCAGCCTTAAAGTATGTTTTAAATTTCTTTGTCGTTTACTTTTTTGCTTTTTGATACGCGTAGAATGGCAGCAATTTTCGTACATTTTTGTTGCTGTTGCTTTTCATTTGAAAACGAAGACGATAGATATCTACATGGAGAACGAACTATTTGTTTATATAGAGATAAATAAATTAGTAAGTTATAATACCCAGGTGCCTTGAATGTGAGTTAACGTGGAGACGAATGTAGGTTTGTGTTTACGTGTATTTATATGAGTGGGCATTGTGACTTGGATTTTCTCATTTAAATAAGTAGCCAAGAATTTATTTTTACAACAAATATAATTTTTTATTTTTTTTTTTTTTTTTTTTTATTGGTTTGTAGATTTTACTTCATTCTTTTTTTGCAAACATTAAAAAGTATATGTATGTAAGTATGAAGTTTTGTTTGCTTTTTGCATAGAATTATTTAGAAATATTATATTAAATAGATAAATATTGTATATGTATGTAAGTAAATATGTATAGATTTCTTTTTAAGTAACTTTTCAGTGAAGTTCAATTTCTTCGTTTTAATAATTTTAAAGCGCAATGTAATTCTTAAGTTCGGTGGGTATTTTCATTTTACTTAAGACTTTGAATTGTTTCTTTAACAAAAAAAAAAAATCATTATCTCTATATTTCCACTGGCATACAAGACGTATGAGTAACTTTTGTAAATTTACGTGCTAGAAAAGAAGAAGACTACATAAAAACAGTATAAGTAAGTTCAGGGGAAGTGATATATTATCATTCCTCAGCGCAAAAAACAAAAGTCATTAACTTTTAATTCAGTTAAAAGTTCATCATACGCAATGTGGTACCACAATAAAAAGAAGGAATATTCAAAAATTTCGTTTATGCTTTCTTTGATGCAATGGCATTGTGGAATTTTTGGAAAGACACATCTCACATATGAATGTATGAAAAATATCCCTGTGCTCTAATTCAGTTTAAAACTATAGCTTAAACTTTGAAAATCGTGTTCAATTTAAGTTCAAAATTCTTGCTTGCTGCTTAAGAGCTCTAGTTTATTTATGTAGCATTTTTATGATGTTTTATGTTTTTAGCATTTCATGTTTTGTATATTTGCTGTCCGAAAATAATTTAGTTTTCACATTTTGATTTCGTTTTGTGTTTGTTTAGCTGTTTTTGCAATGTGATTGTCTATGAAATTTTTGTTTCTTCTTTTCGTTTTATTAAATCATCATGAAATAGTTACATACATAAATAGTCTAAAACATTTACTTAATTAAATATAATCAATGCAATAATATTTTTCCTTAAATTATATATTTGAATCTTTATTTGCTTTTCATTTTTCATTTGAATGCTGTTTCTTATTTAATAATAGTGATGTTAAACAATGACAGTAGAGAGTTTCAGTCACATATGATTACAAATACATAAACTTACAATAAAAAAGAGTTTCTATGTATGAATTCTCTCTTGTTTAATTTTTTACCAACTCAGTTTAAGAGCCTTTAAAAGGCTAAGTTTCAAGATAAATAGATTTTTGAATGAAATAAGGGTGCAAGAAATGTGGGCAACATGTTTAACTCAGACCGAATGCAGTCATACAGTCAAAGAAATCAATAAATGTTAAAAAAAAATGAGATATGCATTTGAAGATAGTTAAAAATTCCTGTAATTTCTAAAAAAGTTAAAAAGTTATTACGATAATGTAATAAATACTGGACATCCGGATTTAACCCTTAGCCTACGACTCTTTTTCCTGTAGAAAATAGAGATGATTTTCGTAGTCAGGGACCTCAAATTAGTCTAATTCCAAAATTTTAAGTCTACCTGCCCCTTCCTCTATTGTGGCTTGGCAAAAATATTTCCCTATCGGCCGCTACGCCAAACAGAATTCAAGTAATGAATGCAATTAAGTTAAATTTACTGAAACTTTTACACATATGAATTTGAAAAGTAGCATTAAGATCTCTTCATTTCTAATTCAACATATACGCGAATTTTGTCGATCAGAAAATGGAAGATGGGCCGTGTTGGCACATGTTACCTTATAACTTATAGCGCAGCATGACAGCAAATGGCTTGATGGCTTGTTTAAAGAGTTTCCCTTACTCAAATTTCTGTGTGTAAATTGCAATTGAAAATTGAACAAACTAATGAATACCATGTTTATATCTAGTTTTAATAGTAGGAAAAAATGTTATAGGTAAATTTCTTACAAGAGAACCAGTCGTTAATAGTGAAACCTCGTCATGTGCAATACACTCTAAATTTAAGGGTTTTCCGAAAACTTTTTCTACTTACTTCGTAGTAGGAAGTAGACATTCTTATAGAGGGTGGAAAATATGAGAAGTAAATAACCCATCAACTAATAAAATATATGTACATATTAAATGAAAAGCGATACTTTCTATCGGGATCTCTGACGTTTCCTATTAAAAATAAAGTTTTTACTTCCAATTAAATTTTCTTAAGTTATGATATTTTTAGAGGCATATGTATGTTTTTTTTTACTAAGTATATCTTGATTCTCATTATAACTATTTGATTTGTAGTTTCTTACGTATTCACTTTTACTTTTTTTTTAATTTCTAAAATTTGATATCCACATTCCTTCAAACTTTCTAAGGAATGTTTGACTTTTGTCTTCTGTTTAAAAATTCGTTTTATTTAGAGAATTGCAAAGAGTTCGAGTATTTGTATATGTATAAGAAGATATAAATGTTTTGATAATTAGATTAAGATTTAAGATTATTTTAGTTAAAATATTGAACGTATTTAAAACATTTCTCTCCGAGTGTGTATACCTTATATTGATAAGAGTAATATAAGAGTAAGAAAATAGAGTTTTTTTTTGCTACAGTACAATTTTCATTTCATACTTTAATCCAATATCAATTACAAGGATTATTCATTCATATTCAATTTGTATTATTTCTTGTTTAAATTTTGTGGTTTTGTTTTTTATAAATATAAGCGTAACATTTTTTGTGTTCATTTTATGTTTAATATATCGCATGTATGCTTTCAAAAATAGGGCAACTAAGCAACTATTGAATTTTGCACTTTAGCAAATGTAAAAGTAAAACTATACAAACATTTGTCATCGACATACCTTGAATGTTATGTAAATATCTAGAACAATGTGCAATGTTATTTATAGCAGCCAGTGGCGCTGCAAGTGTAGATGAATGCATGCAAGTTTCAGCATTCTGCTACCCTATCTTTGTACGAACTCTTTCACAGAGTTCCATACAATACTTAAATGTAAGTATTATTTTCTCAAATTACTCTTTTTTGTTTCATTTTGTTATTCAATAAATTTCTACAATTGCGCTTTTGTTTTTGGTATATGCAGCAGATTTTCGTTTTGTTTTTTGTTATATTTTACCTATGTAAATTACAGTCAACATTTAACAGTCACTCCGGTGTGTGTTTGTATGTATGTATTTATGCATATGGAAGAATTCACTACGTTGCTACTGGTTTATGCATAAATGCCAATAAAATCAAATAAAAAAGTTACATACAAATACATATGAAACTACTTTCCAGTTTGTTGTTTGTTTCTGTTATATTCGTTTTTTTAATTATATTATTTTTTCTCTTTTACTTACTATATTCCATTAAAAACATTCATAGAAAATTGACAGTACATTTATACGTGGCAATAAATATTTATACGCTTTCGTATATGTGGTATATGTATGCATGTATGTATGTATGTATGTATGTATTAAACATACATTGTAATCATGTAACAAACATTGATTGTGTTTGTATAGTGACAAAAATACATATCTTTAATACTAAGTAAATAATTGTTTATGATTTTTTAGGTCTTCTGTTTGTATCTCTTATAACATTAGGCCACACATTCTTTATAGCATGAGATATTTTCATCCAAGGCGGTGGCAATGTAGAGAATAATGACTAAACTTAGAAATGATTTCTTGCTAACTAATAGCAGACACTCGCTCTGAGAATGAAATAAAAAATAAAAAACACAAATTCTTAAAGAGCACAGAATTACCTGCGTAAAGCAAAAATCTGCTTAATTAAATTTAATACTTATTAGCACAAATGCACCGCCCACGAAAATAAATGAAAATATCTCATTGATTATACAAAAAAACAAGAACCTTCTTAATTTCTATTACAAAAATATTAAATTTTCTGCATTATCTGTCATGAAAAGAAACTTATACATAAAAATACGATAATGATTTGATTTAATGTCGCCCACATAAATATTTCAGCACATCAATAACAAAACCTTCTTTAGTACTTTCACTTACTTTCATCATTCCTTGTCAATATACTTACTCGTATATATGTATGTATGTACTTAGGTATTGTCAATGATTATTGGATTGTATAGTTCTGAGTATTTATACTTTATTCTGGCGGGCAACAGATACAGAGGCTGCTGGAAGCTACTCCTCACACACAATAGGAAGCGCAACATAGAGTATATAATAGTAGTTACAGAGAGAGTGGAAGAAAGAGAGGGAGAGATATGCAGCTTAAATGGTATTTACTATTTTGTCATGTTGCATAACAATCATTTTCAAGGAAATGACATGACACTGTTTGATAGAATTCAATAGCCTCCACATTTTATATAATCTTCATGAATTTTCAAGCGAATTTTATTAAGATTTCTTCGAAGCTTAAGTATTCAGCTAATTATTAATAATTAGTAAAATAAATAATACATTTTCCGAAAAGGTGAGGAGGCTTCTGTGTAAGTAGTACGTAAGCCATTCAAATACTTTGCGTTCAAATACCTAATTAGATTTCCATTATAATCTCTCCAAAACTATAGAACCCTTATATTTTTTCAATGGTAGCAACAGCACGACTGACGTCATTATATATGGGATTGGTAAAACTGCACATTCCGCATAATGATTTCTGTTGCTGCTGCCATGATCCATGATATCGAAGAGAAAAAACTTTCAAACGATTTCTACGTTGTTGTCCGGCTCTAGCAAGATGTACATTAGTAGATCTCAAGCTGAGTTGACACATGACAGCAGAACTAGAATTGGTAGTCTTACAAATTTTTTAATAAAAATAATTCAAAAAACTAACAGACTAAAACAAGATTGGCGGCTGGTGTGTGAATAGCGATGAAAAGTAAAGAGAAAAAATTTATTTCGGCTAGACAGTTTTTATTTGATCACGGTTTAAATAGTGACCAAAAAACAGGGACAAAAAAAGTAATTATTCAAAAAATGTAAACATTGCATTGTTGCAGTGCTGGGTAACAGCTTAATTAAGTACAAAATAGGAGTTATAAAGTAGTACATTTTAAAAGGTTAATTTTCGATTTTTGATCGGTTCCTCAGCATTTTAGAGAATAGATGGTTTTAAGATCTTTCCACCGGTCCACCGGTGCACCGGTTTATTTACGTTGCAAAACTTACTCAATTTAAATCGGTTTTCATCAGTAAAAAGCATCCCTTATATGTGAAGTTATTGACAAGCTAGCCTAGATATGTAGATGGAAAAAATTCTTAATCGCCCGGTGCTTTCGAAAATTCTATTGTAATTTTTAATTAAACTGTAATCGGGCTTTAAATTTAGTTTTTTTGGCAACAGTTCTTAACTAATTTGAATCCAGGTCAAAGTCGGTAAATATGAATTAATTTTCTTGAGGGAGAGTGGTAAATCCCCTTTATCCAACGCCTACCTATGCCACGTAGTGCGCAAAATATAGGCGTCCATCTAGTATCTAGTAAGCCCAGTTTGAACTACATACCGAACTACGTCCAATATTACCGAAATGTTTTAGTCTTCTAACATTTTATTCAGCTTGACTTAGCTTGACTGTGTATAAACTAACATTTTCTGTTATAGCACATTATTATTTCAGTATGGCATAGCTGGTAAGTAGTTTGTTAATATGAATGGTTATTGCATTTGAAACGTTTTAAAATTTTTGTTTCTCATTTTCATCCTACATATTTAATTTATACTTGCTGAAAATTGATTTCTGAACATCCTTGCCTTAATCTTAACTAACTGTAACAATATTAAAACGTTGCATAACATCATATGCAAATACATTACTCTAAAATATAATCCTTTATATTTATTGTACTCGTCGTACGAGAATGTAGGTGTCGTATGTGGGCTTTTAATAGATTTTAGGTCAAAGCCGGAATTGATGTAAAGACTCAAAATTATAAAACTGAAAGGCCAAATATTACATAGTTGTTTACTTACCTCTTGGCAAATTTAAAAAAGCCCCTCACTAAAGAAAGTTTCATCATTTCAAACTTTAAATTGAGTTTACGCAAAACTATCGGAAATCACATACGACACTTAATTTGTCATACAACGATATGTTCGAGTACTTATAACTACAAAATATAAATATGTATAAGTTTAAACATATCTTCAAAAATTTTCTCGTAATTTAAACGCGCCTGAATTGTTCCATTTACTTAGAACTAAGTAAGTGCTTACAATAGAAAATAGTAATAGCAGTTAAAATAAAAAAGCGAAAAATTTTGGTAAAATTATTCATGTAACTTTTGTGGTTCTTTATACATACTCGTATAACAACATTCTTCTTTTGTTTTACTTGTGCATTTTAGAAATGCCTTTCCATAAAAATGTATGCAGTTGGTTAGTTTCTAGTTTTCTATAGTACATGCAGATTTTCACAGCTTTTCGATTTAGAAATATCGCTAAGGCAAATTTTTTGTAGAAATTCTTTTGCCAAATGCAGAGATATGTGTGTACGGGAGGTTTTCATCTTTGATGAGGTAGCTTTCTTTTCGCGAGATTCTTTTAAACGCATCTATAAATGAATAAGTGTATGCAGGATATTAACCTTTCCTCGAACCGTGAGATTCTTCACATTTTTCCAGAGACTATGGTAAAACCTTTAGTGTAAGTAATACTGGAAATCTCAGCGAAAGAAACTCGGTTTTACAGAGCGAGTTTAAACATAATACGAACTGAGTTTAAACTTGCACTGTTAAGCTAAATTTTAGGATTTATCATAAACTCCACTCTACTATAAGTGCACAGAGAAATATAAAATAGAAATAGCTACATTTCGGTGAGAGTACTTTCGGTGTACTTAACCACATTTCACTTTGTAGCAATGTTAACAGAATTACTTTTTAAAATTGTCGTCTTATGTTTAGGGGTAGTTAGGTGTATACTTTCCGTAAATGACCACTTAAATTTCTTTGCAACTCACCTGTTTCAATATACCCACAAGCAGTTCATCAACATTATGTTGTATGCCGCTGGACGTTTCAATGAACTTCACTGTGCGCGAGGCTGCCAATGACTTGCCGTCTATTAAATTGCAGAAAAAAAAGAAGCAGCAGAAACCAAAAAGTCGAATTGGTAACATTTACAAACGAAGTTTTGCAGAACCCCAGACACAAGCCTCCCACAACATAAGGTATACATAATTTAAAAATCGTACTTACCATGTGATGTTATGACTCTAGCACGCGCCAAGTCTGCCTTATTTCCAACCACAATGACTGCCAGGTCGTTGATATAATTTTCCGACCACATATAATCAATAATGTCCCTGGCAACGCGGAATGATGACTTATCCACTACAGAGAAAACCACAATGCAACCGTGCGGCTCATAGGTGGTTAAGGAATTCTCAAACTGCACAAAAAAAAAAAAAAATCAGCAAAATAGAAAGTATGAAAGTAACAGGAAACGAAGGTTGTTGATAGAAAAGGGAAAGAAAACGGGAGAATCCAATTGAAATAAATGTCGCATGCTCACTTACACTCATTTCACTGCTCGGATGGTCGACAAAAATTAATTCAGACTCCTCTCCATCCAACAGTATGCTGACTTTCTTCTCACCAAATTCGTCATCTAAAACTCAAATTGGAATTATTAACTAAAAAATAATAAGTAGCCCGCGATAAAGAAAGCCAAAAAATCAAGCGCGGTACACTTGATAATTGCGTTATTATTTAGCTGGGATGTTGCCTTACCAATGCACATAAAGATATGGGCTTTGATTTGATTTAAGTAGATACGCAGCTACGCAATGGCGCTCGCGAGCGAGCGACAAGTGCGCTGAATAGAGCAGAGAAAGGAAACATCTTAACTTACCTAGACTGGCATCGTAAGTATGCATATACTCGGACGTCATGAATTGATTAACGAGTGCGGTTTTACCAACACCAGCATCGCCCAGCATAACGACACGGTAACTGTGGGCAACACAAGAAACCGAGAAGGGTTCGCATAAGGGGAAGAGTTAAAGAGTCAAAGAAATTGATTACCGCCTTGCTGTGGCAGCTGTGTATTCACGTACCTTGGAGGTGGTGGTGGCATATCTTTATCCGAGTCATCTGGTGAGGCGGGCAATGAATCGACATTAGCATAACCGCCTCCGCAGCAGGAGCCATCAAAGGGTGAACGCTCGCTTGCTCTGTCAAAGTAATGGGAATGCATTAAATAATAAGTATATGGCTAAGAATGTCGGCACTTTGTTTATTGTGTGCTTCCGCATAAAGTCAATTAACTGATGAAAGATGCAAAGACTCCCTTTGGAAAACTTCTAAATATTTAGCTTTCAAATGGAACTCTAAAATCTTTGTCCACTCCAATTTCATTGAATTGAATTGAATTTTAGCAGTGACTGACTGACGCTTTAAATAGTTTCATTTAAATCGATCGATTAGTGTGCACGCACTAAGCATCGATTGCCTCGAATCGACTGCGAATATTTCGAGGTTTGAAATTCTAACTCACCTGCTATTCGTAGAGTTAACACTTGTATTACTGCGTGAATGTCGCGATATAATTGAATCACCACAGTTAACCACATTGCCCTTGCTTATGGCGAAGCTACGCAGCCGATAGAGGTCATCGCTTGCACGTGGGTTATATGTGCTATCGGGTAGAGAACAGACGCGTGGTCTAATATGATCGGGAACTAGAAAAAGAATAGATTTGTCTAAGTTACCTCAGCCAATAGGCCTAGCAACATTTTACCTGGCAACTCCAAGAAGTTTGACGTGCGTCGCTGTCGGCCTCGACTTGAGGCCTGAAAAGCCAACGGGCCAATATCATCATTCGAGAAAACGGACGTATTCGAGCAAGCGCTCTTCATTGATTCACGTGAACTACGCCGACTTGCCAAATATGCTAGGCCACCCTTGGAGCTGCCGCGACGACGTGGCTTATAATTGTTGCTGTTGCTACCGCTGGTTTCGGCTACTGCCTTTTGTTGTTTCCCTAGCTGCTGATCACTATCGGGATCCTGCGTCAAATCGCTGGTTGATTTACGATATCGCAATGATACAACACTATCCGAGCATGTACGATCCAGAGTTGAATGCGAGCTGTGCAGCACCTAATGAAACAATCAAACAGAGCGTAAATGTGAAAAGTTCATGAAAGTTCGATGGCCGATCGTACCTGATAGCCTGGATTTGAAATGATATTAATGGCATTGCGTCGCTTCATCAGAGCAGGGCTATAATCAACTTGTTGATCTTGATTATTGCCCGATGTCGACGTTGTTGTCGGTTTCGAGTGATCTGAATAGCTGAACGAAGTGGTCATGGTCGGTGCAGCGCTATTCGCAGTCTCATTTGACTCGAATGAAAGTTGCGTACTTTCTGTAACGCAAGAATCACGTTTCATATAGTAATTACTACTGCTGTCGCTGCTGAGGCGATAGTTATCACTGGTATTTGGCGCAAGTCCCGTCAGCTCCCATTCCTCCACGCGCTTCATGCTTTCACCAACTCCACTCTTATTGAAAATTTCTGCCCCGTAAACATGCGTCATCTTCTCAAGTGGTGTAGAGCGCTTAAGTTTCTTTGAATTCTGCCGTCTCGATTCGTAAAATTGCGGCGATTGTTGTGGTTGCGGATGCGATTGCGCCGATGGTAAATCAAAGTATCTATTATCGTTATCGGGTGACACAGGTTCATAATATTCAAATTTTTTAGTCGCCTGATCCAAAATCGGGCTGATGGCATCGAAGATAAACTTGCGCGGTGAGTTTGGGCTGCGGCGCGGCGAAGCAGCAGACGCATTGCCGCTCAGAAATACACCACATGACGGCGAATCCATTGAGCTCTCATTGGACGATATGCCCTTAGGGCTGTGCGACCTGGATGTCGGTGTTTGATAGTAGGATGAGGGTGTTGATGCTGAATCATCGCAACTATCATTGGCATAGGTGGTTGTAATTTTAGGACTACGTGGTGGATTATCAAAGCGGCTGGTTGCCACTCCGCCACTGCGATTTAAGTTTGCGCATGGGTCAGAGTAATTGCTATGACTGCTGTAAGCGCTGCGAGCCGAGGGACTACGAGGCGGAAGCGACGGTGATGGTGAGGACCTTTCATATGGATTGGATGTTTGCACATGAAAATTTCTGCACACGCACACACACAAAAGCATAAAAAGAAATAGAGAAGGTTGAATACGATGCTGTAACATTACCTAAAAGCGTTTAGGCCAAGCTATAAAAACTTCTAAGAAGTTTAGCTCAATGAGGTGAAGGACGATGTAAAAGTTACCTTGGTGATTTTGGGCATTTATACGGTAGTGGCGATGAAGCTGTTCTACTCGTTTGCGAATGTTGTGGATCTACTTTCGGTGGGTAACGCACGAACGCTGATGTGCTGCTTGATGCGCTTGTAACTGTGGTGGGGGAGTTGCGTGCGCTGGACATGGACATTGTACTGACCTCTGCTTCGTATACGAGTAATGATGATGATGGTCCTTCAAGTTCATACTTTCATTTACGATTTTGCTGGGGGTTAAAACAAAGACAGAGAAAGAGAAAGAGAAGTGGCAAATGTCTATACTAAATAAATCTACTAAATACATTAAGGGAAGGTTCAATTTAGTTAGAGTGTGTTGCTTTTTCATCTCTCTATCGCCGTCGCCGTTGCCATCGCAATCGTTGCCGTTTGCGAAAAGTAGGTAAACATAATTTATGGGTTTTATGTATTTTTAATAAGCCAATGAACCTAAAACAAGCAAAACAACAACGAAGCAACACAAAAGTGTCTGCAAGGCACGAAAACGCTAGTGGAGAGATTAAATATTATTTAGTCAAGGAAGTAGAGCAACACACGCACATACACAAAGTCGTGAGTAGGTTTGTATTGCAACATCTGCATGAGAGTGAGTGTGTGTGTGTGTAGTAGTAGTTTATTTATGGGCGCGTGCGTGTGTACATTCCAGTAAAAGTTATACATATCGTTATGTACGTTTACGAACCATACATATAAACAACCACACAAACATATGCAACATATGTATTAGACTGGATCGACATACAGGGGACTTTTCTAAACCCCATCATAACATCGATTTTTGAGAATGGGCGAGAGAATGGATTAATACGAAATGCCTAATATATTTATTTTGATTTTTTAAAACGTACCAGAAATCGTGACTAAAAATTATTCCCAAGTGGGAATGTGGAATTTTCTCTTATATCGACGCCAACTATACGGACTGACCGATTTGGTTAAAATCTTGTGTACCAGAGATTTTTTAGCCAAGGAACCCATAAGAGGGCTCCGGAGCAAAAATTGGTAAAAATTTTATAAAAGTGAAAATGCGGGGTTTTTATTTTTTTTAAATAACTATGTCAGACATCTTGTATTTGCATAGCTCCTCTTCTCAAAAAGCGATGTCATGATGAGGGTTAAAAAATCGATCCACCCTAAAATACAAACATATGCAAAAACGTGCAGATGGTTGCAAAATATGGCGAGTAAATGCATTAAATCACAGATACTTAAAGCTGTATCGCTCTTTCGCCTGCTAAAGCCACGTAAGTATGTACATACATACATAGATAAAATGATTTCAATAACATAACGAGTACGATTACTCATGACCGATATTCGAATTTGTTATAATTTAGATCAGTGTTTGCCAAAGAGCGTAGCTCTTACAGAAATCCACCAAAAATCTTTTTTAAAAAGAAGATGATGATAATAAGTAGAAAATGAAAAAGGCAGTCGATGAGAGAGCGATATAAGCATTTGAAGGAAGAGCATACGTTTGAAGAATGTAATCTTCAGTCCGAGCAGTTCCGCACTTTTTGAAGCGATTTACTCATATAGGTAGTTTAAATGCAGGTACTTGATAAGAATTAGTTCATCAATTATCACAAGGAAAATAATTGGAAACAATATTTGTGTAACCCTATCTAACGCCTGACGAACTGACACTGATCAAATAAATGTTAAATGCTCAGCAATTATTTAAAAACTCTTTTATTACAGTACCAGGTGAAACAAAAATTGCAAATATTTATCTATCTATTCTTAGTACTTCAACCGCAATTGAAATTCACAACTTAACGACATTTGACTACATTCATGATCAGATTATGTTTTAGTTAATCTTTATCAAATTTGGACAAATCTAGATTATACAAATAATAATCTAGATTAGTCCAATGTATAGTATTTTCAACTGAGATTTACTTTGCAATTCAAATATTTTTGCTAGTTTGTTTGTATGGCACCTAATTAAAATTATTACAAAGTACTGGTAATCGTTATTTTTTACAACTCTAATGCCGACATTTGTGAACATTACATTTTAACTCCATCACTCCATCATTGTGCGTACGTGTTTGTGTGTGCGTTGTATTTGTGTGCGCGCTTACGTTTCTATGTGTGCATTTGCGAATGTTTGCAAATGTGATTGCTGTTACGGTACGGTAGGGTTTAAGATGGTATATGGTGTATGGTGTATGGCGTATGGCATATGGCATATGGCATATGGCATTACGTACATATCGCAAGGTATGAGCGTTATACCTGTTGGTTAGTTTTTTGCACGCCGTGGGCGGAAAAGGAAGGGAAACTGGCTCTTCTTCGTTTTGGCTTTACCTGAACTTGATTGAAATTGTTGCAGAATAAGACAGAATACATATGTATGTACACGTACACGTACATATACGCTTACATTATTAAAGATAGATTGATAGATACCGACGTGAAAACGGAAATATTGACATTATAGGTAGGTATTGAGAATAGAGTTCGTAAGAAAGTGGAGAAAAGCAACGAAAATAAAATTGATTAAAAGTCTAGAGGTGCAAGGGAAATAGAAGGAAGTGAAGAAAGTGAAGAAAGTTAGGGTAAAAGGTTGCCTCCCATTCACATACAATAACGACGAAAAATAATGATAATGCAAACGTTTACAAGGTTTCAATTTTCTTTCTGCTTACATTTTTCCTTCTTTCGGTCTTTTGGAAAATCTGCACTATTTATGTGCATATTTCTCAAGCTTATAGAAAACGCCATGAACCATCACAGCCCAAAGAAAAGAAGTAGCGGCACAACAATGTACAACAGAGGAATGAAAAGCATAAAATGTGTATTTATTGATTTTATGTGTCGTTTAGCTTGGTGTGTAAATCTTATGTAAATTTGTGCCTGTCTTTATTTGATTGCGATGCGAGTTGCGAGTCTTGTCTTTCGATGCTGTCGTCTGTCTGCCCAGCTGTCCGTTTGTTCGCCTTTGCTTCTCAGCAACACCAATTACGACGAATATTTATGTACAACAACAACGATAAATTTTAATAAACAACAGCGCTCGTCATCAAATCAGGCAGCCATCAGTTTCACCCTAAACTTCCGGAACTCTCCTCCTCCTACTCTCCAGCAGCACAAGGCATTTATTCAGAAAGTCATCAGTATCCCCCTAAACCTCCCGCGTGCTTCCTCTCCCACCCTTCTGCGCCTTAATTCGTAGCTGTAGATGCCAAGGGCAAAAGGCAAACAACAAAAAAATTAAACATAAAAACGAAAAGTGAAGAATAAATGTCATTTGCAATTTGCAAGCCGTCGTCAGAAAACGAGCTGGCAGCAACAAGTGTTGCAACACCCAGCTCCACGTTGTCCCGCAATCCTTTTTGTATTCTCATGCATGGTAAATAATAACCATCATTCGTGCTTGCTTCTTCGGCCCTGCCTCACAATGTCATTTTAATGCGTGCTTAATTGCTTTATTTACCGCTGTACCAAAAACGGTACGAAGACTTAGAAAAGATGTAAAAAAAACGAGGAGATAAAGTTTTAATTGAGTAGGCGCTGCAAAATGTTGAGTACCTTGGAGCACATTCCCGCTGTTTTTGTTGCTGGTTCTTGCTGCTGCTCCTGACACTGTTGAATCTCACCACACTAGCACCCCTCGCAGTAGCTAGTGCCAGTAGCAGTATTAGTTAAGTAGATAGATAACGGCACACGGTTGTAGGCACACAAACACACACCACACGGACACCACGCGGTTGTATACGTTTTTTCGAATGTAACCGTCGCGCTGCTCAATTGAAACTGTAACTTTGTTGCTGATTTCTTGACTATATGAACGCAAAAATTATTTGGTTTGGGGTTGACGATGGTAGTTCATTAGCTTTTTTACAGACAGAACAGAAACTTTTTGCAAAAGCTTCAATGCTTTCCAAGAGAGAATTTCAGAGCTTCCGTTATCCAATGCGCGTACGAGCTAATTTTAAAGCTGCCAATGCGATGGTGAACTCTTTGGAAGAAGAAGACTTTAAGGAATTTTAGTAATTGAACCTAGTTCAGAGGAGGGTTACGTTATGTGATTGAAGTACGAAAAAACCGAATAGCTTGATAGTGCATTTTTGATACCACAGACTCAGTTGTAATGTTAAAAAGAAGAAGAAGAAGAAGAATTTCTTTTTCAGCGCCTCGGCCCACCGAAATCGATATTGGTATAAATGTAATGAGTATGCATAGTACTGATGGCATCGTCTTTGTGATTTGCTAAAAATATTTAGGCAAAATTTTTTATTTCGTTAGTTCAGGTTCAGTTATCACTGTTCAAAGTATAAACACACTTTCGCTTCACTGGACCAACCAGTTTTTAGTAGTGATGGGAAGAATCGAGTACTTTTGAGTATCGAGTACTTTCGGAATCGAGTATTTTTCGAAAGAATTATTGGTCTCTTTTTTTACAATAATTTCTAAAAATTTTTACTTCTGGCTACATAAATAAATTTCAAACAGCCGACTCTTCTAACGCATTTTTGGGAAAGAGGTTGCCACTCCTGCTTCAATGCCACTAAGATCAAACATCTAGCAGCATAGCGTAAAAAGCTTGTATTTTAGATCCGCCATTAAATTTGATAGCAATTCTTTTGAGAATCGAGAATTTACATTAAGTATCAATTCTGCCTAACACTAGTCTTTAGTGTTTGACTTGAAGACCTCTTGCTTTGCATCCAATAGCTGCATACAAATTCTATTTGGCAAGTAGTCTTTTTAAGAAAAAACAAGTATACTTTTTGCTATTATTTAAAATGCATTTTATGGCACACATTTATTATGGTTTTTTGATATATTTTTTTTTTTCAGTAAAGTTAAAGTTTCCTAAAACTAAGATGATTTCTTAAAATTAATATAAAAATTGATTTTACAATGAATACTTATAAAGTATATAGACAAATATTTTTTACAATAAATAATTTCTTGCATAAAATCGTGGGTTCAATATACAGATTAGATATAACTCTATGCAATCAGGTATCAGTATAGTGGCAGCTGAATTTCTTACATAGCTGCAACTCGTTGCTCAAGTTTGTTAAGTTCAGCGTAAATCTCTTGAGGCAAATCAGCTCCGATCTGTGACTCGAAGTACGTGCGAATATCTTTGACTTCTTGAGTCCAGAAATCTTTTGGCAACGAGAACAATTCATCCATGTTGATATTTTCGCTCATGCCAGCCAAGTTCAATTGACTCTCTGCTGGAATGCGGCCAACTGCTGAATCAACGTAGCACTCTTCGCCGTTGCAACGCCGCAGGATCCAGTCGACCACACGTGCGTTGTCGCCGTATCCAGGCCACATGAATTTGCCGTTGGCACCTTTGCGGAACCAATTGACATGGAAGATCTTTGGTACTTTGCCGCGTTTCTCCATGCTCAACCAATGTCGCACATAGTCGCCGAAATTGTAGCCAAAGAATGGCCGCATAGCGAAGGGATCGTGCATGATTACCTTGCCTTTGTGTTCAGCAGCTGCGGTGGATTCACTGCGCATCGCTGATCCAATGAAAACGCCATGAGTCCAGTCGCGCGCCTCATAGATGAGTGGTACTCCAGCAGGACGACGACCACCGAAAAGCATTGCGCTAATCGGTACACCTTCAGGGGCCTCCCATGCAGTATCGATGATGGGGCATTGAGCGGCAGGTGTGCAGAAACGAGAGTTGGGATGAGCTGCGGGCTTACCAGATTCTTTGGTCCATGGCTGGCCCAACCAATCGTGGATTTGTACTCCGGGAGCCAAGCTACTTTCCATGCCTTCCCAGAAGACGCCACCATCGGAAGTGGAAGCGACATTGGTGAAGATGGTATTCTTGAAGACGGTTGCCATGGCGATGGGATTTGTTTCCACCGAAGTACCAGGTGCAACACCAAAGAAACCGTTTTCAGGGTTAATGGCGCGTAAATCACCATTGGCGTCGAATTTCATCCAGGCAATATCATCACCAACACACTCCACCTTGTAGCCGGGCAATGAGGGATTCAACATGGCCAAGTTCGTCTTACCGCATGCTGAGGGGAAAGCAGCAGTGATGTAACGCTTAACGCCCTTTGGATCCGTAACGCCCAAGATCAGCATGTGTTCGGCTAACCAACCTTCCTTCTTGGCAATGGTACTGCCAATACGCAGAGCAAAACATTTCTTGCCCAACAGAGAATTACCGCCGTAGCCAGAGCCATAGGAGACAATAAAATTGGCTTGTGGTTTATGTAAAATGATGGTGCGCTCAGGATCGCATGGCCAGGAAGTACGCTCCACAACACCAGTAGCTGGAGTGCCAACCGAGTGCAATGCTTTAACGAATTCCCCATGCTTGCGCAAATGATCCAACACTGGAGCACCCATGCGTGTCATAATGCGCATTGAAGCGACAACATATGGGGAATCAGTGATTTCAATGCCGATTTTCGAGAGTGGTGAGCCGACGGGACCCATACTGAATGGCACTACATACATCGTGCGTCCCTTCATGCAACCAGGGAAACGATCTTGCACTGCCTGATCCATATCGGCGGGTGACATCCAATTGCCAAGTGTGCCCTTGACGCCCTCCTGGGGTGTGGGAATGGTCTCCTCCTTGCGATCGGTGCAAATAAATGTACGTGATTCAACGCGAGCTACATCGGAAGGATTGGTGCGCGCCAACCAGCAATTCTCATACTTGGGCAAGGCGACAATGGTGCCAGCTTCCAGCATGATCTTGATGAGCATCTTGTTTTCCATTTCAGAGCCATCGCAAATGTGTATCTGATCGGGTTGGCAGAGTACAACCGATTCCTCGACAAATGTCTTGACAGCGGGCGTCAAGCTGGCAGCATCACCATATGAGAGATGGACACCACGAATATGGCTGTAGAGTCCGCAACTGTTTTGCTTGTTCTTGCTCTGTGGAGTCAAGCAGGCTGAGGTAGAGCTGCCACAAAGAGAAGAGTACAATTAAAATCGGTTTGATTTTGCATTTGGTATGTGGTAAAAATACTTATACTCGCACTTTCTCCTGAAATAATATACTTACATTTGTTCAATGAGCTCAGGCATTTTGTTGATTTACTTTTAAATTTTCTTCTAGTATTTGAAGTATTTGAATTAAAAGTTAAGGACAACTTTCCTTCTTTCTTTTAATGATCTTTAGAATAAAGGAATCACAATATTTATATCACAAATGTTTATTAATTTTTGTAAATTCACTTTTCCACTAATTTGTGTTTTGTCTGAATACTTTCATATGTTCCGCCAAAGTTTTTTGTCAAAATTAAATTTTTTTAGATCACTGTTTGCTTCACTTGATCTTTCCATTTACCCAAACAACGAGTAACTGATGGTTGCCGTTGTGCGGAGCGCACTTTTATACACGCGGGATCGCATGGAATGCTACGCTCGCCGGCGTCATCGTCGTAAAATCGTAATCAATGTTGTTGGTTTTTCTTGATATTGTTTTGTTTAGCAGCTGTTAGCTAGAACTTGTTCATATTTTCGCTTGAGCGAGAGGGTGTCTGAGTGTGTTTCTGCATCTATGTGCGTCTGTTGTGTATCGATCTTTCGAATATCGTAGCAGCGAAGCAAGAGGGCATATTTGGCCATTGCGTGTGCTGATTGGTTGCGGCAATGGGGGCTCGGCGTCGTACTTGTTTTTTGTTGATGCTGTCCCGGTTTTGTTTTGTTTTCTCCTAAGTATCAAGATTGAGCGACTGGCACCGAGTATAGCAACAGAGTATCGTAAAAATTGGCGTTGCTTTTCATATATTTCGACAAACTACAAAAATATCATTAGAGATAAGAAATATCAAATATACAAAGAAAGGTTAAAATTTCTGTTTTACAATCTCTTTGCGTATTTGTTTTTTATTTTTATTTGATATTTCTATGAAAGGC